>LZPO01057486.1:421385-437623 GCA_001675575.1 Neotoma lepida
TGTAGCTGTCGTGGACTAAGCAGCTTTGTCCTCTTCAGAGCTGTTCTGAGGTCCAGCTGTGGAGTGGGCTTGGAAACAAGCTTTTGCCACAGAGCCAACTGAGCTCAAATTTATGCTCCTCCTGCCTTGTTTCCTGAGTGCTGTGATTCCAGGTATGTGTCACCACCCTCAGGCCACACACACAGCTTTGCAGCCCTCACACCATGGGTTGGTGAGGTGGCTCAGCAGGCACTTGCCACAGAGCTGATGTCCTGAGTTTGACACCTGGAATCCACATGGTGGAAGGAGAGAACTGGCTCCTTCAAGTTGTCCCCTGACTTCTGTTCATGCACAGAACATGTGTGCGCATAAACACACAGACAAGATAAATGTCAATAAAACCTTCACACAGGAACTAATCCTGAGAGAGCACCTTGCCCACAGCAGCCCCAGCAAGCTGCCGTTAAGCATCCTTGTGTTACAAACACAGAAGCTGGGGTGCTGGGAAATGGCTTGGATCTTCCTCTAGCCTGCTTACCTCTGCACAGGGACCACACTATACCCGTCTTGCTGTGGTGGCAGCAGAGCCTGTCGGGTTCCTCAGGGTAGCCTCCTTGGGAAGTTAGCTACTAAGGTATGGCTGGTAATTAAGTGGGGTAGGCTGCTTCTCTAGGAGAGGAAGAAAGAATTGAAAAGCTCCCAGAGGACCCCGGTTGTCCCGATCAGAAGTAGCCACTCCAAGGAAAATGAGAAATAGGTCCCAGTTGAAAGTGTCACACAGGCCCCTAGAGAGCCAACCCAATAGATGGTACAAAAGCATCCTGATAACTCCAGACCNGGGGTACAAGGTGACCTCTCCATCTACCAGCGCCCTAGAAGCAACTCCCCGTGGCTGATCTCAGGTCACAGGCCCTCTGGTCCTCCCCACGGCCATCTGTAATGCCCACATCTCTCCCCAGCTAGTAGGTGCCTTTATTTATGATCACCTTGGAAGGGTCGAGCAGACATATGTTGCTAAAGGGGCGTTTATTCTTGTTTATAAAATTTATGGCTTCACCTCAATTACACACTGTCAAAACGGGAAGGATCGGCCCCAAAGCCTCTTGCCGCCTGACTGCTTCAGACGTGCGTACATCTGTTAACTCCATGGGAGCTGTACTGGGAAATCAGGTCTGCTATAACTCAAGCTCGCTGTCCTGCCATGAGGTGTGAGCTGCAGGCCTTGAGCAGACACATCCAGGCATGCATGTGGGCGGGGAGGCAGCTAGCAGCTGTGGTGGCCATGCCAGGTGGCCAGATGCATGGACTGGCCATGGCCTCTGTCAAGGTGCTTTAAGCTGGGGAAGATGCGAGAGAGAACTTTATTTCCATGGCCTCTGGGATTCAGCTGCAGTGCCCCAGCGGCTGGAGAGAGTTTGGAGCCTGTGGCTTTCCACCTGGCGATATCAGTGGGCGAAAAGCATGCGTCTCCAATGAGGGGGAGTGAAGGTGGGCATGAGTTTCAGGGGGACAGTTTGACAACTCACATCAGAGTCCTGAGAGTGCATGTCCTGNGCCTGCAAGTCCCCCCTCCAAACATCTGAGGGAAATGTGTCTCAGCAGAGCCTAGAGGGTCTTGTTCAGTGATGTTGCTCNTTACCATGAAAAACTGGACACTCCTTGCAAGGCTAGACAGCTAGGTGATTCAATGAGTGCACCATTTAACAATGAGGGACCGTAAGAAATGTCATGACTTCTGTAGTAAGTGGGTATGGGGACCTGTTCCAAAATGCTGTGTAGCGAACAGTTTGCATTCTGTGAAATCAATATGTGTGTGTTTAACAGTGAAGACTGAGTGTTTAACAGTGCTTGCCTCTACGTGGGGGTGTCATGGGTTGTGTTACACTTATTTCCTTCTTTTGTCTGGATTTCCTAACTTTCTTGCAGTGGATTCAGGTTAGATTTGAGGAGGGCTCACTGTGTAAGAGGCCCAAGGGAAAATGGGAAGAAAGGGAAAGCCAGGCCTGGCATGTGGCTCAGTTGGTAGAATGCTTGTCCAGCATGCATGGAGCCCTGGGTTTGGTCCCCAACATGGAATAAATGTGTGGTGGTGCATGCCGCTAATCTCAGTACTTGGGAGATGGAGGTGGTAGCACCAGGAGTTCAAGGACAAGGTCATCTTGGCTACATATCAAGTTTGAGGCTAGCATGGGCTACATGAGACCCTGACCAAAGACAAATAAATAGAAAGACCGAAAGAAGGGGGAAAATGTGTCCCCCTGCCTGCACTGTATACCTTCCTCCCTTGGGACAGCTGGAGTCACGGGAGTCCCTGGAGGATGATAACCCCTAGAGCCTCCCCACTAACTACGGGTGCCTTCTGATACTGTCTTAGTCACTGTTCTATTGCTGTGAAGAGACACCATGACCGTGGCAAACTCTTACAAAGGAAAGCATTGAATTANGGCTGGCTTATAGTTTCAGAGTTTTAGTCCATTGTCATCATAGTGGGGACATGGCAGCATGCAGGAGGGCATGGTGCTGGAGAAGTTGCTGAGAGCTACATCCTGATCCACAGGCCGAGAGAGACTGGGCGTGGCATGGGCTTTTGAAGCTTCAAAGCCCACACCTTCCAACCAGGCCATGTCTCTTAATCCTTTCAAATAGTGTCACTCCCTGGTGACCAAGCATTCAAATCTGTGAGCCTATAGGGGCCATTCTTATTCACACCACCACAAGTGTCCAGCCTAGGGGATGTGTGCTGTGCCATTCCTGTCACAGACAGTTGACTGGCTGGAGTCCAGCCTGTGAATGCAGACTTGGCTTGTACTCTAGAGCAACCACGGAGGGAAAAAAGGTGTTCCCATCCCTTCTGAGATGCCTCACTGGACAGGAGTCTCCATCACCATCAGTCTCCACCATCTCAGCCAGAAGTTGAGGACACTGTCATCTCTCCTCTACCTGTGACAGCATCTTATATTTGCCTGGACCTCGAGAGTACACAAAGAACTTTCATATTAATTATCTCATGGCTTTACATCCTGAATGGAGATGAGGCTACCCCTCTGGACAAAGGGGCACACTGACAAGTGGAGAGATGAGGCTAACATGCCACAGTCAGCAAGTGGCAAAACTGGAACTCAGTGCCAGTCTTCTGTAGCAAACCCAGTTCCCTTCTGTTCTGCTGCGAGCAGGGAGGGGCTGACCCCAGGAAGGGAAAGAGAAGCTAATTCAGTGGATTGCCAATNATAAGGAAGAAGACAGAGCTGGAGGCTGGATTCTATAGAAAGGAATTTGGTAATCTATTAGTAATGTCTGCCATGGCCTCATAAAGGTACAGAATAAGAGACANCCTTTGTCACTTCTGCATTCTTAGGGTAAAACCCTCACCGATCTCAAAGGAGGGGAGACTTCACAAGGAGGTGTGGTCTCCAGACTGCCTTAGGGGATCAGACTGCCCCTCCAAAGCAGCCCCTCAAAATGGTTCTCGACACCCCATGAGAACTAACTACCAGAGGAAAAATTTCCAAGAGCTTTGAGGTGACAAATCAGGGCCATAGATCTCTAAGAGTCAAATGCTTATAAATCTGACTAATTAATTAGTCAGCCCTGACGAGCTCCCCACCATAATTCAGCATCTGCAATTAGGTTTCATATTAAAGCATGCAAATTCAAGATTAAAGCCAGTGAGAGACGGTGTGACAGCTCCACCCCCTCCAGTCTCTGCCATCCCGCACCACTGACTCCTCAGGGTGCAAGTTCTAGAATCTTCCCTTCTGCTGCGTTGTCTCCCAGGTCCCCATTGTGCTGTGCCATGCTGTGCCCAGCGGGGTGTGGAGCCAGTGCCAGCTTCTCTCCTGGAAGATGGCTGCATTTAGGTGGGGCAAACATTTTGGTCCAGGGACATTTGGGGACTTAGAGGTTGCAAAGTCCTGCAGCCAACGGTCATGAAGGAAACCTCTGTGTAGGTTACCTGGCTGCTGGGGGACAGACATGCCACAGAGGAGCAGGGGCTTTTGGATCAAGCCAGGTGACTTGGGAGAGGGGCTCCAGATTAGATAATCTCAGGAAACAGGACTAATTCTATGACTATTTTAAATAGACTTTTTTTTTTCTAGGGAGGAGGAGCCAGTGACCTAAGGCTGCACAGCCATGCTGCTCACAGTGCACAATGATGTTTCGATCAATGAAGAGTCACATTTATGACACTGGCAGACCATGTGACATCATAGCTTTGTGAGTGCTCTCTGTGATGTTCAGATGCGATAAAATAGCCGAGAGCAGGTTTCTAAGAAGGTATCCCCACCAGAAAGTGATGTGTGGCTGGTTTCATCTATTGGAGGGTCAGGTGGGCAGTTGACAGCTACTTGGGTGACACCCTCAAGTCTGGTGCTTCCCTTTGGCTGGGACCTGGGGGCCAGCTGTTGTTCTGTGTGTGGCCTGTCACTTTCTCTGAGTTTGCAGGACTTAGGAAGCCAGAGCTTGGAGCTCTTACTTTCGGAACTCTCGACACAGGTGTGACCATGTCCACTTCCAGAACCTTTGCAAGGTGATGGGGTCAGGGAAAAACTGCAGACAAGGGACAGAGCAGCCCTTCGGCTTTGCCTAGAGGCTTCTCTCATCTTTCTGCCCACTAAGCCCTGATGAGGGCTTTGGGCTGTGGCACAGCAGTGTTCGGACCTGGAATACTAGGGTGACAGTTTCTGAACCTCAGTTTTCCCAGCTGTTAAGTGGNCATCAGAATAGGTGACACAGGACACTGGATGGAGTGACCAGGGTACACAATGCCACATTTCTTTCTTTGGATTAGTTACAGCTCCTTGGAGTAGGGACGGTGCCCACATTGCTCATGGCTATAACAACACCCTCCCCAGCCTGAGGCACAGGAGTTCTCTGGACCTATTTGTTAGGTGAGTGGATGCCCGTCAGGCTTCCTGGACCAGCTCTCAGCTGGAACACCTGCCAGCTGCTCAGCCCATATGGCACCATCTGGGCCAGTGACAAAACCATCCAGAAGACTGTACACGGAAGCCCCACAGTACATACAGAGGACACTCCCTCCCTAGGACAGTGTCCTGTGTGGGACAGGAGCAGGTTGAGGAGTTCACAGGGGCCCCTATGAGCAAAGGATCATGGATGCAGATGCCTGGCTGGTGCCTAGGGACAACAGATATCTAGTGGGCAATGCAGCACCACGTTTGCACCAGGCTTAGCTTTGCTCCCCTGCCTCCCCAGGGACCTCTCTCCCGAGTCTGGCTTTGTCCCCACTGGCTTCAAAATCCCAGTTTGGAAGATAGCCTGAGCCCTGCTCCCCTGCTCCCCACGCAGCACAGCCCCTCCCCAAGCAATGAAGTCAGCGCCCAGGGCTGAATCTCAGTTGGGGTGTTTTTGAGTTGTGATCTCACACAAGCCAATTCACCTCCCCAAACACTGGTAGAATGAGGCAACCTACATCCCAGTTCCTGAGATCCCTGGGGGGATTTACAGCAGTCCTCTTTGCAGAGGCTCAACAGAGAGTGGGCAGGACAAAACTGACAGCCTTGGCCATCACCATTTGGTATGTGGTGCTCACACTTGTCCTTGGGCCGATAGTGCCTTATCTCCCACCATGCCTCACCTTCACACGTTTGGTCTTCTTGCCTCTGCCACGGTGCCTCCCTTTCCACCTCCACAGTGAAAACTGCCTTGGGTAGAACACTTCCTTTCTGAGCCCTTTCATTGAACCCGGGCATGATTTGCCTCATGGATGCAGAGACCAGGCTGGCTTCGAACTCACAGAGATCTACCTGCCTGTGCCTCGAGTGTTGGGATTAAAAGTGTGTGCTACCACACCTGTTTTTGTTTTTTTTTTTTTTTTAAGAGAGGGTCTCACTCTGTATCCTGGCTATTCTTGAACTTGTAGCAATCCTTCTGCCTCAGGTTTCCAAGTGCTGGGGCTACCAGTATGAACCACAGTGCAACTGGCTAAGGCAAAGATTTTGAAAAGTCTGACTTATTGTCCCATTTTCTCAGCTGAGGAGAGTGAGGCTCAGGCAAGGTGACCAGAGCCCCATGGCTAGCTGACCTTGCCCACTCGGTCAGTAACTCCAGCTGATCCACGGGTATTAATTATTACAGAGGCACGAGTGCAGAATGAAGCTGAGAGTTAGACATTGCCCAGGGTCAGTTGGATGACCTGAGTATGTCTGAGGCCAAGTTCAGCATTGTATTCTACCTGCTATAGCCCTAGCCCTGTCCTTGCTTCAAACCACTTGGTGTTCTGACATTCCTCCTCTCACCCCACCCCCAGGGTCCAAGGAAGCAGGAAGGAAGGCAGCCACAGTGCCCAATCAGGAGAGCTATCTGGCAAGTGTGGTGGGAGCTTGGGGTACAGCCAGGGCTCTGATCCAGGGGCACTGGCATTGTGTTTGGCCCAGCAGCAAATCTTTGGGATGTCTGCAGATATCCATGAATGCTCCTACCCAGGAGTTTAAAAAACAAAGGAACTCCAGAGGGAATGTTGGCTCTCTCCCTGAGACAGCCACCAGGAGTCACAGGCTGCCCACAGATGGTTCAGATCAGGGTCTCGCAGGCCCTTTCTCTGCTGTCCTGGAGGAGAAACTGCAGCTCCAAGAAGCAAGGGAACTTGGCCTGAGCTCCCAGTTGGTGGGCAGCAGAGTTGGGACACAAGCCCTGTGGCAGGATGCTCTCGGCCCTGGATGGATGGTTAAGTCCTCAGTCCAGGCTCCCGAACTCCTCCATCTGTTACACATATGCTTATCACCAGCGTTGGCTGTCATGACCACAATGAGGAAATTATTTCATTAGGACCCATGTGCCAAGGGCTGGGGACTGCTGGCCTGTCCTAGGTCCTGATGCAGCCTCTCCAACATTGGTCTAACAGTGGTGTGGGAGGCATAGCCCAGTTCCTGGAGATGCACAGGCGTGCAAATACCTCAGGTGTGCAAACACCTCAGGCCAAACCCTGGCTGGCTGAAGCACCTCTCACTGAGGCACTATCCACACAGAGGAGTCACCAGTCTGTGTAAACTGCATGAAGAAATGGCAGGTGACCTTTACCCACTGTTGACTCTGTGAGGGACAGAAGCCGCTCTGGAAGCTTGGTCAGAGAGCCTCATCAAGCCTGTGGGTAGTCCTGGCTTCTTGGGTTGTTTGATTTTTGTGACTTGAGTCCAACTTCTGCTGTTTATCCCAGGCTGGCCTTGAATCTTTAAATCTTCCTGTCTCAGGTTCCCAGGTTCTGGGATTATTGGTGTGTGCAGCTCTGCCTGGCTTAGCCTTGACTTCCGAAAGTGACAGGTGAGAAGCAGGAAGTAGACTGCCATCTAGAAGCTAATCCTGAGCCAGGCCCAGTCCCTGGCTCATGCTATCACCACACTGATTATCAGTACACAGGATTGAAACACCAAAGTTTCCCAGACAGAAATGGACATGGAACTGGGCTCACAGGACTCAGGGTCAGGAGCCTGACTCCACAGCCCATGCAACGGACCTCTTTCCATAGTCCTACAGTCAGTCTGAGCAATTTAAGGTTCCAGTAAGGTGTGGCAACATGAACCTGTGATCCCAGCACTCAAGCAGCCGAGGCTACATAGTACACACCCAAACTAGGGTGCACTGGATCCAGACACTGACCAAATTTAGGGGAACCTAGTGTCTGCCTGACCTCTACTCCTGGCAGCACATCTGGAGGAGGACATTGTCAGCAACAGTGGCAGTCAGGGTGTTGCAGACTTCACCTAAATGTTCCTAAGCAGGCACAGGTCCCACTAGCATAGCAAAATCCTGCTTGCTTCCCTGATAAACAAGGCAGCCATTTGCACTGACTTCAGTTCTAAAAACTACACCAGAGCCAGGCTTTAGTTTCAGGTGGGTGTACAGCAACTGCAGGTAGGTGATGTATCTTTGGGGCTTTGCAGTATTCTTCTGTTAGTGGGGCCACTGGGGTCCCAGAGATGTTCCAAGCAAGAGACATGTCTGAGTTTTCTGGTCTCTCCCCATCAGACAAGCTGGCTTTTGTAGGTACCATGTAAATCATAAACTTGAAAGCTATGCTTGCAATCCTGGTGCCATCCTGTAGGAAGGAGGCAGAGGGAGACTGGCACTAGGGATGCGTCTCTGAAATGTCACTTCCAAAAACAAAACTGGGCACACGTGACAACTGTCCAGCTCTCCTAACTCAGCTCTGAAGCCAGGATGTCTGTCAAAACACTCTGTCTTTTTGGTACTATGGGTGTGTGGGATGGTGACCTGAGCCATCCAGGCTGAGTACAAACCAGAACAGCCACCATATGCTCAAGTACAAGTTTATTAAAGCCCTGACATGTCTTAGTCCACAAGTCACCTACAAAAGCAGGAAACCCCACTCCTTTTTTGAAGCCACCAAGAGCCAATGGGGTGCCAGTGAAAACCGGCTANGGCACAGACTTGGTGCTTGGATAGNGTGGTGTTGTACCTGTGGGAAAGCAGGCTCGAAGTGAACTACAGACAACCCTAGGTCAAAAACCAAACAGGTCAAGTTGATATTGGTGTTCATAAGCTACTCTCTCCCCATGTCCTCGCTGTGATTCTCAGGCTCCATGTTCTTCACACAGGCTGTACACAGGGCCCAGGAGTCTGTGGGCAAGCTGGGTACACAGGGAGATGGCTGCAGACATCTTCCAAGGACCCTGCCATCCTTCCATCCAAGTGAAGCTTGCACTGCTCTCCAGAAGCCCAGGGGCCTTTCCCAGGCCTAGTCACAGCTTCTTGCTGAAGTGGGAACAGGGTGTGCCCAGTTTCCCACAGTGTGCAGGTTCCTGATGGAAGGAATTTCCTTGCTTTGAGCTCTATAGTCCTAAACTGGCTCCAGAGTGGAGGGACCAGGACTCCTGGCCTCCACCAGGGTGGAGGGATGCAAGCAAGAACTTGACAAGACAAGAGACACATGGCTGTTATCAGATCACTAAGCCCAGAGCCTCTGCCTCAATCAACCTGGAGAGAGGGGAAAGGGAGGGCCCAGGAGCACAATGGGTAGGAAAACAGAATGGCGTCCGAAACAAAACAGAGCAGAGCCAACAGAGGTGGTGTGAAGGTGTGGGGGATATACCCTCAGCCTCCTGGGCCGTTCAGTGCAAAAGGGCTCCTGGGCAAGGGATGGGCTTTGCAGTCCCTGGAATAAAGCACTGCCCAGATAGCTGGGCACTGTAGGCTCTTGTGTTTCTCCACAAGGTAACGAGGAGGGCAGACACACAGGGCCAGTAGATTCTCCAGAAATGGGGCTGCTCTCCAGGGTGGCAAGTTTCTCTCCCAAGCTAAGACACCAATGAACAGGCTAGGGGCTGGCAGCAAGGGTTCCCTGACAGNGTGGCCTGCTGAAGACTTGGGAGAGAGGGCTGTGGTGTGGAACACCTGTTCCCCTGTAGGAGAGACCCCAAACTGTGCTCAGCAGCCTCCCTGGCAGGAGCTAGGTTTGATTGCCTGGGAAGAGGCTGCTGTGGACAGGGTAGAGGCAGGGACTCTGCCGTGCATAGAGGCTTGGCGAGGCCTTACCTGAGTTTTCAGAACGGAAGGAGCTCACAGGCACAGGCTTTGTGTACTCAGAGAGCAAAGAAAGCCTTACAGAACTACCAGGAGCTCCTCTGCAATCGCTAGGCCCAGGTTTCAGGCCCCAGAAGGTAGGAAGAGGGTGCACGGGGGTGGGGGCGACGGGGTCTTGTTTTCAACAGCACTCCCTGATACACTGAGTGCGCTGTGCTGCATCCCTAAGCTTGGGCGTCTCATGGCTATTGAGAGGGTCTGAGGACTCAAGTAAGCTGCCACACTCCTGGGAGCATGGCGCCTCCAGGAGCTGAAGGGCGCTGTAGTCTGGGTGCTCTTGAGGGCAGGTGGGTGAGACTGGGGCTGGGCTAGGAGAGCTCAAAGCCTGTGTTCATGCTGATGGCGTAGCGCAGTTTCTCTCGGAGGACGCTTTTCTTGCTGTAGTTGGGCAGCTTGAGCAGGTTAAAGCAGGTGGAGGAAGTGGGCAGACGCCCACCTGGCTCCCGTTTGCGGATGGTGAAGAAGCCCCTGAGGACACTGCCCAGGGTATCCCCAGTGTCCTGCAAGCACATACCAGAGCTGGGGGTCAGAGGTGTCTATGCAGGCGCACACAGGTGAAGGCCAGCTCAGGACAGTGGCCTGAGAGGCTGAGGGGGAGCACTGCTGCTCTGAGCACTCACACGGAAGTCCTGTGCTAGGTCACCTCAGATGAGGAGCCTCCTGACTAATGGACACTCATCAGTTAACTAAGACTGCAAGTACTGTGGCCCACGGCTGACAAGCACTTGGCTCAACTTTTCCTGAAGTCTGGAGGTGGAGGACCATCTAGTGTCTGACCAAAGGGAGTGCAGCCTGAAGAGATATGGTGTGGCAGGGACACCCTGAGACCAGCAGGCTTGAACAGGGCAGGTACATCTGAGCAACACCATGGTCAGGCTCGTGACACACTAGGCACATGAATCCTAGGACATTCTCCTTTAACCTGCAGGCACCAGGCAGCCTGCCAGGCTGTGCATGGCCAGCAGGGGGAGGAGCTGGGGAGCAGGACCTGCATTTGCCCTCATCCTGAGGGTGCGTCACCTTCTCTGACCCTGCCTCTTGGACCATGAACCTTGCCAGATCAGCAGCCACAAAAAGAGCATCCTAATTACACACTCCCCCAGGCCTTCCCTAAGGAGGGACCCCAGAGGAAGAGTGCTGACAGCCCACACTGGCCTGGGTCTGCAGTGCCCGCTGTGGGTGGCATTCATGCCCTGAGAACCATGTTGCAGGGGTGTGGGGCACACGATAGGCACAGCAGAGAACTGAGCAGAGGGAAGGAAGGGAAGGAACACAGCCTGAGTTACCTGGTCATCAGACACTTCCACACAGCGGATGGAGAATGGAGGCTTGAGGTAGGCAAATCCTAAGAGTGGGGGCCGGGAGCAGCTGGTCACAAACTGCAATACAAGGTGGGTCAGTGGGACAGTCGGGGATTCCTGCCACTGCAGCCATGCTGGGCCCCTCTACCTCCGTGTGCTGCTCACTAATCTTTCACTAGAACAACTAGGGTGACAGGGAGGTGCTTGCCAAACATGTGTACAGAACACATCCTATGTCTCAAGGGTGTCACTCTCTGGCACTGTACAAGACTGATGGCTTGTAGGGCAACTGGGGGTGATGTCTCCTGTTTATACTGTTTGCCACAGCTGGCTTTATACTTCGACTGTAGCTGAAGATGTCCCTCAACTCCTGGTGTGTAATACAGTTTAGAGCAGGTCTCTAACTGTACTGTCATACAGTAAGCAGCAGCAGGAACAGATCAGTGACATCTGTCCTCAGGGAGGACAGCAGTGGTGACATCAGAGGGGACCTGGGTGAGCAGACGCTAGTGGTGCCCATGAGCCAAGACCTGGAACCAGTGAATCCTAGTGTAGCTTGTACCCATGACCTCATGCATTGGTACACACTGGTGTCTTGCACGTATGCAGAGCATTCTGTAGGCTGGGTCAGCAGGAGATTTGGCAGCAATCAGCGTGCTGAGAAAAGCCAGGTTTACAAGCCAGTGAGGCTGTGGGGACCAAGGTGTGGGACACTGGATGTAGGACCTCTGGGCAGACAGCCACCCTTCTTAGCAGCACCTGAGCACGTCCTGGTATTCTCCAAACACAGCCCCTGCCTTATGCTTCAGATGCGCTTGCTCTGCTCTAGGCACAGGCACCTGACCATGGTGGAAACTCACAGGTCAGCCCGCATGCTTTAACTCAGCAGTAACCAAATGCACGCTATTTTCTAAGAGACAGAATTCCAAGTATGGCTCCAGAATTCAGTAGCTAATGTTGCGTGGGTCAAAGATGACTACTTAAGTGATGTTATAATGGCNAGACAGCTTTATGTGTCATGTTTCAAAAGGTTTTAATAAGTCACTATGTTCCTGGGGCTGGAGAGATGGCTCAGTGGTTAAGGGCACTGGCTGCTCTTCCAGAGGATCTGAGTTTGATTCCCAGTATCCAAATCAAGCTGCTCACAACTGCCTGTAACTCTAATTGGCTTCTGAGGGTACTTACACACATANAGCATATACTTACACAGATACATACATAGCAATAAAAATAAAATAAATCTTTAAAAAGTTACTATGTTGCTGCTCTGACATGTTTAACTTTGCAAACTGGGGCTAGCCAGAGGGAGGAGAAATGTCAGCTCTTGCTACATTTAAAGGCAACATGGTCATATCCTCTTGTTCAAGAATTTATACTTCCTTCAGCTGGCACTGGAGTCTGTGCAACCAGAGAAGGCAGGTATGTAACAGA
The DNA here is from genome assembly GCA_001675575.1 of Neotoma lepida. Classification (NCBI taxonomy): domain Eukaryota; kingdom Metazoa; phylum Chordata; class Mammalia; order Rodentia; family Cricetidae; genus Neotoma; species Neotoma lepida. The sequence goes on from LZPO01057486.1 coordinate 433,655, forward strand.
TGCAGATCTGGTGACAGGTGACCCAAGGATCAGACTCACCAGTTGCACAGGCAGGTGACTGTTCAAGTGTGAGCCACTTGCNCTGCTCTCTAGGAGACGGGGTGTGCAACCTCACAAACAGCAGACTGCTCTGCCAGGGCGGTGCACTGCTGGGAAAACCAGCCTATGCTCCCAGAACCACTTGTTGCAACAAATGCCCCTGTGCCCCTGGAGACCTGTGGATGAGTGGAGGCTGTGTGTAGACTGGTTGGACTGGAGTGGGTGAAGGCTTCCTCAGTGGTAGGGTACTGAATTCAAGATGGCCAGCAAGGAAGAAGACCAGCTGTTGGTTTGGTTGGTGAGACCACCACACTGTCTTCACAAAAGCGGTCACACAAGAAACCCGTATGTGTATAAGCTGGGTATGATGGCACACATTTGTAATACCAGCATTCAGAGGATTGGGACTTCACGGTCATCCTTGGCTACAGGTTACATGGCAAATCTGACAGCATCTTGAAATACAAGACCCTGCCTGGAGAGAGGGAGGGAAGAGGAAGAGAGGGAGGGGGAGACAGAAAGAGACAGAGAAAGCATGCAAGCCAGCCAGGAGGCCTTAGAGAAAAAATTCCAAGGTACTAAATGCACTCCTAGACTACGTCTTTTCAGAGGGAAAGAAAGCAGGTGGTAAAATGATGATGCATGGTTAATGACACTCTACCCACATAACACAGGGTCAGGCATGTGTGTTACTCTGTGTCCTATAAACGCCTACACTCTGTGGAGGTCATTCATCAAAAACCAACGGCACCCAGGGACACAGTGGACACTCAAGTCTTCACTGACACTAGGGCAGCAAACAGTTAATGGCAGATACTGTATTTGAGAAAGTACAAATAAACCAGGCATGGAGGTCACACTTGGAATTCCAGTACTCAAGATGCTGAGGCAGAAGGACTGCCCTGAGTCTGGAGTAGACTAGGCTACAAAGTCCTGTCTGGGCTACACAGTGAGAACCTGTCTAAATACCTGCACTCCCTCAAANCAATACACAGTGCTGTCAGTCTAGACAACTGTGTTTCCTTGGGACACTGTCTTTGCACATGTATGTGATGCAGGTTTACACCACTGAGAAACAGTACCTGGAGGCAGTCCCTTAAGTACAAGAAACTATATTGGAGCATTATTTAGGATTGTCTGTATTTCTTTCTTTTTTTTGAGACAGGGTTTCTCTGTGTAGCCCTGGCTGTCCTGGAACTCACTATGTGGACCAAGCTGGCCTCTGCCTCCTGAGTGCTGGGATTAGAGATGTATGTCACTATTTTCTTAAGTAATAAGACGGTAGTGAAGATGACGAGGGTGGAGCACAGTGGCACACAGGACCCTGCTCCAAGTGAGGAGCAGACAGCAGGCCAGGCCCCATCTCTCCAGCCCCTCTCTGGTTCCTTAGCCTCTGGCACAGGAGCGAGGCTCTGCTGACACTCTGTAGCCTGAGGACTGCACACATGTTTAGGAACGCATACAGAAGTAAATGAGATACCTTCAGGAACATGGCTCTTTCGTCAGGTGTGAAGTCGGAAGCCAGAATATCCCAGAGCCAGATGATGACTCTGTGACTCCCATGAAAGCCTCCGTAGTATACCGTGTGCTTCCTGAAAGCGATCAGAGGGGGACTCAACAGTGGGCTGGCACTCATGGGTACAGGCAGGCAGCTGCACCAACATGAGTTCACATGTCACGGCCTCATCCTCGGGAAACTAAGTGGGCAGAGGCTCCAGAACTGCCCTGCTGTCACCAGGGTACCACTGCTGGAGCCTTGGAGAGCACCCAGACCTCAGGGGGCTCCCAGAATGACTCTGTATTACAAGCCCAGTGAAGGGAACAGCTCTCCTTCTAGATGGCCTGAGCATGTCACCCTTCCCTCCTCACTGCCCCTTACTTTAAATCTTCCAGATCGATCTCCGCATTGTCCCCAGAGATGAGACGCTGAAGCTCAGGGGTAGAGAACATTCGGATCCACTCGGGCTTAATAATGGAACGGAAGCCACTAATGAGAGCAGCTGTCTGGTTTTTGATTTGCGTGTGCATTCGAAAATGAGCCATCAGATGGATGTAGCTAATTCTGTTAACAAGAAGGAGAAACAATGGAACTAATAGTCTGGGGTAGGCTGCTGCCAAATGAGCTAAGAGATAAGCCCAACACTTTGGAAGCACTTTCCAAAAAACAAACCACACTCAAGCATCTAGCAGAACAATGATGGCCATGCCCATGACGGTAGCTCCTAAGTCATACACTGTGTCACCACNAGAGCATCAAGTGTCCAAGGCATGGCCTCATTAACTTGTCCCCACAGCCCCCAATAGAATGCCCTGGGATGACCTCCCATGTTCTCAGGAGTTGAAGAGCCACATGAATAGGTGAGCCCCCATTTGATCACTGTCAAAGACACAGCTCAACGCTCCCACAACTTTACGTTCAAAGTTCCACCAGAGCCTGTGGAGCTGGACAGGTCCAATGTTCTGGATTATTCCAAGGTTCAACAGGGAGGTCAGCTGGACTGACAGTGACGGGCAAAGGGTCTTCTGCTTGTGCTTTATGCACCCCAATCTAGTCTATCTACAGCCCCAGGCTGACACCCCAGCAAGCTTGCTGGTGTCGTTGATGTGCTGGCAAACACGCCTGAGTACACCGTTAAAAAACTCCATGTTGGCCGGGCGGTGGTGGTGCACGCCTGTAATCCCAGCACTCGGGAGGCAGAGGCAGGCGGATCTCTGTGAGTTCGAGGCCAGCCTGGGCTACCCAGTGAGTTCCAGGAAAGGCACAAAGCTACACAGAGAAACCCTGTCTCGAAAAACAAAAAAACAAAAAAAAAACAACAAAAACAAAAACAAAAAAAACTCCATGTTGCACTCGGGAGGCAGAGGCAGGCGGATCTCTGAGTTCTAGGCCAGCCTGGCCTACAGAGTGAGTTCCAGGACAGCCGGGACTATACAGAGAAATGGTCTCAAAAAAACCAAAAAACCAACCAAACAAAAAGCCCTCCATGTTAAGTGTAGCCCCAATAATTCTGTTTTGCCCCACAATGCCCAGGCCAAAGTTACTGACCTTGAAATATTTCTAGTTTAAAAATCATTCGGCAACAAATATTCTACATTAATAAACTCAAATGAATTTTTGATTATCTCCTCCTTCCATGTATTCTATGAAGCAGGTTACAATACTCTGTGTGTGTGTGTGTGTGTGTGTGTGTGTGTGTGTGTGTGTGTGTGTATATGTGTTCAAGAGAAACAGAGAAACTTGAATACCCAGAAGCCTGGGGTAAGCAGCACTGCCAGGCCTGAGTCAAGCACATGATCGGCATCCTTGCCATATTCTGAGGCTTCACCACAGGCCAGAGCTATGGCACGAGTTTCCCTTAGGCTTCACAGCAGGAAAAGAATCTTGTTCCAGCACAGCCTGCATAGACGCACCTCTGTGGCTCTTTAGCCGGCATAGACTCACCTCCGTGGCCCTTCAGCCCGCATAGACTCACCTCCCCTGGCCTTTTAGGCTGTGTGAACTCACTTTTTCTAGCTGTTATTTGCACATATCACACACACACACCATCACCCTTTACCATGGCCCCCTGGGGGGTGGGCAGGATCTACAGGACATGTTCCATATCTGCTGTCAAAAGTTTTATGACTCCTTTTATCTCTCAAAAGCTGTTCCACACATTTCACACACAGCCCTATGAGGAACAGTCACAGGTCACACACAGGCAGCACCAGGGCTCACCCGTGCACCGAGGCCCAAACCTCAGCCAACTCTTCTTTGCAGGCAGTGCTTTGTTTTAAGTTTTCAGACCAATGCCCTGTGGCTACAGGGCGACGCTGATGTGTCTAAATTCTGCTGACCACTGTCTGACAAAGTTAAAACACAAAACTCCCAGACTAGCTGACCCCAGAGGAACAAGGTGCAGGGGTGCTGTTCTCAGACCAGATGACTCA
>LZPO01057486.1:442061-453529 GCA_001675575.1 Neotoma lepida
GGCTGTAGGCGAGCCTGTAGGCTGTAGGCGAGCCTGTAGGCTGTAGGTGAGCCTGTAGGCTGTAGGCGAGCCTGTAGGCTAGTTCCTTAATTAGTGATGGGTGAGGGCAGCCCTGGGCTGGTGGTCCTGGGAGCTCTAAGGAAGCAGGTTGAGCAAGCTGCAGGGAGCAGGCCAGTAAGCAGCACCCCTGCTCCTCTGTGGTCTCTGCTATCTGCTGCTGCCTCCAAGTTCCTGCCCAATTTGAGTTCCTGCCTTGGCTTTCCTTAACGGACTGTGATTCAGGATAAGTAAGCCAAAAGAAGTCTTTCCTCCCCAAGTTGTTTTGGTCACGGTTTCATCACAGCAGCAGTGACCCTGACTAAGGCAGAGGCCTCCGGGTTCTCATCTGAAGACGTTCTCCTGGCATCTGACCATCACTATCTAGTGTCGGGTGCTGAGGTTTCTATCCTGGAGCAGTACTGTCACAGTTAGCTGACATGACAAAGACCACATCCATGGCATCTATCATCTATCCATGTGCTGTCCTGGTCGACTGTGAACAACCTGGCAGCACATGAGCCCTATTTTGGGGACCCTTGCTGCCTTCCTGTCATGCTTCATGACACAAAAATCCCTCCTGCGGTGTCTCTGCCTCTTGTCAGAGGCACTCTTAGGCTGGTGAGCCAAGGAAGAATGACCTTAGTCCCCTGGCCACCTGTGGGAACAGGAAGCCAGCTGTGGGCACACACGTGAAAGGTAAGCACAAGCACTCAGAATCGCTGTGAGTCCGAGACCAGCCTGAGTTACAGAGGAGACCAGGCCTGGAAACCAAACAAACCCACCCACGCCGAGAATAGTTAAGATGAGAACCGGACAGTGAGTTGTTAGGCAGCTGCGACGGCATTGAAAGCACCATGAACCGATACTTGGGCAGGAGCCAGAGGACGGGCAGAGGGCTCCAGCATGCTCCTGGTACCTGACGACTTCTCTGTTCTGTCTTGAGTCCTGGCAGCAGGTGTGTGGATTGTGGGGATTTAATGGGATGGCACATGTGACGTCCTGAGCCAGCATGTGATGGTGCTCAAGGGAAGACCTGCTGGATGCAGACTCATTCCTGCTTATCTGAGCCACACCAGCCTCTTCAAGAGGCTGTAAGAGGAATGTGCCACCTGCTTCCTCTGACGCACCCCTGCCCTGTGGGCACTGCTGTGGTTATGTGAGGATCACATACATGCATTACAGGGCAGAGTCAGTGTCCTCTCAGGCTTCACACCATGCTGAAGTGGAGGACAGTGAGCTAGGTCTGGCCACCAGGCCAGGCTGTCACCAGGACCAGAGTGGGCTAGATTAAAAGTCTAGGTTTACATGACCTCAGCTCTGGCTTTGACAGGGCAAGGGGTGAGGGGCAAGGGCTGGATAAGAGCATGTCTGAGCATCCCCCAGTCCTGACTAACTAAATGATAGACTAGCTGACCTGAAGAAGGAGGTGTTTGTGCAGGATGGTAAAATCTACCACAAGCGTGGCCTCACGTCCAAGCCAGGAGGGCATCAGGGTCCAGAACAGTGAGACATCAGCTTCTTGATGTCCCCTGTGTCCATAGCAAGCAAAGGCCTTGGGCACTCAGACCCTAGGCTTGTGAGAAGTGGGATGGTGGAATAAATGACCCTCTCACNTTATAATTCAGGTTCACCACAAAGTATGCTTTCATGGGACGCAAGAAGGAAAACAGGCTTTCCTAAATTAGAGACTGTCTCCTGGGACACCCCTGAGGAGGCTTTAGCCCTGCAGAGCTGGTGACCTCCCTTCAGCAGTAGCACTTGAGGGAGGAGCCAAGGAGCCCCATTGTCAACACACAGCACAGTCCACACCTCCTGATTCTTCCAGGAGGTGGGTGCCGGCCATATCTGATGGGGGAGGACTGAGAGCCCAGAGACAGGGCACCTACACCCGGTTGGGATGCGGAAAGTGTTGGAGACACTTTTAATACAAACAAGCTTTAGAGGCAAAGCAGAGGCTACTTGGTGGCCACAACTTAGCCTTTGAGGCACCTGACAAAATTTAATTAGCTCACAATGTAACAGACCGGAAGCTTTACACAGACTCTGAATTCAGGGGTCTTCTCTTAAACATGTAGTCTTCTGGAACTCACACGTTACGGGATATTTGATCACACTTCGAACGTCGAGACTGCCTTATTTACTGGAAAAATCTGTTTCCAGTTGTGGTGTGGCTTAGCCTAGCACACACCTTTAATCCAGGAGCTTTCTGTTCATTGTAAACAGAATTAAATAAAGTCAACCATAGGTCAAGAGGTGCAGCAAGCAACCAGTTGATAGGAAAAACCATAGAGAGTCAGGGGGACAGANAGACTCACAGGAAGTAGAAGGGAGGGGCAATCAGTTTGAGAAGTTTTGTTTGGGACAGTGGAGGGGAAAGTTTTCTTAGGGATGACGGCTGAGGAGGAAGGCCAGCTGGGTACTTTCTCTGCTTCTCTGAGCTAGCAGGCTTTCACCCCAGCTTCTGGTTCCTGAGTCTTTATTGGTAAATGGAATGATTGAGATTTAGATAAAAACAACACTCACATGTCCACATGGCAAGTCAAGAGACACTGAGCAGATGTGTATCTTTGGGGTGACTGATATGCTACCCTTTAGCCTACCCATTTCCCCAATACTGAAGCCAGATGTCAGCTAACATCTTAGTTGACGTCCGCTAACAGTTGCTGCTGTCCAGTGGCGGGTAACAGATGAGAGGGCTACGTCTGAGAGCACTGGGCTGGAACAGCAGCAGTGGAGGGTCCTTTCCCTTGTTTAGCACACAAACAAATGCTAACTGAGGAGACACACCCAGCCAACCCTGCTCGTACATGACCTTACTTCTATTTTTTGGTCAGTGCTGGGGATGGTACTTAGGGCCTCACAAATGCTAGGCCTGTGCTCTACCACTAAGTCACACCCTCTAGAGCCTTACCTTTAAGAAGGTGAAAAAAAACATCAACTGTTGTATGCGCTACGTTTTGAACAGCTTCTGAGAACCAGAAGTCCTGGGAGCTAAAAGGAGTCATCCAGTAAGCAGGGGCATCAATGGCAAACCTGCTGCCAGAGAGGCTGCTGGGCCACAGCCCACGCGGGTGGCTGGTAACGTGGCTGCCACGCACAGGCAGAAAACGCAAGCGAGAAAGTGTGGACAGAGCACAACAAACAGGCTGAGGGACATGACAAGTGAATCATTAAGTCCTACTAAGAATGAAGACTTGACTGGGCGGTAGTGGTGCACGCCTTTGATCCCAGCACTTAGGAGGCAGAGGCAGGCAAATCTCTGTGAGTTCCAGGTCAGCCTGGGCTACAGAGCGAGTTCTAGGACAGCCAGGGCTACACAGAGAAATCCTGTCTCAAAAAGAACCAAAAAAACAAAAGGAAGACTGTGGCTTGTCATCAACACTGTTGGCAGACACAAAGGAACACACAGACAGCATATACATCATACATAGGCCCTTCAGCAATGAATGCCCTAGTGACACAGTCAGGAGGAGGTTTAAATCTCTGCTTCACAGAGGACACATCTCTGTGGCAGCCTTCCACAGATCTTTCCACTCACCTCAAAACACATTAAGAAACCATGAAAAAGTGACACAGAGGCAACGTGCTTAATGACAGGGCACCTACTTCTAACTTGTGAAGTGGCCACACAGAGTGGTAACCCTGGACAAGGAGTGGCTTAGAGGGTTACAGTGTTTGAATCTCCTTTGTAGCTACAGAGGCCCTGGAGCTCTGCGATGAGGGTGTTTGTATGGCCAAGGCAGGGTAATGCCTGCACTGTCTGCACCACATCCTCAAAACTGAGTCTGGGGATGTGCTGGCCAGGACAAGAGTCAGCACAGACCTGCGAAATGAAGAGCTCTCGTCCTTGTCTCACAGAGGTGCTAGGAGCCTGTGCTTTCCCAGGGGCCCTCACAGGGCAAAGGAAGACACTGAAGACCCCCGGCACTGAGGACATGCTGGACTGAGCAGCTACTCTGCAGCTGATTGTCTAATGACCTTTCCTGTTGTAAGAGCCTCATTTTGAGTTTTCACACCACAGCGTGACAAGAGGGTCTGGAAGTAGCAGGCGTCCACTAGATCCACCCGACAGAGCACTCTTCTCTGCAGGCAGCCACTCACCTCCAACATCCGGGACCTTCGGATAGTGATGTGTGTGACATGAGGGGAGGCAGAGCTGGTTTCCACAAGCCCCAGCTTCTCCTTCTCCTTGGTAACCATATTTCGGAACAGGAGAACTCTCTGAAATGAGCAAAGGTGGACCAGAAACAGGATCAACAACTAATGTCAAAACAAAACAACCCAAAATCCACCATACAAAATGACCACCAACAAGTCAACTGAGACAGGATGAGAACAGGACACCCCAGGTGCTGTGGTGCAGAGGTGTCCTGTGAGAACAGTGAGCATTCCCTAAAGAACCTCTGGGAACTAGAAATACAGCTAGACCCGCACCAAGACAGGCCCCTTTCAGAGAGAGACGCCTGGCCACAGCTGGAGTCCAGCTAGGACCAGTCCAATCAAAACCCATTCTCATGCAGTCATTCAATAGCCATCTCAGAAGCCCAGGGGCACAGCCAGGCACACGGGCTGCTTTCGATAGAGGTGCTTGCTCTAAAGGAAATCAATATTATGAACTTCAGACACAATAGCCATTCAAAGACGACTTTTCCCACTGTCAGGTATAAAAATGAGCCTACAGTATAAAGATCCTTGGCCTTTCTGTCTGCCTCCTGTGTCCTCAGACCTGCCACAGTAGGTTTCCAGTCAGCACTCAGAGAGAACCTATCTTGCGCCACCACAGGTGTGGGGACCACAGCATCCCAGTGAGGGAGGCTCACTGAGCACACGTACCAGCCACAGCTGTGCTTTCCAACATGGAGCTGGGGCTGAAGAGAGGGCTCAGCTCTTAGGAGCACTCTCAGAGGACCCAGGTCTGGTTCTCGGCACCACAGGGAACCAGCCTAGGTGATGTCCACAAAACAAGTGCAATTCTATGCAGCAGTAAGGAAGAATGCAGGAAAATGGGTAGGCGTGGGGACAATCACACTAAGGGAACACTTTCTTTCACACGTGGTGTCTAGATTTAATATATGCACAGGAGGCGCAGGACGGAGAAGACGGAGAGGGAGGGGTGGAGGCAGGGGGGGAGACAGCAAAGTAGAAAACAAACCCGGTAAAACAGTAACAATGCCACTCCACTCCACTTATTCCTTAGATCGCCTCTATAAAACAGTTCTTAAGAGAAAAGGCAACTGCCAGGGGCTTCCGAGACTACACAGGTACTCAGCGGAAGGACTGCCCCTCCGTAAGGTACCTGGAATTAAGAAAAAGGGCCATGCTCCACATCCTATCAGTTCTGAGGGTTCCAAGATCATGAGGGAGGGAACAGACAGAGGAGGACCCGGTGACCTGCTCCCACTTTTCCCTTCCTCAGCAGCTGGAGAAACAGTATTTAAGCCATGTGGGGCTACGACTCCAACTCTTTAGCAGGGCCACCTGTGAAGTGTGGCTAGCAACTGTTCCCAGAAGTAGAGCTGCAGATACAGGGGATTATGGGAGTGCTATAGGCCTCTCAGAATCGCAGGCAGCCCGAACTGGGCTCTAGATTTCCATGGGGCATGGAAGGAGGTCAAGGCAACCTATCCAACATTTAAGAGGCTGAGAAGCCTCAGTGACCCCAGCAGACACCTAAGTGAGGACCATTCTCTCCAGGACAGTGAGACCAAGTTCAAGCCAGAGTTCACTCACAGGTCATCTCCCCACTTCACAGCTGCCTACCCCACCTCATGCCACCCTGCCCTGCAGAAAATGGAAGACTGATAAGGCAGACAGTAGCCACTGCAAATAGGAGATTCAACCTCAGATTGGAGACACCACCTTTTGGGGGTTGTTCAAAGTCGGAGGGCAGACATTACCGAGCAGCAGGCAGTTAAAGGTAAGGAGGAGAGCACCATCCCTTAGAGAACACGGCACAGGATGGCTGGCTTCACCAAGCTGTGGAATTTCTAGCTAAAGTGTGTGTGCATGCACGTGCATTTGTGTGAGTGGTGTGTGTGTGTGTGTGTGTGTGTTAAAGTTATTTTTCACTTAAAAAATCAACTAATTACTTAGTATGTGTGTGCAGGTGCTTGTGTGGGTGTCCGCTATGTTGCTATGTGGAGGTCAGAGGGTAATCTGCTGGAGTTTGTGCTTGCCTGGCACCATGTGGGAGCCCTCTCTTGACCCCTTTTCCTCGCTGAGGGCTCCATGAGGTCCATGTACTGGGACTTACCACAGCACACACCTCACGTCACCTGACTTCACACCGCCTCCTCTGTGTGCACCCCAGTACAGAGCACAAGCTGCCTGAGTAGAAAGACCACCACTCTGTGTGCGGGACGAGTGACACCCCACAGCCATTTCCACTCATCATGGAGAGGAGCCAGAAACAACACATGGGACAGAAGATACCGAGTCAACTCACATTCTTGTGAGGAACGACATGGGGGATGTGCTGCAGGATCAGCTGAGCCCTCTTTCGGTCCTTGTCGAGTTCCTGGAAGAGCACTCCAGGCTTGAGATCCCTTCAAGAGAGACACAGGTGTGGTTACCAAAACCAGAAAAGCCTTTTCTAGCGCAGGGCTGGCAATGTAGGGCATATGGCCAAGTGTGGCGGCCGCCCACTTGTGGAAATCTAATGGGAATACAGTCACACCTCTCGTTCCTATGTGCACAGCCTGTGGCTGTCTTGACGGCACCACAGCAGAGGGAATGGCTAGGGCAGAGCTGTCTGGACCACAGATCCCTTTATGGCAGGGTTTGTGAGGCCCTGCTCTGGTGTCACAACTGCAACCATTTCATGAGACCTGACAGATCACTGACAGAAATGCTCTTGAGTTCAGATGCTGTCACAGGGCTCCCCAGCCCACCTCCCCAAACCTGGAAGCAGTTTTTACTCAGGTAATTCTGCTGATAAATGTAACTATCAGATCAGCCGAGAGAACCTCTCTTCCAGCCTAAGGTGAGACAGCCACTGAGAGGGACCTGGCTTTGTCACCTTCAACTGACTGGGATGACACTGGTGGAACAGGAGGGTGGAACAGGAGCGACTGCTCCCTGACACACCCAGACAGGTGCTTCACAGAACATCAGCTCTCTCACCACAAATGGACAGGGTGGTGCAAGAGGAGAGAAGGGTGATTGCCCCAAGAACAAACGCCAAGCAGCTGGACACCTATGCTGCAGGCATGAGGGAGGACCCTGGCTTCACCAGCCTTTCCCCACCCCAAGCTCACTTTCGCAACCAGTGGTCCTCAGGAGCAAAGCGCCTTCGGCAGTCTCGCTCATACAGCACCATCAGCCATCCGTGGACGGACTGGAACAGTTCCAAGGTCTCACCCTTGGCGTTCTCTGTGCAGCAAACACAAGGGGGTCAGAGCTGGAGGCAGTGCTCAGCATGGCGGGCCTGAGCTCTGGTACTCTGCTTCAGTGGAACCACAGGCTCTCTGGGAGTGTTCTCAATNCCCCCAATGCCTGGGTATCCTTCAGAGGAGTCACTCATGCTGCATCCCAGGAATGCACCATCCAAAGGCCCTTTCCCTCTAAGGAGCTTTGTACTTGACTGGCAGAAACATGTCAGAAAGTAGACTTGCCCACAGCAGGAACTGGCACAAGCTCCATCCCCATGGAAACCAGAGTGGAGACGTAAAGGGTGTTTCAGGGCAGAGCTCATCACTAGTGACAACCCCACGTGCACAGGNTAAGGAGCCGGCAGAGACCATAGCAGCCACACCACTGTCTCAGGAGCTCACCCAGCCATGACAGAAGTCATGCATTCTCTACTACCTTTGGTAAACAAAGGTGAGACACAGCTAGGGGAACAGACTGGCCTCCTGGGGTAGCACACAGCTGGGGGACAGACTGGCCTCCTGGGGTAGCATGCAGCTGAGGTACAGACAGGTCTCCAGGGGTGGACGCATTCGCCTTACCTACAATTCCATCCCAGATCATCTTAAACACGAAGCAATTGAGGAAGGAGGAGATGGTGACTAGCTCTTCCAGCTTGAATGAGATTTGTTCTTCATATACTTCAATGTCATCAAGGATGCTACATGAGGCAGAAAACTGTTCAGAATTTTCCATTGAGAAAAGGGAACAAATGAGACCTCACTGTCTTCTAGAGAAAACCAACAAGGTGAAGAAAGCACTGGCTTTTCTAGACACATCCTGCATGGCTTGCAGACTACTGGCATGATGTCTAAGATCTGCCTCAGAGAAGCCAGGGGAGAGGAGCTGCTGGGGGTTGAGATGAAGCAAGTCAGCCATGAGCTGGAGATGGCTTTTGAGGGCTCGCTAATCTTTCTACCTTCTGTTTAGGTGAAACTGTTCAGAGTAGGAGACAGAACAATTAAGGGAAAACAGTAAGTTCTTCTCAGGGCTTTCCCAGTGAGCTGCCTGTGGCACATTCTCCGTCACGCCTCATCCATGCCTGAGTGTAAGGGAGTCTTGAGTCAGTCGGTGTTTCCTGAGGAGCATGTGAAACCATATCCCACATCTAGGAGGGAGACCAGTGGCCCTTGGTGGTTGTGAGCGAATCAATATTTGAAAGAATGGGTGGGTGGGTGAGTGGATGGATGGATGGATGGATGGATGGATGGATGGATGGATGGATGGATGGATGAAACATGACGAGCTCAACGATGAAAATTTATGGAAACCTCTCCACATGCTTTAGAATACAGCTCAGTCTTGGGTTAGCCTTGCCTCAGCCACTGGGTGTTTATCCCGTTCACTAGACCCTTCTTCTAGGACACCCAGTCAGCCAACAACGTGTCCCTGAACCCTTTTGATACAAGATCTGCTAGTCTCAACATTGCTACATGAAGTCCGTTCTAGATCTTTCCAACGACCTTTGGGGAGAGTGGAAGACAGATAGCACCAAATGCAGGAGGGGACACAAGGATTCTTGCAAATGTCCCAGGCTGTGCCTGACCGTGTTCTAAATAATGTTACTCTCTCCATGGTGGGTGATGTTACCTCTATCCACCAATGAGGAATCGGTGGCTTGGCAAGGTCAACTCAGCTGTCTAGAGTCAGCTTGATAACTGGGTTGCAAGCACTCGGCACTGGTTATCTCCTGTAATCCTTACCACATGCCTCAGAGGCGGGTGCTGGCATTACTTCATCTATAGACAAGGAAACTGGTGTCTCAGTAAACAACTGGCCTGGGTTTTACACCCTGGTTTCTGAATCTGGTGTTTTCCTGTAGTCTACCTCAGTGAATAAATGGCTGAGGTGTGGTTTAATCCTTACCACGTGCCTCAGAGGTGGGTGCTGGCGTTACTTCATTTATAGACCAGGAAACTGGTGTCTCAGTAAACAACTGGCCTGGATCTTACACCCTGGTTTCTGAGTCTGGCGTTTTCCTGTAATCTACCTCAGTGAATAAATGGCTGAGGTGTAGTTTGAACACATCTCCAGAGACCCCCAAGGGCCACAGTTGCTGCCCTAAAAGTACCTAGCAACTGCTGAACACTTAGTACATGCCACCTGCTTTGTGAATGCTGTCTACTTTTTTGGTGGGAGGTGCAAGGGGTTATGGGTTCTTGCTATGTTGACCAGGCTGGCCTGGAACTTATGCACTCAAGTGATTTCTCCTGCTGCAGCCTCCCAAGTAGCTGCCATTCCAGGCTGTATCACCATGCCCAGCTCTTGGCCAGTTCTTACGGTGACAGTTACTTGCTTCCCCACAGTGTTGATGGCCCCACCGAGTCCTAGCCAGGGCATTTGGCCCACATTGACCTACGTGATGAGGTGCCGGCAACAATCACAGAACAGCATCAGCATGGCCAGGAGCTGCTTGGACTCTCCAGTGTCGTTGTTCAGACATTCCAAGAAGAGCTTTAACCCTCCATGGGGCCCCAGCTCACAGATAAACGCCCACAGCTTGGGCAGCAGGTCATCAAGGTACGTAAGACCTGGAAAAGGAGAGAAACCCGAGCTTCAGGTGGGACTCCAGCTGGTCTGTTATTTCTTCCTTTCCAGTTGAAAAGCACAACACTTAAACCAGCGTGCAAGAGAAGGTCCAGCAGGAAAAGCTTTTCCACGCTGACTGTCACAACAGCAAGGGGAGATGACCTGGGTGGAGGCTCACAAGCGCCAGACTCCACCCTGCAAGGCTCCAGAGCAGCATCCACCCACAAAGCCGAGCGCAGCTCTGCCTATAAGAGGAGCTGAAGAACAGCGAGGCCCAGTTACTATCCCTATCCCATGGCTGGAGTCAGAGCCAGAGAGAGAACTTGGGTCTTTCTGATGAACAGCCATGTTTAAGTCAGGAAACCAGCNNAGGTCAGAGAATTTTTAAGCTTTGCAGGCCAGGCAATCTCTGTTGTTAAAAGCTTGAGACAAATTAAATTCATCAGAGTTTAACTGAGTGAAGAGAGACTCTGCANACTGGCAGCACTCAGGACCAGACATGGTTCAGAGTGCAGCTCCCAGGTTGGGGAGATGGCGTGCATCCCAGCCTGGCACTTCCTTTATTGAACTAGTCTGGTCAGCTGGCCACCCTGACTGCCTGAGGCTTGCTGCCATGGCTCTGACTCAGCCACTTGTTACAGGAGCATTCACGCAGATCAGCTGTTTTCTTGGCCTTCAAGGTACATAAGAACAGGCCAAGTTTACTGGACACTGTTACTACACTTGGTGCTGGCACAGAGCAGATGCAGGAACGAAGGGATTGAACGGGTCTGGCTGTGTCCCAATAGAAGAGTATTTATGACAGTACGTGATGGGCTGGCGTGGTCTATGGGCAGACCCTGCCCTGAGCAATCTTGCAGGCTCACTGCACTGGGATGAGCTCCCTCCTGCCCTGAGCAATCTTGCAGGCTCACTGCACTGGGATGAGCTCCCTCCTGCCTGCCCCTGAGATGCTATACTAAAACCAGGAAAGCCATGAATGACTGCAGCAGAGACACCCCAAACGGAACCCTCAGGGCAAGCAACAGGAGCAATGAGAACCTTCTAATTCACTTCCTGGGGGCTCCAGGGCCTGGACACAGAGGCCACAGGATGGCACACCTTCAGCCAACACTGTGGCAGTGACTAGGAAAGTCTGGGCTGAGGCTCCAGCATGCTGCAGACACAGCTAAGATGGCCTGGAGAGTGGCAGGACCTGCACTGATCTGCCACCTCTCAGTGGGTAAGGCACTCTCGGAGTTAAGTCTCCAATGAAGCCTGTCTGGATAAGATGCTGCCTGGGGTGTGACTCTGGGGGACCACATCAGTGCTACCTAAGGGTGCTGACAGGTGAACTGATGACCTGTGAAGAGGCAAAGAGACGACAAGACTGATGTCTGCTTGCTTCATGTCCCACATCCTGGCTACACAGGTGCTCACATGTATGCAACCCAAATCATATACACTGAAGAATTCAGAAACCTTACAGTTTAAAAACACATAAAGAAACAGAG
>LZPO01057486.1:453556-467909 GCA_001675575.1 Neotoma lepida
TTTTTTTGAGACAGAGTTTCTCTGTATAACAGTCCTAGCTGTCCTGGAACTCACTCTGTTGACCAGGCTGGCCCCGAACTCACAGAAATCCACCTGCCTCTGCCTTCCAAGGCTGGGATTAAAGGCGTGCGCCACCACGGCCTGGCTAAGATAAAATATCTCACTGAATACAAGAAGAAAGCAACTGTCCCTGTGTGACACACACAGGAAGCAACAGCCTCACAGGTGGATGCAGGGCTGCGTGCTGTTGGGGCACACGAGGGCGGGCGGGGACAGACTTGGGAAACAATGAGTAGAAGGGTACAGTGCAGCTTCACTGCTGTAAAAACATGTCACCTTGTAACTGACGTAACTTTTTTTCTCAAAGGGTGTGAGCCAAGACACTGATTTGCAGCTTCCGCACAGGAGAACGAGTTTTGTTGTGAGCTCACCTTAAAGACACATATGTAACCTCAGATTCCTCTCCCCCAAGAACCTCTCAGGACCTGGGAGCTAGAAATGCCAGCTGGCGCCTGCCCTGCTTTCCTCCCACTACTCTCTTCAATGAGGCCGCACAGGTGGTGTCACCCCTAGTCCTCACGCCCCAAATACACTGTACCAGTGAGGACCACAGACGCACCTTTAAGACACACCTGGAGCCAGCTGCTTCTTTTTCAGCACTCATGTACCAGTGGGGATGACCGGGCATCACCCCGTCAATGAGAGGAAGTCTCAGTCAAGGTGACATCTACGATACCAGACTGCCTTCCACAAAGAACTGTGCGGCCCTCAACAGCAACAGAGCAACTCTGCTCTTATCCAACCACTGCCTCCCCCAACTCCCCCCAGCCTACACCATCTCCCCACTCAGTGGCCTCTGCTGTTGCTGTGGACTGCTGGTCGCCCTGACTCTGGACTATAATCCCAGGACAGAGACCCTGGCCGTCTTTTTACCTCTGCATCCTCAGTGCCCTGTGCAGACACGTCTCTGACTATCTGGAGTGAATAAATAGGCATTAAAGACAGGCAGCAGCAATTGAAGATTTACAAACCCACACGCAGCAGTCTCTGTCCCTTTGGGAAGCCAACAGCTTGCCCGGTTAGAAAGGTCCATCTATACTCAGAATCAAGTCATACCAACAACGCTTTGGCTGCACCATAAAGCCCTAACCCCAATTCTGTCCTTACAGAAGAGACTTTTCTTGCTCAGCTAAAAAAGAAAATGGGGGCATAGCCACACGATGAGTATATCATGCAGCCAATAAAAATGAGGTTTCTGAGGAACTGACATGATGAATGCTTATGAGTGATGGGCAGAAAAGGGTAAGATGAAATGTGTCTGTGTGAACACTTCTACACTGTGTGGGAGCACACTGGGCACAGAGGAGCACCGGTGGGACGTGATAGTGCAAGTGCTGTTCATAGCCTTCTTCCTGTCTCTCTGTGTTCTACTCAGAAAAGAGAACTTTTAAAAAGATCTAGTAAGGGGAACAAGTCGGCAGTGCCCCGACGAGGCTGGCCTGAGCTACCCGAGGCTCATCAATCAATTGCTCCAAGATGCCCGCCCACCTACAAAATCTATTTTCTGAGTCGAGGAAGAAAAGGTCAACTTTTTCTAGGACAAACTGTCCACCAACTTTGGAAGTGGGAGCAGCAAGCTCAGGTGTTCTGACCTGTGAGGATCTGCAAGCGGATCTGGGTGAGAGTCGTCAGAGAGGTCTGGTAGAGGACACAGATGCTGCAGACCTTCTGGACCTCAGCGGAGTCTACGCGTCGGCCCCCGACAGGCCGGAGGATGTTCCGAACCGACGCTGACTTCTGAAAGGCCCGCTTGAGGAGACCTGGCACGGAGGGAAGAAGACGCACAGCAGAAGTTCAGCCAGCTGCCAGCTCCCACCTGTCGAGGAAGAGCACGGCGAGAACCCCAGTCATGGCAGGGGCGGCGGGGCAGCTGCGCGGGCTCAACCAGTTCCTTTGGGATAAAGTGGGGGAAAGCTAACACTGGGTTTTCGGTGCAGCCCAGAGACCCAGTCACACCACCACAGTGCCTGTGAGCATAAGCCAGGCATGTTCAGCTCTGACATGGCATTCTTCATTGTATCACTGAATTTCATGAAGACAGAGGAGCAATGTGGAGGACTGTAGTAGGGGAGGGAGGAAGGCAGAGGCTGGGCCCAGGCGTTGTGTGTGTTTTGGAGGGAGTGCCATGGACACTCTTAGGTCCTAAGCCCTGGCTAAACGGCGTTCCACTTCTGCCTCTGGCTTTCCTGTTCGTAGGCAGAGGAACTGACATGCCAGGAGCCCATGCTCACCACATCCTACCAGTGACAGAAGCATCATTTGTCCCAGGTCAGCAGTGCAGGCAGAAACCAGGGATCAAATGCTGTCACATTTCCTTAACTGTGATCACAGCAGAATCGGGAACTGTTCTTTCTTCAGTGCCCACCTCTACCCTTGGGGTGCTGCCGAGGTGTCAGCCTGGCCTGTGCCTCAGTGGCTCATTGGAGGAGTCCTATGTGAGAGGATTTATGACTAAAAAAAGCTTAAAGTCCCCTGCAAAATGGACTTTCTGCTCCTCCCTGGTAATAAGAAAGAAAGGGTCCACAAAACCCTTTTCCCTTTGACTAGCAGGAAGTTTTCAGGCAAGCTGACTGCCTTGTTCTACCTCCNTGGCTCCTATTTCTATCCTGTGACCTGTCACTGTCTTGCTGAATGTGGACTTAAGCAGCCTGCAGGTGGTAGTGGGAGAGTTGAGTGTCCCACAGGTCGTGAGGCATTCACACAGCAACAAGCAGGAGCTGCCCTTCGGCTGGGCGTACTCACTCTTCACTGGAAGCACGTTCTGTGGGGATGAGGGCTGCGCAGGGACGGGCTCCGGTTGCTCCAGCAGCTTCTTGCTGAGGATGTCACAGAAGAAAATGCGGATGAGAGGCACCCCCCACAGGAACTGCAGCTGCTTGGTGATCAGGTACATGGACTCATTGAGGCTAGGGCAGAGCAGGAGACAGGCGTGTCAGTGCCACCCACTGTCTGCCAGGGAGGGCCTGCTCCCGTCCGCAGGTGGTCTCCATACAGGGATATAGTAAATAAGGACAGAGCTGGCAGGTCACTCGTCTACAATCCCAGCACTCAGGAGGCTGCAGGGTAGCAAGTTAAAGACTAATTTGAGTTGCATAATGAGCTTTTTTCTAAAAACCAACAGACAAACAAGAAAATCCAAAGGAATTTCTTGTCAAAGAAGCAGAATGAAGAAACTGCCATGGAGGGGTAGGTTTGTGAAGGCATCTAGTCTGCATTTGCCTGTCACTCCAGTCTGTCACTCCATGGCTACCTTCCCCAAGGCAGCCATCTTGGAGCTGCTTCCACTGCTCTGTCAGCCAAAAGCCATCTCCTGCCAGCTGGTCTGCCACTCCTCCCAGCCGGCCCAACACCTACGATGGTCTCCTTGCCTCAGGGGCGCCTCNCCACTGCAGGCTGTATTCCTAGCACCAACCCCACTCCTAGGATCCATCAAGACCCTAAGCTGGCTCCCACCATCTTGTGGGAACAGCCACAACCCACCGGGCATAAGCCAGGCCCTGGCATGCAGCATCTGGACAGTGAGACAACCCTATCAGGGTCCAGAGCAGCATCTGGACAGTGAGACAACCCTATCAGGGTCCAGAGCGTTCAGCAATACTGGAAGGGCCCACAGACAACCTTCTCAGAGGCATGCTGTCACCACCCCACACTTCAGATGAGGAAACAGGTGCGGAGTGCTGCCTACAGGGCTCTGGAGAAGAGCTTCAGTAACGAAGACAAGGCCTGCCCAGTCCACGTGCTCTTGCTCTCCAGGAGGGGTGTCACAGAAGTGGCCTTCCTGGAACAATGTCTTTTAACGTCTGGGTGGGTCTCATGGAGGTTACTCAGGTACGAAGGAAGGGGCGAGTCTCTGGCACACCTGACAGAGACCAGGGGGACATCCCAGATGCCTCAGGCTGGTGCCACCCCAGGGCACACTATGTGTGGCTGCCTCCCTCACCCCTGCTCCTCCACTCTTGCCTTTCTAATGGTCCTGAGGGTAAGACACTCCCATCCCACCCTGTGGAAAGGCCAGGGCACTCTATTCCCTTCCCATCATTTGCCCTGTCTCACTGCGCATCTCTGAGGCATGGCTACCTCATCAATCAACGAAAGTGATACTAGAGAAGGAAAAGTATCATGGGCAAGGTTCATAATTCGCTAATTTAAAAAAGTGAAAAAATCATATGATCTCATTTCTATACATAAAAAGCTATCAATAAAGGACAATAATGAAAGGCCAAGCACCCAAATCATTTTGCATATGAGGATTCTGGGATGTCTAATGTTCTCTTGGCTCTGGGAATTGAACCCAGGACCTAGGCAGGGCCTCTACCAGACAGCCAGTCCCCAGACAGTATCTATGTTATACAATAAATACATATCACTTCTATAGCAAAACAAACCACGAGAGCTGGAAGAGGAGAGCGGGAGGAGGGAGGGCAGGCGAGCAGAAAGCTCTCTGTGGACATACCCGTAGTCCACAGACTGGGAAAACCAGCCGAGCACAGGGTGCCAGTGGGTGAGGTTGGACTTCTTCTGGGACACATACTTCTGACAGTAGCATAGCATCTGCGTGAGCAAGCTCACAAACCCATCTGTTTCTTCCTCTAACACCTTGGGGTTGAGGGAGCCCAACTGGAGGATGTTGCCTACGAAGAGAGAGGGCTGAACGCAATGCCAGACAGGTGCGCTACGGGGTCTCCCAGCCCTGTTCTCTGCCTGAGACTCAGCAAGGAGGAGGAGGTGAGTGTACATGAAGGATCAGTCAGCGCCAGGGACTGGAAAAACCAAGCTGACCTGACTTTAAATCCCAGCGTGACCACAGATGAGCAACACAGCTCTCAACACAGCCTGAAATCTCGTCCTTGGCTGTAAGGCAGGAATAATGATGCCCACCTTTCCTATGGCTACTATAGGAACAGTCTGGACTGCCAGGCACACAGAGGCACATGATACTTAGCATGACATTTTAATATGACAGAAACACAAGATGTGGTATTAGCTAAATGTCCTAGAAGATGGCTGTATTCAGTGTTTACCAAAGTACTCTCCCCTTGGAGTCCAGCCCAAACACAAAAGCTATAGCTAAGGCTAGCTTGACTGGTCCGAGGGGTGCCAATCTCTAAGAACAGCTCTACCAGAAAATTAGGTGTATACTCTGTGTTCAAATGTGTCCACCCACAAACCCACCTACCACAGACACTGTAGCACAGTGACACTGCTCTGATCTGAGCCCTACCCAAGAGCTTCCTCCCTTTTAGGGAGGAACTCGGGAGCTAACCCACCACACAGTGTCCACTTAGTCCCGTTCTACATGTGATTCTAACTGTTCATCTATCTGCACTATGGAGATGAGTCTGGTTTTATATCAACTCCTGCCAAGTGCAACCAATGACCTTAACAAAACATGTAGGCTCCCCATGGCATAACCAACCCAAACCCAGCCTCCTGGACTCACCCATGAGACATAGCGTATGGCATCCTTCTAAACTTTCACAAGCATCACGGCACCGGTCTCTGTCTCTTAGAAAGACGATGAATTTGCGAAGCATGTCATGGGACTCTAAAACACTGAGACGCTGAGAGAAACGGCAGACAGTTAGTGCGGAGCCGGGCAGGGCTTTCCCGCGAGTCAGGACCTGACAGTGCTCGCCCTCACTCAGGCAGAACCCTGCTTCCAAACAGCAGGGAGATGGGGGATGATGACAGGAACCTGCGTTTTTGGCTGCTAACAGGAACATGTCTATAGCAGCTACTGGGAAAACTGGGGGAAGGAGTGGGAATCAGCAGAGGAACTGTTTTGCTTTTGGAGTCTAGCAAACAAACCGGAGACAGAACTGGACACTCACCTCAGGGGTCATTGTGCTGAGATGAGTCACTAGAGCAGGCACCGACATGATGTGGATAACGAAAGGTCGCATCAGGTTGTCTGAGAACTGTGCAGCAACTACAGGGCTGGACAGACGGCAGACAGGCTGGGTGAGCACAAATGACACAGGGATGGGGCACTGCATAGCCAGGACAGGTCAGTGCTGAAGGAACTGATGTGAGAAAATGCTTGTACTATAAGACATTTGGAAAAAGGCAAGATAAATCACTCCACGGACAGGAGGGGCTTCTGATATGGACTGAGAAGGCTTCTGGTACAGCCCACCCCTCAACCAAGCAGTGCCACCCAAGTGCCTCCCTGGGGATGACTCACTATGGCCTCACACTTTAAGCACACGGTTTACTTTAGTATCTACAGCCTGGTATAAACGTTTAAGTGTACACATAAGATGCAAAATATAAAAATACAAAAACACCTGGAAAGACAGCAGGAGAAGCCAACAACATGCTTTTCTGGGCAACATAAGNGTGGGAAACGGCCCTTCTTTCTGTTTCCTGTGTTGTCTGGGATTTTACAATACATGCATTATTGCCATAAGAAGATAAATATTAAAGTAAGATACTGACCCAGGCTAGGCATGGCAGTGCACACAACTAATACCAGCACATGGGGACTGAGGCAGAAGAATCATGCTCAAGGCTAAGCAGGGCTACATAAGAGACTCAGTCTCAAAAAACCAAGGGCAAGGGATGTAGCCCAGGGATAGAATGTTTGTCCAGCATACCAAGGCCCAAGCATGGAAACCAAAACCAAACCACCAAAAAGATAGTGACCCCTATATCTCATACCATATCCAAATATTAACTCAAANTAATTTTATAACTAAAATCATCAAATTCATAGAAAAACAGACAGACATCTTTGGACCCTGGAGTTATATAATGATTTCTTAGAATTGACACTAAGAGTGTAAGAACAAAGAAAGGAAAAGTAGGTAACTGCACAACATCAGAGCCAGAATGGTGCATGATCGCACACCCACCCAGAAGGCAGAAAGATGAGCGCCAAGTGCAAGGGTCTGCAGACCACCTCCTCTGCCAGCAGGCGTGCATCTGCACACAGAAAGAACTCACTAACTCAGCAGTAAAAGACAACCCGACTTGAAGATGGCTGAACAAGCTACAGTGGTGATGCCTGTAGTCCTGCTGTGGACGGTAGGGAAAGGGAGAGCAAGGGTTTGAGGCTAGCCTGGGCTACACAGTTTAACACTATGTTCAAACCAAAGAACAAAACCAGGGCAGGGGGATGGCCAAAAGAACTCAATAGACATTTCTCCAAAAGGGACACACAAAGGGTTACCAAACATGTTTTTAAGGGACTGTTAAAGCCAATGACTGTGAGACAGCACTTCATTCTCACTAGGTAGTTGGTGAGACTGGGGAGAAACTGGAGCCTTTGTTCCCATCAGCTGCTAGTGGGAACAAATGCTCTGGAAAACAGTCTGGCGGTTCTTCACCAACGCAAGCATTCACGACCATGCTATTTCACTCCTAGAAACACAGCCTACACACAAACATACAGAAATGACTGCAGTGGCAAAAACCGGCAGACTATCCCATGCAGTTGTTCACACAGTGGTGCTTGGCCATCTACAGGAAGGAGGTGCTGGCTCACTGAAAGGATGAGCTGAGAACACTGTGCGAACAGAAAAACACTACTAAGAGCAGGACACATGGTGTATGATCCCACTCATGTGACATGGCCACAGCAGGGCAATCCAAAGGAGATTAGCTGTGTTAAGGGCTTTGGGAGAGAGCCATGAGGACAACTGCTAAGGGTCAGGTTCCTTTGAGGGCAAGGAAAACATTCCAGAACCAGACACTCCTGCTGGTGATTGTTCTGTGAATACACTACCCACCCCAGAACTGACACTTCAAATGAGTGAAGCACGCATGTGAACTACACCTCAGTAAGTAGGATTTGGGGGCTGGGATGTGGCTCAGTGGTAGCATACTTGTCTAACTTGCATGGGGTTCAATCCCCAGCGCCAGACAACAACCCAAACACCCAGAGGCTGCACTAGGTTCATTTCTGTTGCTTTGATTATACCCTGACAAAGAGCAACACAGGATGGGGCCAACTTGGCTTCAATTTCAGGTCACANTCCATCATTCCAGGGAAGGCACTCACGCCGCCTGCCTGCTCAACTAAGCAACTGACATTTCAGGGCCCAGCCCATGAAATAGTGCGTTCAACACTCAGGGTCTTCCTATACCAGTTATCAATCAAGACACACCCCACCCATATGCCCACTGGCTGATCTGGCCTAGAGAATTCCTGTGGTGGATGTCTGTGGGAGCCCACAAAGGTTCCCTAATAAGATCTGAGCTTGCTTTACACAGCAGAGCTGCATTAGGGGATAGCTGGATCACGTGCAAGGTCACCNGGTGTTTGGGATGGTCTGCACTTGCTGTACTGGGGGAGGTCTTTTGTCTCACCCCTTGGCATTCCTTTAAAAAGCTCTTTAGCAGAGACAGAAGGGGCTGGTGGGTTGAGACTCAGGCCCTCTCGAGGCTATCCTATGTTTTCTATCTGTCTCTGTCTCTCTCTCTCTAACTACAAATTCCTCATTTTTCCCTGCTCAAGAGTACCCTGGGGGAATAAGAGGGAGCTGGTCTCCCTCAGATATCCCCATAGTCTTGGGCATTTGAATACTGGTCCCCTGTCTGTGGCACAGTTAGGGTAGGTTTAGGATGTGTGACCTTGCTGGAGAAAGAACATCAGGGGGTGGGGGGCTGGGGGAGTGTTTGAGGTTTCAGGAAGCCATTTCACCATTCACAAATTCACTCTGTGTGTGTGTACTTGTGGTTCAAGATGTGAGTTCCCAGCTTCCTGCTCCAGTGTCCCTGCCTTGATGGTGACGCAGTCTTATCTGTCTGGAATGGTAAGGCCATTTTATCACATCGATAGAGAACTAGGACATCCTTCATTACGACTCTCTTGCCAGGTGACTCTGCTGTGTCAGGCTGACAGTTGAGACTAACCAGCACAGAAGCCATGCAGGCAACAATGGAAAAGGTTGAGAACTTACAAGAAGCAAGTGACTAGCCAGGCGGTGGCGGTGCATGCACACTTTTAATCTCAGACAGATCTCTGAACTCGAGGCCAGCCTGATCTACAGAGCGAGTTCCAGAACAGCCAGGGCTATGTTGTAGAATATTANTTAAAGATGTGTTACATTTGTTTATGCTGTGGAACATTTGTTTAATGATGCAAAGATGTGTTGCATTCTTTTATGTTGCATTTGTTTAACTCTGTGAAGCTGCGTTACTGTGCCTGTCTAAAACACCTGATGGTCTAATAAAGAGCTGAATGGCCAATAGCAAGGCAGGAGAAAGGATAGGCAGGGTTGGCGGCAGAGAGAATAAAAAGAAGTCTGGGAAGAGAAGATGGAGGAGCAAGGGGAGAAGAGAGGACACCAGGAGCCAGCCACCCAGCTACACAGCAAACCACAGAGTAAGAAGTAAATAAGGTATACAGAAAATAGAGAAAGATAAAAGCCCAGAGGCAAAAGATAGATGGGATAATTTAAGAAAAGCTGCTTAGAAATAAGAAAAGTTAAGTCCAGGCATTTATAAGTAATAATAAGAATCCGTATGATTTATTTCGGAGCTGAGTGGTGGGCACCCAAAGAGAAAAAGAGTAAAAACTAACCAACTACATTTTAAAAAAGAGTGAAAAACAACAACAGGGCTACGCAGAGAAACCCTGTCTTGAAAAAACAAAAAGAAGAAAGAAAAAAAAGCTAATGATTCCTTCCAGCTTACCCACACAGCATGAACAGCTGTGTTGCTGCTATTGTAAGTGTGTATCTGGAGNACCATTATGGGGACAAGAAAACAT
This sequence comes from Neotoma lepida, assembly GCA_001675575.1. Taxonomy (NCBI): domain Eukaryota; kingdom Metazoa; phylum Chordata; class Mammalia; order Rodentia; family Cricetidae; genus Neotoma; species Neotoma lepida. The sequence goes on from LZPO01057486.1 coordinate 463,332, forward strand.
TTTAAGGCTGAAATGCTATGCTAATCACTTGACCACCCAAGCTAATCTCATTGGTTTTAGCTGGACGAAACAAAAGAAAATCCAGTTCATTTTAGAAAGAGGCTTAAAACAGGATGGCATAGTTCCCTCAACAAGNAAGGCACACAAGAGTGGCAGTGAAACTGTGTCACNTGGAGATTCCAGCCTGACCCAGGTCAGTAAAATCAGGGAGAAAGGCACCAGGTATGCCACACAGAAGCACAGAGGACAGCCCCCACCACACACGTGCGCTTCCCATCTGCCAGCGAGATCAGCAAAGCCTTTCTCTGGNTCCCTTGCTCTACGGCCTCAGGTGATGAATTGGCTGTCCACATAAATGTGATGCTACTTGTGTGGTTAAGAAGGCTAGACATGGCAGAGAGCTCATGATGCAACCATTTTGGGGTGAATGGGGACAGGCAACAAAGGGACCCCGACTACTGAGCACACAGCTATGCACCTGGGCCAAGGAGAGCTTCAGGGAACACACTGCTGGTCTGAGGATTCCCTGTGCCATTTCCTTAAGACATACGTATTGCTCTTAGGATCCAAGTGCTGTCTCTTATACACATCTAGATGTGTATAAGAGACAGACTCTAGTCAGACTGACTGGGTTTAATGCCCAACCTGACCTCTCACATTAGTGTGACTAAATGTTTTGACCTCTTGGAGCTTTAGCTTCCTTAGCTATAAAAATTGAGATAAGAGAATGTGTGAGGAATCCACCAACGGGTGTAAGAACTTCCAGAAGAATGCATGGTTTGTGACTTACAGCTATGTATACTGGAGGATTTAGTGGTCATCTTCCTGGATTTCACTACACTCACAATGGTGACATCTTTTCAATTTTATTTACTATTATAGTGCATGTGCACACACATATGTGTGTGGGTGCACCAGCTGAGTGAGGGCTGGGGTCAGAGGACAATTCTGTGGTGGTCTCTCCATCCACCTTTATGTGGATTATTAGGCCCNCTCATGTGAGTGCCTTTCCCTTGGAGCTACCTTGCCAACCCTGAATCTTATTTTAAAAGTTCCTGATCCTGCTCAATTATCCGCAAAGACTCCCAGGGAGAAAAGTGCCCTGTTCAGTAGAGAAAAGCCTGGAGCAGCCTGACCTTAAGGCGAGGTCACTGGAATGCTCTACAGAGAAATTATGGAACCATCTGAGTTTTCTGAGACAGGGGCTAAAGTATCCCAGGCTGGCCTGTCTCATTGTGTAGCCATGGTAACTTGGAACTTCTGGTCCTTTGCCTCTACCTCCTTATAGGCAAGCACCACCGTACCCAGTCTGTGGTCCCGGGGACCAAACCCAGTGTCTTACTAGCCTGGCCAACTGGTGATCTATGTGGCCATGAACGATGGAAAGCTCATTGTGCCTGCCCTCCTGCTGCAACAACAGGAGCTTTGACAGGCCAGGACTNGGCACTGGGCTGCGCCATGCATCTGATGGAGGAGGCAGAGTAGACTGCTCATCCTGAGCTGGCTGGACAGTGGTGCTCTTTCCTCCAGGACCAGTTACCAACCTCTCTCCATGTCTGTGATCCTCTCAACACATTACGAATCCTCTAGAGCAGTTAGGAGTGCAGCCTTGCCTACTGTAGGTCTCAATTCTCTAAGGACGCCTTTCATGTCTACACATTTACACACTGTATCAACCAAGTGCAGGCGAACACCCATCCTCACACTCTGCTACCCGAGAGCCAGCATCTTCCACCCGTGTTCCCAACCCCGTTCTCTCAGGACCTTCCTCCTGCCCTGGGCGGGTCTCCTTTTACTCTTAGGAACTCAAAAGGAAAAGTCACTCCATACAGCCACTGGCAGAATGAACCTAACTCACTGCAAACAGCTGCTCTAAGATCACATAGCAAAACTCCCTGTTGACGGCCCAGGGAGAATGTCAACTGTCACAGAAATGTCACTTTCACTAAGAAGAACACTTCTTACAAATTCTGACAAGGTGGGTGGAAAGAGAACCAAGAGGGGAGAGAGGGGTGCTGGGTTACCAGGCTTGCAGCTGCCATCTTACCGCAAAGCCAGAGAGAAGGCCGCTGTTAAAGTGCCTGTGGATAGACAGGGCCGGGATCTGGCCAGGCCTCGGGTCAGCAGTACCTGAAAAGAACATTCAAGCTGTCAGCCTGAGTATCGAGTTTCCATAGCCATTTGTCCATCTGGAAGAGGGACGCGGGGGCAGTGGTGCAGAGGCAGGAGGATCTCTGAGTTTGAGGCCAGCCTGGTCCATGGAGCAGGTTCGAGATCAGCTTGGTTACACAGCAAACCCCATCTCAAACAAAACAAAAAGGAAGCAAAAAAGGTAACAGGAATGCTTCAGATAAACCCTGCTCAAACAGAAAGAAGCTGCTGGGTGTGGAGGTCCCTTCTGCTCATCCCTATCCCAAATATTATGCTGAAGAATTTTCATAATAAACAGCTAAGGAAGTGAATATCGGTGAGCTGGGTGCAGTGCCCTCTGTAGTCCTGGCCTCTCAAGAGGCTGAGGCACTCAAGCTTGGGGTCTGAGGTTGGCTTGGGCAACACAGCAGTTCTCAAAAACAGTGAGTTTCAAAAATCCACGTGAAATGTGACTTAAGCAACTGTTCATCGTTTCAGCCAAAGACGACAGTTGACATGACACTTTTTGNCCACACACTACCTACTGTGCTGTGGAGATGTGAACCGGAACTGGGAGATGGCCCATCCCAGCACTGGGCAGAAGGAAGTCACAGCAACGTTCCTNCTAAAGCCTGAAAAGCCCACAGCACCTCAAGATCAACCCGCTTCTGCCCACTCTCCGGCCTGAGAACTGGCATTGCGTGCAGAGCAGACAGAGGGCCATCTGAGGACGCTGAGTTAGAAGCATATCGTCCCCCTCCACCAAGGAGCGGGAACAGCCCTGGGGCCTCCTCCACAGCCTGAATGTCAGTCAAGATTCTGGACTGCCCTTGTAGCTATTAGATACGACATTCTAGGGACTGAGTGCCACCGTCCTCCCTACCAAAACCACAGTGACCTGAAGCAAGGGAGGGCACAAGGCACAGGTGACCCCATGGGAAAACCTAATCCAGGCACCACAGGGGCACATGGGGTGGGGTCACAGACCTGTAACACAGAGTAAAATCCACGCTGGTTGAGATGGCCCATTATATTTGCACAAATGTGGTTCAGGGCTGGCCGAAGGCTCTCACCTAAATGAAGAAAACAGCTTAAGATAATCTTCTTGTCACAATGTGGACAGAAGACAAGACCTACANGGGTTTGAATGAGAAGTGTCCCCAGTGATTGGACACTGTCCCCAAACCCAGCAGGTGGTGCTGACTGGAAGGGTGTGGAACTTAACCTTAAGGGTCCTTAAACCTTAAGCAGAACTCTGCTGGAGGAAGTATGTCACAGGGTGTGTGTGTGTGTAGGGGGGAACAGGCTTTAAGTTTTTATAGCCTTGCCCCAGTCTCTGTCGTGTTCCCCCCTCCCCCCCACCGCTTCCTAACTGCCAGGCCAGTCTCTAGCTCCTGCTGCCAACCTTTCCCTGCCATAGTAGACTGTACCCCTCTTGCACTCCCCAACTGTCTGCCAGTTGCTTTTGCCAAGGTGTTCTAGCACAGCTACAGGCAAGCACCTGATAGAACACCCTGAGCCACGACCCCAGGGGAATATTCTGCTTATGTTCCTAGTCCCTTAGGGCAAACCAGAGCCCTGGGAGGCTGATCCCACAGGTCTGGCTCAAGTGTTACTTCATGGGTGGATCATCTGACCCCTAGCCAGAAGAGACACTGCTGGCNCTGCCTCCTCTGCCTACTAGGACACATGCCCCCGGCAGGACTCAGAACTCAATAGCTGTAGGACCCCTCCCCAGTTCAGAAAAATGCACAAAACAAACACTTGTTGCTCACTCAAGGCATAGGGTTTGCACAGAACAGACATCTATGTATTTTGGATCACCGGTTGATAATTTATAGCACTTGGTACAACGTAACGACTCCGGAGATAGCCACTGCAACGCGCTGAGAACTAACGGNGAGAATAGCCGATATTTCCTACAGGTGCAATTTTTATCATGTATTTCCAATCTGCAGCCAGTTGACTACATAGCTGTGGAACCTGCTTCTGCTTGGTGGCCATCTGCTCAGCACGACATCTCCAGTGTCTGTCAGTGTTTGCTATGTAGGAGGCTGTTTGCTGAATGAATGTGTCAAACACTAAGGACAATTTCTAGGGAAGGAGGTAACTCTACAGTGAAATTTTCTGAGCAAAATAGTATTATTATTAAAACATTTTATATTTTTATTTTATGTGTATGAGTGCTCTGCCTGATGTATGGGCAAAATAGTATTATTATTAAAACATTTTATATTTTTATTTTATGTGTAGGAGTGCTCTGCCTGATGTATGTATGTGTACCACGTGCCTGGATCCCCTGGAACTGGAGTCATGGATAGCTGTGAACCACCATGTGGATGCTGAGAACCCGACTGGGAAGTTGGATTCCGACTGGGAAGCCTCTGGCAGAGCAGTCACTGCTCCTAACTACTGAGCACCTACCTCTCCAGCCCCAATTTTTTTTTT
>LZPO01057486.1:481436-497009 GCA_001675575.1 Neotoma lepida
CGGAGATGTGCAGGGCGGGGAGCGGACGGGCTCTGAGTCTGGGGTGTGGATGGGAGATGGGACTTGGAAGAGGCATAGAACAAAGAGACGACATCGAAACCGACGCTCGGGGTGGGACGTGAAGATTTGAAGGCGTGTTTGGAGAGGGGCGAGCGGGAATCCCTGGAACAGAGCATTTGGCATCTTGGGGGCTGTGTCTTGAGTTCCAGGCAAGACAGGAAAGGGTTTCCACGATCCTCTCAACCCACAGTCTGGAGCGAGATGACTGATGACCGTAAATTCAGTGTTTGGAATCCTGGGGAGGGAGNGATGCCAGGTGTCTGAGGTCAGGGTCTCTTGACCACAGAGTGTAGCCNCAAGTGGCATCTGGGTAGCTATCTAGTCACTTCCGTTGAGGCCTTAGGTGACCACACCTCGGAATCCCAGGATGATTCCTGTTGCTGTCTGGGCTGTGGGATGGTTTCTGTTTACCTGGGCTTCTCAAGCATCTGTTCCTTGAATGGTTCTTTGTCCTTGGGTGGGGATGGGCAGAGATCAATCCAGGTCGTCTTTGTTTGCCACTCACTCCCCCTAGAAGATCAATCCCAAACTGAAGACAAATGAGTCAGCATGTATTTGGCTTTGATCGGCNCTATTTTGTGTAAAATAAGGAATACTTCGGCAAAAGAAGGCCAACACCACCAGTAGCTCTTCAGCTGGCCCCCAGGCTAGCAGCATTACCTGGGGACTTGTTCAAAGCTGCCAGGTTTTCAACCTAACCACAGACAATCTGAGCACAGGGCTCATCAATTTATTTTTTACAAACTCTGCAGGTCATAGTGATTCGGGCTGTGAAATGGAGGCATTTGACATCAGCCCTTGCACAGTTTTAATTCTTGGCTTCCTTTCCTAATAGGATTGACGGTATCCTCACTAGACTGTTAAGAGCAGCAAGTTAAAAATTAGCAGAAGAACCAGGCAGTGGATGGCGCACACCTTTAATCCCAGCACCCGGGAGGCAGAGGCAGGTGATTCTNTGAGTTTGAGGCCAGCCTGGGCTACGGAGTGAGTTCCAGGACAGCCAGGGCTACACAGAGAAACCCTGTCTCGAAAAACAAGCAAAAAATTAGCAGGAGAATGCCATTCGGCTAGGCTCTTGGAATTGGTGGTCACTGCCTTAGAAGTTTGGTTTGAATGGAGCTGCAACCTTTTCTGCACTGTAGCAGAGACCTCAGTTTAGGGTGGTGTTAAGGTTTAGCCATGGTGGGTGCATAGTGCCCCTTAAGTTTCCTTAGGGGAAGAATTCCCCTCAGATGGCTATAAGATAAACTGACCATCTGATCTTACTTAGCATCTGAATTACCTGAAAGAGCCTTTTAATCCCAAGTTACTGGCAGCAGCATCACCTGCTGCTTGCCACCCTTTTGATTAGCTGGTCTGGGGTCTAATCCAGGCAGGCANCAGTGTTTTGTAAGCACAGGTTGACTCTAGTAGCTTTGTTTGAAAACACCTGGTCTTAAGGAGCTACAAGGGTAGAAGAGAAACTTCTAGAAGTAGAAGGATTATGTGGCCCATGCTTTAACTCGGTGGGGGGGCAGAATTTGAAAGATTATAGCTTTAACAGTCCGTTTCACAAGTTGGGAAACTGAGACTTGGGTCAGTCGATCTTGTGAACGTGGCACAGAAAGTGATGGCCTGAGAGTGCAGGCCGGGGTTGCTAGTTCCTCAGGCTCATTTCCCTCTGCTCACACGAGATGGGCTGCAGGGATTTGGTATTTTCTGGGTTGTTTTGTTGTTGTTGTTTTTGTTTTTTCCTGTTTTATTTGTCTGGCTTTCCCCTCAAGTAATAGTTCTCTCCCTTTCTGCTGACCTTTTTTTTTTTTAAATTTTCGAGCATGCAGATGGCTGCTTCCTGCCTGGGGCTCTAAAGCTGTGCAGTGAGACTCTTATTTATGTCACTTTGGTCGGTTTTTATGTGCGGGTCAGGAATTCACTGGGCCAGCAGAGTAAGAGGTTAGAAAGCTTCTTCAAGACCACAGAGCTAATTATAGCCGAATTAAGGGGTACAGAACCTTTTGGAACAGAGGCTTGTCATCTGGCCTCACATTAGAACCAGCTGGGGCACGCCCAGAAGACTGATACATCACAGTTTCTATGAGAAGGACCCAGACAGTTCNGTCTTTCTAAAGCTCCTCTGGGGTTCCAGCGTGTGGCCAGAGANGGCCACCACTTAGAGTCGTCGAAGGTGTCTTCAAGCAATTGGGGAGGAAAGAAGCCTAGATTCACTCATAGCACCGCGACAAATTTNAAAAACAAATCCATATCTCAGATGTGTTCCCTCCCTTGCACTGGTAACCAAGTCTGCGCTCTACTCACACCTGCACTCAGTAATGATATCAGCCTGNAAAAGGGCAGATCAGCATCTCAGTGGACGGCAGGGAAGGGCTCTGCAGAGAAGTCTGCTGTGGCAGGCGACTGCTTCCTGCTCTCAGGTCACCATCACTGAGCCCTGGGGGGCATGGATGCAGCCAGAATCTGCTGCCCAGGGGTCTCTCCTGACATTAGGCTAATTAGTTGACTTGGGGTGAGGGACTCTGGCAAGGTTTCAGGTTTTCCTTGCCTCACCTGGTGTCGCAACCTTCGTTATGATATTTAATGCCTTCGTCCCTTAGTCATTTATAGCTGGAGACAGTCTCGGAAGAGGAGACAATGACTTGAGACTTGGATAATCATAACTGGAGTGTTTTCTGCTGGAGTGTTTAACTGGCCTGGGGCTATGCTGAGTGCTCTCTGTTCACATGGCCGCTTGCAGTGGGAAGGAAGCCAGTGTCTGTTTGATAGCTGGGACATTCAGGCATCTGCCCATGTTCCTGCCACTACTAAGTGTCAGAGTTGGGGCCTTAAACACGGGTCTGACAACTGAGTCCTTAACTACATGTTGCTTTTCATCTTTTCCCCCCTTTCTTGACTTACATGTCATAGCTCTAAATATACCGAGCNTCATGAACAACCCAGGGCTGGTCAGGACTCGCACACATCCTTTGCTTGCTTGTCACGGACCTTCACAGCTTTGAGAAGTAACTGAGCCTGTATGGGCCTTAGAATGGAGATGACAATCCCTGCCTCTCACGTTGTGTGGATGTCAGGGTCAGAGTGGCAGAAATCAAGTGGTCAAGGGCATGAGTGTGTCTAGAGTGTGTCAGTGTTCTTTGACTTAGAGTGAGGCTGCACAGATGCACATCCATGGAAAGCCAGCCATCTGTACACGGAGAGTATAATTCATCATATGCTGCAGTGTCCACACAAAAGCGCACGGGTGTGTGCATGTCCTGTTCGGTGTGTTTCATGTCAGGTGCCTGGCAAGATGTTAGACTGCTTCCACAGACTATATATGTTTTCTATGCGTGCGCATGCATTTGTGTGTGTGTATGTATGTTATATATACTGTAAGTTTATATCTGAAAGGATGTAGAGAAGTATTTCCAATTGGGGGCAAATCCCCCCCCCCCACACACCCACAGACCTGTAAGCCTTTCTTTTGCCCTCCAGGTCATCAAAGTTTTAGAAAAAGCTTTATTCCTAGAGTCTCCTGCCCCTGGTGGGCATTGTTTCTGGAGGATGTGTTTGGCCATGACTGTTAAAATAGCATCTCTGGGGGCTGGTTTGAAAGCTGTGGGGAAAGTGTGCTGTATTCTGCTTTCCTCCTAGCAGCTTTATTTTGACATCATGCCTTAGACCCNAGGAGATCCCCGCCTGAGCTTTTGAAACCAGATTGTGTGTGTGTGTGTCACTTGAGGAAACCCTTCCTTGCANGGGACCATTCTTTCTGCTCCACCCTGCAGGGCTCTGACACAAGTTCCCCAGCTGTGATTTCCAGCCACCCCTGAAGGTTTGGGGACAGAGNTAGAAGTGCCCAGCCAGAATTGGGTGACCTTGAACTGTATTTCCCNTCACTTGCTCACTGTCTCTGTTCTTACAGGTTGCTTCTGTTTTGTTCCCGCCTCTTAGATGTATGTCTTGTCATTTACAATGTGATAAGCATTCACTGTGGGAAAATCTTCCTGGTAAAAATAAGAAAACCGTNATTTTTCGGGTAGCTGGAAGTTTGTGCTGTCAGTGCCTTGTAGCCAAAAGATACAAGGAGCTCACCTGTGCCCGAAGGAGCTCACCTGTGCCCAGTGTGGCTGGGTTCCCCAGGAGAGAGGAAGGTACCTCAGGAGGAGGAGGAGGAGCAGGAGTGTTCAGAGAAGTGGCCCTGCTGTGTGTGAGATACTGTCAGCAGGCAGCTGACTCCATCCTGAAGGCAGGGCACCGACACCAGCAGAGCAGCAGGCAGCAGCAGGCATGCACGGCAGCCGAGAGAGGCTGTCTGTGGCCATGTTGGTATTCTGGCCNGTGTCCTTTGTGTGCTCAGGTGCGATGGTAGAATGTTGTTGTTTTGGCCCAGAGTGGCTTCATGTGACGGTGAAGTTCTGTGGTGTTTCCAAGGCCTGGCAGTGCTGGCAGCCCACACTGTCCGTGGAGGCTGCCTTTCTCTTCCTCAGTTCTTACCCCAGATTCAGGGAGCGGCTCCAGCCCACCCTTATCCATCCCAGACTCTAGAATTTGATAGATTTCTATTTAAAAATGAGTTTCCTGAGGTAGGTAAGGACTGGGTGCTAGCCCTGGTTTGAGCTCCCTGTGTCTAGAGATGCTGTCTGGACCATTGGAGGATCTTACTGTCTGGTGACAAGAGGGGGTAAATTGCTCCNTTTTCTGAACTTGCTTGTCATTGGCTGTTGCTTGTGCTCAGGGTCACTTTGCCCATAGGACGTTGTAAGAGCGGGGGTAGGGGACCTGCCCAGCTCACAAAAGCCTGTTGATCTGAAGTTCATCTAAAGATGGTCCTTTTATCTGCTTGTGTGTGCCGTAAGGAAAAGTAGAGGGACCCAGGCATGGCTTTGGCTGCCTTGACATGCCGGCTAGGTACTGTTGATACAGATAGATTTAGAGGCAAACTCATGCCNGCAAGGTCAGCAAGCAAGGTTAGCCTGTGAGACTAGGTGTGGATCGGAGTGAACTGAGGGATGCATTCCTCCCTTGGGGGCAGCCAGTCCCCCAGGAGCCACCATTTGTCCACCTGCCCCAGTTAGCCTCTGATTTTAAGAGAAACCAGAAATCNGGTTTTGTTGTTTGTTTTTTCTTTGAGCTCTTTCTTAAGTTGTCAACATTGAAAGTTTTAAATGCAATGTATACATGGACCAAACCAAACCATATCTGGAGTGAGTTCTGTGTGAATTCAGCCTGGAGCTGAAGGGAGTAGAGGGGACCTGGTGTCTGACCCTGTCTTCTCACTGGCAGGAAGAGATGTCAGGAGAAAGCGTGGTGAGCTCAGCGGTGCCAGCAGCTGCTACCCGCACCACTTCCTTCAAGGGCGCCAGTCCTAGCTCCAAGTACGTGAAGCTGAATGTCGGGGGAGCCCTCTACTACACCACCATGCAGACGCTCACTAAGCAGGACACCATGCTGAAGGCCATGTTCAGTGGGCGTATGGAAGTTCTCACCGACAGTGAAGGTGAGTCCACCTGCTAGCTGTCGGCTGCTGCTCCCTAATTTGATACTGCGCTAAGTGCCACAGACATGCTAGTGCTTGAGGATGTCTATCCGTTCGGAAGTCCAGTGTTCGAGGGTAGTTGTGCGCACGCTTGTGTGCAGGAAGCTTGGAGAGACTTGGGAGACTAGACTTAGTCTGAGCGGTGTGGTCAGGGAGGGCTTCCCGAGGAAGTGGCACTGGAGCTGAGACCAGACTGAGTAGGAGTCACTTGTGTAGATGAGGACTCCTAGTCTTGACCTAGCAGGTCTGCTATGTGACTTTCAGCAAGATTGTTCTGCTCCAGGCCTCAGCTTCTTGTAAACAGGGGCCAGGGCGGCTTCCCTTACTGATTCTCTTCCAGTTAAGTGGGGTCACAGCCCCAATTGCTGCTGTGCTTGNACTCAGAAAACAGTGTTTTATGGGTGGGAGGTGCCCTTTTGCTGTGCCACACCCCGTACCGCAGAGTATTCGTGGAAATCAAGACAATGGCACCCCAGCTTCAGGAGGAAACGGATGTTATCTGAGAACCCAGCATCATTGTGCGTCTTGGTCCTCCCTGTTGTAGTCTTGGCAGGGTTCTGGAAGCAGCTGAGAGGCTTTGAAGGCTGGGGGAAGCTTCTTGAAGAAAACCTNCATCTGGGTGGCCTAAGGCCATACTGCAAACCAGACAGGCTTCACAGCCCTTGTGGCTCAGCTGGACAGTGTCTGTGGACCAGCAGGCCTACTCCTCTTGTAGATGCATGCTAAGGGTGGCCTTTGTCCCATGCTGTCTGGGTAACCTAGCATCTGGGGAAGCAGTGTTGTCACCAACATACCAGACATGTCACGTGTACCCATCAGTCACCAGTTCTCCTGCCCCCTTAGGAGAACTCTCGGTCCAGCAGTTCACGGCTATCATTTTTGTTAATCCTTGGTGTAGCCCTTTGCTGTGGAACCAGTTACGTGCTTTTTCCAGAGCTTTGGGGCTAGCAAAGGAGATGCAGCCACCTCCACTGACCCGGAGATTCTCTGATTCTTGTTCTCTGTGGTTGGGCATGGGCCCATCACCCAAGCCAGATCACAGTGGGTCAGCCACTGGTTTGCTCCAGAGCCCTTCAGCTCCATGGAGGCCTGGCTGTCAGGTTGGCATTCTGACCTCAACATCACCCATGCCAGGCAGAGCCATCCTGTTGCCCTTGGAGGGAACACTGCATAGCCTAACCCATGGCCTACATGCTACCCCAAGAACATTCTTAGGTCCAAATAGGAATAGACTTCCTGCATCGTAAAGATTCACCCTGCTTTGGGGACCCCACCACTGCCAGCTGCACTGACGCTTTCTATGAACAGAAATGCCAGGGCTGGACACATGGTTCAGCTTTTGCAGAGGACTGCAATTGGTTCCCAGCACCCATGACGTCGGCAGCTCACAACTGCCTGTGAGTNNAGCTCCAGGGGACCTGATGTCGTCTTCTGCCTTCTGTGGACACCCAGTGCTCATGTGGACACAGAGACACTATCTTTAAAAAACAAATGTCAAAAGCAGCAGCTGAGCAAAGGACCTGCAGCAGGGCTTCCCATGAGAAGGGAAGGGGGTTTCAGAGTCCTGGCAGTGTATGTGTCTTGTCGCTAGACATCCCTGGAGCGTGGCTGAGAGAGAGCGGTTTGAGGAGAGGCCGTGTCCAGGCTGGCGGAAGCATCCCCCGTTTGCCACTGCCGCTTGCCTGAGCGCGGGCACCATGTGCACACAATCCCTGAATAAAGAAGAACGTTGGTGTGGGAAGTACCTCGGGGCTGAGTCCTGCCAGTCTCTGCCACATGGCAAAGTCACAGCTGACGTTTACAGGGCCTTTCCTGGTGTCAGGCACGGCGCCAGTTCTGCCTCACTAGCCATTTCCTGGGATTGTGACATTGAGTGCGTGGCTTTCTTTGCACCTCATCTTATGATACTTGACAGAGTTATGAGAGTGCGTGAGTACGCTAGAGAGGCACGTGGTGAGTGCTGAGTGCTTTGGGCAAACTGGCCAGCAGGCCTTACTGGAAGGTGGAAAGATACAAGAGCCTGCATGTGGATAGCCTGACATAAGCTTGCCTCTGTGGGGGGAGGCAGGGAGCCCCACCTTGCCCTTCAGGAGTTGGATGTGCTGCGGTTTGGCATTGCTCCCTCGGGGTGCCTTTTCTGACACAGTGGCAGTGAACAGACCTTTCCCTGACTTCTCTGAAAAGTTGAGTTCTGGCCAAGCTAGAATTTTCCTCTGAGCTTTCATCAACATCTCCAGTGGCCCAGTGCGTTTGTACAGTGGCTCTTGCAGTAAGAATTAGATTCTGGGGCTGGGACAGTGCTAAGTAGATAGAGTAGAGTGCCNGCCCAGCATGCGTGAAGCCGGGTTCAGTCCCCAGCACCNCATCAAAAACTGGGCGTGGTGGCACATGCCTGTGATTCTAGCATTCAGGAAGTGGAGGCAGGAGGATCAAGAGTTCAAGGCCTGTTCTCTCCCCCAGTTCTCTTCAGTGCTAGCGTGTTCAGTGCTCTGTTTCTCTGTACACAACCCCCTCCCTGCCCCTCGCTCCCCGTGGTCAGATCTCTGACTAACGCATTCAGAATTAGGAGTGTAGAAACAGACTGAAGCAGAATCATTCATCTTACTATCTGCGCATCCTCTCAGAAAGCCACATCGTCCAGTACAGTGTGGCCTCNGTACTTGTCTGTTTACCTCACTCCTGTTCAGTGGCAGCTGGTAGCCTGACTCGGGGTCCTGGGTGCAGCTCCGTCTTCCCACCCGGGGACTCCAGGCCCAGGCAAGCAGCTGGTAGGCCTGCGTTGGCACAGTAGGAGATCTCCAGGCGGATCCAGTGGCAGCCAGGGTCGGGAACTGCATTTTGAGGTGTCAGGTTTACCACCACTGTCGAGGTTTTAAACAGTGTTCTGTTAGTGTGGCTTCAGACAGTATTTGGTGTTCCTTTTTGCTCCTGTTCTTTCGTCATTATACTTATGACATCATGAGGAAATAGCTCCTGCTCAGGTTTTTCCCTGTGGTAAAGTAATCCCTTCTAGACACAAACTGCAGCTGATGGAACATGTCTGGTTGATGGCCCAACAAACTGTTTCCAGTTCCCAGTGTTAGTTAGGGTGTTGACTTTTCCCTGGGGACGTGGGGCAAGGGCTGGGACTTCCCTCTCCTGCCTCACAACCTCAAGAGTCTGCAGCATGCAGCTCTTAGCCTGCCAGTGGTTGTCCCTCCCTAGTTTGTTCCCAGAAGCAGTTGGGGNCATGTCTCCCACTGGTATTGCCAGAGCTCTCACTCAGGCGGCTGTGTCAGTTCCTGTGGTTCACAGTGGCCTGGACTTGTGCTAGCACTGGGCACTACTGGAACTACTGCCAAGCTGCTATTGACCCAGTGTCTGGTTCACTTTGCATTTCCTAATTCCTGGTGTGTTGTGCGTCTCTTTTATAGTGATCGGGGTTTCTGCGCCTCTTCCGGGCTTTTTCTTTGGGGCCAGCCACCAGCCAGCTCCCAGATCATGACACAGAGACCTTTTTGGGGGTGGGGGTTCAAGACAGGGTTTCTCTGTATAGCCCTCACTGTCCTGGAACTCTGGAGACCAGCCTGGCCTTGAACCCAGAGATCTTCCTGCCTCTTCCTCCTGAGAGCTGGGATTAAAGGCGTGTGCGCCCACCGCCAGGCAACTCGGAAACTTCTTACTGGTTATGAATGCTCAGCCTTAACTTAGGCTTGTTTCTTTTTAGCTCTTATGACTTAACCTGTTTCTTTTCATCTACGTTTTTGCGTCAGGGCTTTTTACCTTTTCTTTCTACATATTCTACTCTGTGTCTGCTGGCTGGCAGCTGCCTGGCTGGCCCTGGGCATCTCCCTCCTTCTCTCTCATTCTCTCTCCTATTTATTCTCTCTGCCCACCAGTCCTGCCTATCCCTCTTCTGCTTAACTATTGGCCCTTCAGCTTATTATTAGACCAGTCAGGTGCCTTAAGCAGGCAAGGTGAAACAACACATCTTTTCATAATTAAATGCAGCAGAAACAAATGTAACACAGCTCTACACGGTAATATAGTCCACAACATGCATCTAATTTATAATTTCTTTTCTCCTTTTTAAATCTGCTGCTCTGTAAAGTACGTGTTCTGGGCCCTGTTTCCTTCTGATTCTCTTTGGGGAAATCTTCTCCCAGTCTGACTTACCTCGGTTTTCTTGAGAGCCTCTACATTTATGCATTGCCTTTATGGTTAGGTCTCTGTGTCCTTCCTCTCCTTTTTCCTCTTCCCTGTCCCCCTCTTTTACTCCTCCTGCACCCCTCCCTCCCAGTACTGGGACTAGAGCCTGGGAACCACACATGCTAGACAGGACTCTGTCTGCACTTCAGCCCCATCCATGGGCCCTGATCTGGCTCAGTGATTCTCAGATAAGGACTGTTGTTGTTTGTGATCTAAGGGACAGTAGCAGTGTCCAGAGATGTCTTTGGTTGTCACATCCTGGTTGCCAGGAATGTTGCTCAGTGTCTGGCACTGGACAGGCTCCATCTCACAGATCTTGATCAGTAGAGCCAATGCTGGACGTCCTGCCCTGAGACTCGGGTTCGGGAACTTGAATTTGTAATGAATATCTCAGAGTGACTGTGGAGACTGGGCAGGCTTGGAGTTGTAAATACCTGAGTGTGGTGAGGAAAGGCTTCCTAGAGAAGGAAGGGGAGGGGAAGGAGAGTTCAGGTTTCCCCAGAGAGGAAACACCAGTGTGATTGCATGAGGTGCGCCCAGTAGTCCTATGCCCCAGCAGCACCCCTGCCCCTCCAGCGGCTTCTGCCGTGGTACCGTGAAAGCCACACTGACTGCCTCCTGAGATTTGGAATGTGCTGCTTCCTGACAGTCCTACTGCTGTCCTCTCCAGCACTGCTGATGTGATGTGTTCATTGTCACAAACCTGTAACTAACCGTGAGTGCTGCNNACAGGCTAGTGTTGTGCTGTATGCTTTCTGTCNGTTCTCTGGTAATACCTGAATGCCAGCGCTATGCAGTCTGTTTAAAGAGACTGCTGGACAGAGAGCTTAAGGGGAATACTGAGGTGTGGAGCAGGCGGGTGACAGAGCTGGGGTTCTGACAGGAGCCCTAGCTGTCACCACTGTGTAGGCACCAAGGCATCCTGGAGCGCAGTCAGAGCCTCTGGGCTACACTGTCCATCCTACTGTCCTGATGGCCCTGGAAGCTGTCTTAATTCTGTGTGCTCCAAGGAGCTGCTTGATGGCTGTTTGCTGCTCTCTGTGCAGGCGCTTGAGCGGACTGTGAGGGATAGATGCCTGCTTTGAGGGCAACCAAAATATTTCAAGTTATAATGCTAATTGAAACCTCGTGGAGAGNGTGCCTGGCTCCTTTGCCCTTATTTGTTCAAAGTATGCCTTCCCCACAAGCATTTCCTGGCGTTCTTGAGCTGGAGCCCAGTGTCGCAGTCCGCCTGTTGGTTTATGGAAACTCTGGGCTGTCCCTGGGGTGATGGAATTGGGGGCTCTTGGCCTTTCCCCAGCAGTCTGAGCTGATCATGCATAGAAGGCAGGGCACAGGCAGGCTCTTTCTGTCATCTGAGTTTGTCATTGGCTTCTATTTCTCTTGAAGCTTGAGGGTCCTTATTCTTAGTGGCTGAATTCTGACTCCCCCACCCCCGCTTTGGAATGCCACCAAGCATCTTGGGGACTCTGTATCTGTGGAAATGCAGAGACTAAGCCTCCCTGAGAAGAGCAGTTGAGGAGGTAGTACTGCCATTCCGTACTGTGTCCTCATTGGGTCTGAGGAACTTGGGGCTGGAGGCTGGATGCATGTAGGCTGAATTCAACTTACATACNTAAACATGTTTTATTTGCCTTTTGATGGGTTGAGATGGACAGAAGAATCTGAATTCCTGACTTTGCTTGGAATGCTAGAGCTCAAGAAGCCCTTTCTTGAAGGACCCACTTTCCTTCTTGGCCACTTTTGGCAAACTGTTGAGGCCATACTTGGGGAACGGGTGTGCTCCTAGCCAGCCCTGGGCTGGACCACACGACTGGACACAGGCTGCTTGCTGTGCATTGTATACAATAGAAAGTGCCTGTCTTGTTTTCTCAGGCCCAGAAAGAGGGATGTATTGTCACCTGGAGGTCAGTGCTGGAGGATTTACCTTCCCAGCCTGCTTAGCAGCACATGCCTGTGGTTCATAGATTGGGCATTCTTCTTCCTGCTCCGTGCAGGAAACACAGTGGTGTGGCAGTTTCCCACTGAGGCTCTGGAGGGAGACTGCCCTTAGCAGAAGGTGCAGAAACAGATCAGCGGTCTGAGGAGGCCCAGGAGAGGAACATGGGGATGGCCTTGTCTCAGGGTACAGAAGAGCTCAGTCAGCACCAAAACCACAAGAGGCCATTGGCAGAGGCTGGATATAGGAGACGGGGGCATAATGATGAGGTGCCCAGGTTTGTGACATGACATACAAAAAAGATACTTTTATTGTCCTCTCCCCTGGCTTAGGGGTCTGAGGATCCAGGGCAGGACACAGTGGGGTCAGGAGTAGAGATGCCGGTTCTATTTGCCATATCCCTCCATACTGAGCTGTGCACTGGTCAGGAGGCATGATCAAGTCCCCTTGCCTGCAGTCACTGTGTGGTCTGGCTTACCCATCTGACTTAAACATTTTTTTAAGATTTACTTTTTTTGTTTATGTGTATGGACATGTTGCCTGCACATATGTCTGTGCACCACATGAGTGCCCAGTGCCCGCAGAGGTCAGAAGAGGATATTGGTGCTCTGAGACAGGAGTGACAGATGGTTGTGAACCGCCATGTGGGTGCTGAGACTTGAACCCGGGTCCTTTAGATGAGTAGTAAGTGCTCTTAACCGCCGAGCCATCTCGCCAGCCTACCCTTCCTATTCCCCCACCCCGTGCCCTGACTGCTCTTGTGAGAGATCACAGATCTTTGCCTCTTTCTGCCTCTTTGTTGCTTCTTTGTCACCAGGTTCCAGGCCTGGCCTCCTCTGAACACCTTCCAGATGTCAGGAGAGGGATTTGAAAGCCAGTGGGCCCGGGTAGAAGAGTAGTAAGCCAGTGACAATTGGGGAGGACTCTGGTTAGTTAGAGAGGGTTAGTCTTGGTTAGTTAGAGAGGGTTAGTCTTGGTTAGTTAGAGAGGGTTAGTCTTGGTTAGTTAGAGAGGGTTAGTCTTGGCCCTTACCCTCGTGCCTGGTGCTGGCCAGCAGCTGGGACATTCTTCCATGTCCACTGAAAGGTTCTGCTGCTGTCACTAGCCCAGGAGTGCTTGCTGTGTGGAGTCAGAAGTAGGTCTCTATCCATGTCTGACATGTGACCGGAGGTCACAGTCAAGGTTGTCTGGCAGGTTGGCTCTACTGCTGGAGTCGGGGTTTTGGTTTCTCAGGTATTTGCCTGGTCCTTCAGAGCACATTTTCAGTCTTTAGCTGCTCTGGGGTTTCATGGGATTGACGACCACAGGAATCAGGGAATTGTGCCCAGCCNTGGTGCTCACCTCCCTGAGAAGTACCGTGTGACTAGTTACCCTGTTACCCCACTGCAGGCTGGATCCTCATTGACCGCTGTGGGAAGCACTTCGGGACAATACTCAACTACCTTCGAGACGGGGCCGTGCCCTTGCCTGAGAGCCGCCGGGAGATCGAAGAGCTGCTAGCAGAGGCCAAGTACTACTTGGTGCAGGGCCTGCTAGAAGAATGCCAGGCGGCCCTACAAGTAGGCACCCCTTCTGTCTGTTCCACGTGAGGGATACCAGATCTGTCTGCTACCTTCCTTTCCCCCCTGCAAATGGGCCTTACCTCACNGAAACATTGGGAGACGTTTGGCAGAGAAAGCCTGGGACCTGCTGAAGCAGGGCTCTGCTTCCAAAGAGTTTGAACACAGCCCTCAGGGAACCATTCCCTGTCATTAGGATGTGGTTGTTTGTACCATCCCACCTAGGATGCTGTTGTCTAAGGGGTATTTGATGGTACTTCAGAAACACTTTGTCTGTCCTGCACTGTGCGAGCCGCCTGACTGCTCGGATCTTTATCTTAGTGTCTGTGTGATTGCATCATCTCATGTAGATTGCAGCCCTTCTGGCTCCACCGGGAGTCGNACTTCCTACATCTGTCATTTTTGGAAGTCCAGAGAAACGTCCAGACACACTCCCTTCACTCTTAGTATGTACTGAAGCAGGACCAGGGAGAGCCAAGTCCACAAAGCACATGTAGTCGGTAGCTTTTANTTTGGAGCCTCAGAAGGTTCCTTTGTACTGTGATAGGTTGTAATTGCACCTTCCCTGAGCCTTGGAGCTGTGTCTAGCCCTCACTGGAACAGTCTTCATAGCCTGTTCAGGGTATTGGCCTTGCCACACATGTCTTTTGCCTGTGAGCCCTTACGAATGTTATAAATTTCACTGGATTCATTCTTACATTCATTGGCATTGTGTAGGCATATCGTTGAGGAAGTACAGCAGCACTACATGATTGATGGCTGGTGCCATCATAGTCTTCCCCACCTCCCGTACCCCCTTCCCCAGGCTGGCTCTCTGCCTCTGTCTGTTCTTAGTTTTAGACGTGACCTCCTGGACTTAGAGAAAATTAACTTCACCTCGAATACCCCCCCCAACCATATATGTTCCTTCTCGAAGAGGAGTTTAATCGCAACTCTGTGTTAGACAGTGTCCCGAGTTCACCCAGCTGTTATCAATCTTGTTGTGCCTTGGGGCATTTTGTTTGTTTGATTTCTAATTGCATATCTATCCCTACTTGATCCCCAAGTTCACAGCTAGGAGGACTAGTCTCATGCTGGACTGTCCACATGTCACCAAGATCCTCTGTGTCACCTTGTGTGGGGACATGTCCTCCAGATCTGAGGTTCAGCCTCCAGGACTTGCGTCCTGTCCTTTCCCTTCCATGTGTGAAAGCCATCTTCATGTTGTGTTGTCCTTGCTTCAGAAGGTGCCACATCTGTCCTTGACTGTCTGCTCCTTCTGTGACTCACTCTCTCGCATTTTCACTNTGTTGGTTCCGATGTCATGTTTGAGAAGCTTCCATACGTAATTGGATGACCCTTGGCTTCTGTAGAGGCAAGGAACAGCTACAGATGTGGGTTCGGGAGTCCTAGTCTTCCAGGGCCTTCAGGGTTGGAGAAGAGACTGACTTTCCTCACTGGAGGGAGCCTCCCTCTTGAGGGCAGATATTGCTCTGTAAGGAGCCCTCTATTGCCAGGTGTGCCAGTGCCTGAAATTCGGGCACTCATACAGAGGCAGGAGGATCATGAGTTGGAGGCCAGCCCAGGCTACATAGCTACTCTCTGATTAAAAACCAAAGAAGCCCTATACTTTTTCTATCTGTGGAGTGTAAGCATGGCTGAATGTCGTCTGGGGCTGCCAGGCTTGGGGGACTTGCACATTGTTAGAGCAGTGACACATCTCCGTCCTTTGCTCTGTCACCACNGCAGGAATGAGGACCTTTCTCCTGCTGACTTGAGATGACTCTGCCCTTACCCTGCCCCCACCCTGNGGTGGTCCCTGAGGACTGTCCGGCTTCTTTCCTCCCTCACATGGGCTTTGCCTCTGGCTCTCTCCTCGTCTCTTTGACTCCCTTTGTCTTCTGACTTCACTTCTCCATTCTGCTGCTGTCATTATAGTGGGCTGTAGGAGCTCTTGATGCCGTCACCNGCCCTACTGAGGGTCTCCTGGGCAGAGAGCTGTGTCATCCTGTATTTGCTGGGCAGTCAGGCACGCTCCAGTCCTAAACAGAGCAGAATCCTCCCCTGGTCATACCCCTTCCTAATTAACAGGCGCAAAGTGTCTTCCTCTCCTCCCGCCATGACTGTCCTGTGTCTCATCAGGGCCTGGCTTCCTGGCTGGCCAGCTTAAACAGCTGTGTGTTAAACAGACCCCCTGGGCTGAAAAGCATGTTTTGTTCCAGCAGAACAAAGATACTTATGAACCCTTCTGCAAGGTTCCTGTCATCACCTCCTCCAAGGAAGAACAGAGACTTATAGCGACTTCAAATAAGGTGTGTAGAGGCTTGGGAGTGGGG
>LZPO01057486.1:497193-516365 GCA_001675575.1 Neotoma lepida
TTGGAGGCAGTTGTGTGTCTGTGTTTGTGAATGTGGGGATGGTCCAGGCTTGGAGGCAGGTGTGGGGGGTGCCTGTGTTTGGAGATAAAGGCCGGGTTCTGAGTGGGAAGCCCCATATCCCATGTTGCCTCTGCCCCTGGAGCAGTCAGCAACAGTCCTCCTCTGTAAGCTCTGCAGGCCTCTGCCCACGGCCTCTGGGAAGCCAGTGTGTACTGACCTGCATGCCTAGTAACTCTCCTCCCCATTACCCACCCGCAGCCGGCCGTGAAGTTGCTCTACAATAGAAGTAACAACAAATACTCCTACACCAGGTAAGTGCCAGCCAGCAGTCGGGCCAGGAGGACAGATGGGTAGGTAGAGGGAAATCTGAGGTAGAATTCCCCTCGCTATACATTCCACCTTTTGTACACTTGAGTGGTTTGGACATAGCCACGGTGTGCAGCCACCAGTACTTTCTAGTATTAGGGCATTTTTTCACCCACAGGCAGTCTCCCTGATCTTTCCTGGCCTCCAGCAGCTGTTAGCCTACATTTCTGTGTCTGTAAATTTGCCTGTCTCAAACATGTCATGTGATAGGACATGTTGTGACCNATCCCTTCACTTGATGTAATGTTTTCAGGGCTCGTGCACTGTCGTACNGTCAGTAGCCCTTCCCCTCATGGCAGAACGCTGCTGTTTCATTGTGTGGACTGCTGCACTTTATTTGCTCATCAGCATGGGCACTTGGGTTGTTTGCAGTTTCTGACTGTTAGGAATAATGCTGCTGGGAATTCAAGTTTGTGTGTTTTGTGGACTTAGATGTTCCTTTCTCTTAAACAATAGAAGTGGGCTGCTGGTCATCTGTGACTGGTTCAGTTATTGGGGACGGCACTGTTTGAACAATGCCACCAGCAAGTGTTTCCAAAGTGCCCTTTGCCTCCCAGGAACATGCTCTGCAAATGAGCAGCTTGAGAGATGTAGGGGTTTAATGGGCTCATAAGACCCACAAACTGACCAGGATGGAAAGTCTTCCTGGAGCTGGGCAGTGTGGCGCACGCCTTTAATCCCAGCACTCAGGAGGCAGAAGCAGGCAGATCTCAGTGAATTTGAGGCCAACCTGGTCTACAAAGTGAGTTCCAGGACAGCCAGGGCTACTCTGTCTCAAAAAAACAAAAAACAAAAAACAAAAGTCTTCCTTGGGCTTTGCTGTTATGTACCTCATGAGGCTTGGCAGAGAAAGGGGTAGGGTGGGCTCAGTAGCTTGTGCCCAGCGGTCCTGCATTCAGTAATCTTAGTCCTGTGTAGGGCAGGCATGCAACCATGGGTTATGAGCACAACCGTCAGGCCACAGCTGTCTTTGAGACCCAGCTCTGCCATTTAGACACATCTGGACTTGGACAGTGAACTGAGTCTTTGGGNTCTCTTCTTCCTCGGGCAGTAGGTGCCGCAGGCCTTTCTCAGAAATTCACTGAGTAGAGCTGAGGAGAGAGGAGGGACCAGGGAGGTCTGGGTGGGCATCTGTGACGGCTACAGCCTGGGCTCACCTCCTCTACGCTCTCCGCAGCAATTCTGATGACAACATGTTAAAAAACATCGAACTCTTTGATAAGCTTTCCCTGCGCTTTAACGGGAGAGTCCTGTTCATAAAGGACGTCATCGGGGACGAGATCTGCTGCTGGTCATTTTACGGCCAGGGCCGAAAAATTGCCGAAGTCTGTTGCACCTCCATCGTCTACGCCACGGAGAAGAAGCAGACCAAGGTAAGAGCTGTGTGGGTGGCCNTGAGTGCGTGCTGACACATTTGCCCTCCCTGCCTGCCTCATTGGGCTAGGGCAGGTCTGTATGTAGGTCTCAGACAAACAAGTGTGGTTCCTACTAACACTGCACAAGCAGAGATGGCCATGCTCCCCGCTAGCTCTGGGCAGCCCAGGCGGAATCAGGTTTGTTCCTGCACCAATGTGCACCCAGCTGCCAGTGCCTTCCCTGTCTGTCTGTCTGCTAGCTCTTCTGATGGCCCGTGNGGGGTCAGCCTCCTCTGTGCTGCAGTGCTTCCCACCAGCATGGCACCATCAAGGCTCAGCAGGCCCTTGACTGCCCTTGGCTGTCCACCCTCTGTCCTCTTGTCTGNTGACCCAGATCTGTCTCCCACTGGCATAGGCCCCACACGCCATTCCTTTTTAAATGATTATCTGTAGATGTGTATGTCTACATGTGGGTATGTGCATATGAGTACAGGTGCATCACACTCCCCAGAGCTAGAGTTACAGACGGTTGTGAGCCACCTTACGTGGATCCTAGCAACCACTCAGGTCCTCTGGAAGAGCAGCTGCTGCTCTTAACCCCTGAGCCATCCCTCCAGCCTCCCACATGTCACCTTCCAAGCCACCTGACTTCCTCACTGAGCTGTCCTACAAAGCTTGGCTCATATAGCAGAGTGCTGCATGCCCACTTAGGGAGAAGGTGGCCTCCCTCCTTCCCACTCTCCCCGTCTGCTTGCTGTGCAGTCAGTCATCTCTCTCTCACGCTAAGATTACCTGTGACATTAATTCTGCCAAAAGCAGATTGCCACAGTTCTAGTCGCCTGTGTTCAGTCACTGAATCAGGTTACTGTCACCCCTGCAGCTTTGGGAGATGTGGTTCTGTGGGGTCCCAGAGCTGGCAAAACACTGGTGATACAAAGCCAGACCACAGAGAAATGCAAGACCCTCTAATTGATGATGGAAAATTGAAGTCACAGGATCTGTAGAGTAGAGTGCCATGTGCTGCACATCCCCCAGCGTCATGGCCACCACCTTGGGATGGTGGTTCCCCATGCACTCCTGCTCCTCCCCTGCACGGGGAGCCTATGCTAAGCATAGGCGTTCAGAATCCATCCTGACAGGTAGAGATTACTTCTGAGGTAGCCAAGGAGAGAATGCTGAGGCTCTTTGTTTCAAACATGGCCGGGGGCCAGAGCCGCCTGCTCACTGTGCAAGCTGCATCATGCTCTCATTAAGTTCTTAAATGTTCCCAAGATCTCATTTTAGAGCTTAGTGGGGAGCAAGAGGATTCAGCAAGCACGTGCTTGGAGCCCAGGTGGTCTTAGACAAGCAGAAGTCTCCAGGAGGAAGTCAGCCTTTTTCTGAGGCTTGTTGGTTGCAGGGCCTGGCTTGGGGGTCAGGGCCCTTCTCTTCTCCTGGCTCCTTTGGTGATGACCTTGCCCCTTGGGTGCCCAAGGCCTTGGTTTTCCAGGTAATTGGTGGCAGCAGACTGGTCCTGGACGATAACAGTTCTTCCTCCTCCCCAAACATCGAGCTGTGTGGGGCCCACACTTGAGTCATTGTCTAAGCTGCTTGCTTGTTCTTCGGGGGTTTTGCATGGTAGTGTCTTGATGACAGCATTCCAGGTGCATTCCCCATGCTCTTCCCGTCACTTGGCCCGTGCAGCCTTTAATACGGTCCCTAATCCTCACTGAGGAGATGGTAATCCAGCAGAGCTCTGCCCCTTCCTTGTGTTTGCCCTTGTGTCACCATCAAATTGTGTGGCTTCTGTGTACTGCTCCTGGATCAGCATCACCGCTGAGCCTGTCTGTGGGCTGCTGTGTCCGCAGCCCTCCAGCATGCATTGCTGCCTCCTCCACTTCTTGGTGCTGCTCCTGCTGTTTGTTGTAACAGCTGCATCTTGTCTCCTCTCGGGATGGCGTCTGCTGAGTGAGCTTTCCCGTGAATTGAGATTGTCTTGCTTCTTCACAATCCTGAGTAATTTAGAACCATGTCCTAACTGTGTTGAGTATCAATTGTAGGACAATAGTTCTTGTCCAGTTCCTAGGGAACTGTGTTTTTTGTTGTTGTTTCTGTTTTTAATATTCTGTCTCCTCTCCCTCCCCCTCCCTTGGCATGTGGATGAAGGTCAGAGAGCAGTTTGTGGGAGTTGGTTCTCTTCTACCCCATGTGGGTCCTGGGAATTGAACTCAGGTTTTTAGGCTTGGTACCTTTACCCACTGAGCCATCTCACTGGCCCCAACATACATTGTTTTGGTTTTGCTGGCAACTGCCACTGTGGGATTCATTCCACAAGATCCAACCAGCCCTGTGATTGGGGCTCTAGTGGCAATTGGCTTTCCCAGCCTCAGCTTCCTCCGCCTGCTGCCTGTGGCCAGTCTGTTTTGGGGGGCGTGTCCCACTGCTGGTCTGTGTGAGAAGGGGCAGGTCCTGCCATTGTAGGGTGTTCGGGTGCCACAGCTTCCGAGGCTCCCTCCTTCACAGCCCCCGAGTACTCTCTTATACACATCTAGACCACTGCTGGTCTGTGTGAGAAGGGGCAGGTCCTGCCATTGTAGGGTGTTCGGGTGCCACAGCTTCCGAGGCTCCCTCCTTCACAGCCCCCGAGTACCTTTGTTGTCCTGGGCTCCCTTGTTTCAGTTACTCAGAAGCTGGGGATTTGCTTATCCCGACTGCTGCCATCTTCCCTGCCTAGGCCTGTGTCTGAGGCCACCTGGCACGAGGCTAAGAGAAAGCAGCAGGTGTTCATTCGCCCACCCTGCTCAGACCACAGCTCTCTACCAGAGAGGAAGGCATCACCTGAGCAACCACAGGCTCTGGTTGCAGCCATGGGTCTGCTGAGGCACCAGAGTAAGAAAAGAGCAGACAAAGGGGGCGTCCTCCCAAGACTCGGACATGTTGACTCTCCTGTGACTGTCTTCATTGTCAGCCTAGGAGCCTGTTTAGCCTGATGGCCCTGTTGAGGTGCTGGCCACATGCGGCCTGCTAATGTTCCCATTGTGTTTTGGGGCACAGGTTGAATTCCCCGAAGCCCGAATTTATGAGGAGACCCTGAACATTTTACTGTATGAGGCCCAGGACGGCCGAGGACCTGACAATGCACTCCTCGAGGCTACAGGCGGGGCGGCTGGACGCTCCCATCACCTGGACGAGGACGAGGAGCGGGAACGGGAGCGGATTGAGCGTGTGCGGAGGATCCACATCAAGCGCCCGGATGACCGGGCCCACCTCCACCAGTGAGCAGGAGAGCATAAGCCGCCCTCCACCCTCCCTCTGCCCCTGCGCCCCCCCAAACCCTGTGCAGGCTTCGGGGTACCTCCCACTCCCCCTGGAGACACTTTTGTAACAAGCCAGATGATTATTTTGATATTTCTCGACAAAATGGATTGCTTCTGTGT
This sequence comes from Neotoma lepida, assembly GCA_001675575.1. NCBI lineage: Eukaryota > Metazoa > Chordata > Mammalia > Rodentia > Cricetidae > Neotoma > Neotoma lepida. Next base: position 502,331 of record LZPO01057486.1, read on the forward strand.
TGACCCAGGTGTGCACCCCTTCTGAACAAGCTGTCTAAAGGCTCTACGTCTTGCGAGAGCCTGGAGCCTGGCTTTCTTGGTGGAAAAGTATGAATGAGTCTGGCATGTATGTGAGAGCCTTTGTTGCAGTATTTATTTTTATGAGTGTTGGCTATCTATTAGGGCTTCTTAAGTGACACTCCTTTAAGGGCTCATTTGACAGTTCTGAGGGGCTGTGTAGGTGGCAACCAGTCAACCAAGATGTCTAGGGGCAGCCTGGCCCTGTGTGTTCTGACCAGGCTGGGAGCCTGCTCTGTATACGGTTTTGTGACTAGAGCTCATTGGCCAATAGTTTCAACTTGTAGTAGTGGACAGGGGGCTGAGTGTGCTTCCAGCCTCTCTGTGGTCCTCAGTTTGGCAAGGAGCAGACCATTTCCTGGAAGTGGGCTCTGCTGTCATCCGAGTCCTTCCCGTTTGCTGGGCATGTTGACACACTGCATCCTAGAAGGTCATCTGAACACCTGTAGCCACTACTCCAGACCACTGCCTTAAGGGTCTGCTCCCTGCAGGGGCCCCCTTTCCTCATGGTTAGGAGCTGTGTGGCCCCAGACATGGTGGCCCCAGGTGGGGACACCACTAGGAGCTTGCAGACTGACTCAGGGCACTTCCCTGCTATCTCCTATAGCTCCCTTCAGTTTTTATTTCTCTGCAGACTAGAGTGGGCGTGCAGATACCTTTGAGTCTTGTCTGTGTTTGAGGATGTGTGTGACTGCTGGTGGGGANGTGTGACTGTGGGGCACAGGTGCTTGTGAGGACGACACGCCAGTTACCTCTTGTCCTCTCTGCACCTGTGCAGAGGTGAGTCATGACTGACATGGGTGGTTGTGAGTAGACTAGTTACAAGGCGAGTAGTGCTTGATGAAGGAATTGTTACTATTTTTTAGACCAAAGGTATGAAGTGAGTAATCTGACATGTTTTTTAAAGTTTCTATTTTGTGACGGTTTTTACAGCTCACTTTGTGCGTGACAGTCATATACCTTTCTCTTGTATCTGGCAGCAAAGCCAACAATAAACAAACAATCCCGACTGGATCGAGGAACAGTGTACCAGGTAGATGCTTTTTACACAATGATGTGGCAAAGCTTTTGTAGTAAGAGCCAGGAAAGGGAGCTTATAAATCACGTTTCATGGGTTTTTCTACTGTGTTTTCAGTGTTAGCCCTGCCCTGCGGGTTCAGCTTTTGTAGAAAGTAAAAGTGAATGTCCTGGTGTTTTCTGTAGGAATGGAAAAGCCATTGTACACACTGTTTAAATGTCCGTGTGCAGAAGGAGTTGGTGACACAATTGACTTGCCTTGGCCCCTGCGCCTTATGGTTACTGTTAGGGCAGCTCTCTCTACCTTCCTCNTTCCTCAAACCTGTGCCTACAGCTTTGCACCTCCGCTCCCAGGGATAGGAACAGGCCTGGCAAACATTCCGTGGTGCCTGATGCCACCGGCAGCTGTGTCCGCTAGGGCCTGACCTAGTGTCTGTCAAGCCAAAGCTCTGCTTCCAGATTTCATAGGCTAGCATGAAGGACAGGGGTCAATATTTCTAGTTTAGAGCCATCCAGTGAATCACTCACTGCTCTTGGGTTTGGTGTAAAGAATGAAGTTTTATTGCACACTAATGGCTCACACAATTAAATTGGAATAGCTTTTTGTTNATGGTAACCAAGTTCAGTGTTTGTGGCAGCTGGGGCCCATACCCCCAGCAGGACCTGACACAGCCTTCTGTTGCCTTCCTGTGGAAGATGGACTGTTTGACCTCTCTGTAAGTCATGGTCCCGTTTAGGTGCAACCTCCCATACCTGCTGCTCACTGCTGGTACTCAGCCCTCCCCCAGGGTACATGCAGGCTAAAGGGCTCCACCCAAAGTCACTGGTCATGTTAGCACATCACTAACCTTCCTGTCTGCACTCTGGAAACAATGCTGGGAGTTTTAGACATGCTCACTGTTGTACAAGCGTCTGTGGACACATGTAAAATAAACATTAAACTGTGCTTCTGTTCACATCTGCCTCTGGTCGTTTCGGGAATGCCTGTCTGCAGGGCTGCTGGTGTACAGCAAAGAGCAAGGGCACAACTTCCTACTTGAGAGTCGAGTCATTGTCCAGTAGGATGTAAACACCCTGTAGGATCCAAAGCACCTGTGGGAACCTGGCAGCATGCAAGTGTCATTTACAGCAGAGTTTAAGTTGTGCATCTCGATGAAATTTCCTTTACTCCCATGTCTCAGCAGCTTGACACACAGGTACAGAGTCTGCCACCCACCCTGTAATGACTTCTTGGTGAGCCTGAATTGGGTTCTACAGGGACAGGTGGATGACTCAAGGTTGGCTCCCGGGAAACATTTGGATGCATTACCACCTGACACCCAAGAAGCTGAAGTCTGGTTTTGCCATAGCACAGGTTCTGCTGATGCAATCCGTTCTCCAGGAGGTGCTGGCACTTTCCTTGAAGGCGTGGCTAACTGGATCAAATCCACGCTTGCTCAGTTGGAACAGAAATAGTGACCTTAAAGGTCATCTTCTGTCAGGTCTTCTTCCCTGCTGACACCTGAGGAGAGGGACACCTGGCTTTAGAGCCTCAGCCTCGGAGAAGGAAGCTACCACTGGGAGCCCCCTCTACCTCCTAAGGGACCAGCCAGGTTAGAGAGTAGTGCACAGAGCCCTGTCAGTGCACCGTCTTCAGCCTTGGGTAGGCACGGAGGAAGATGGACTGCGTGGCTGCAGGGTCCTGGCAGCACCTCATGTCACTAAAAGATTGCCTATTTCACATTCAAAGTGACCCTTGCACTTGTCCCTGACCAGGTGTGGGGGACCACGATGTTGTGAAAGGCACATATGAACTATTTATACCTGCAAGCCAGTTTTACATATCAACGTAAACGCATATAGAAAATGCATTTCATAGATCCCACCCCTATCTGCTTTCAACACGTCACTTCCTTGCAACATACCACCAAAAGTCATCCTCGGATTGTAACGGCCCCGAGAGACTGCGAGGGCCTTGTGACCAGTGTGAGAGAGAGAACTCAGCCTCCAGTTTTCATGAGGCAGTGGTTTCAATCTGTGAGGCCCCTCAGACCTGGGATCTTCTACAGCTCAGGGTGACACCTGAGCACATGGGAGAGCCTTTTGTGAGCCAGTGAACAGCTAGGCTTTAATACTTGTGAAAGACAACTGTGTCATGTGACCCTCTGGTTCACTGATACGTGGCCACGCCTCACTATTAAGTTACTATTTCAAGTGCCATTTTGTTCCTTTCTTCCAGAGTATGGGGGGAGAGGGGAAATGAACTCATGCAGACATATCATCTAGCCTTCCCTCCCTCCCACGCAGCCACTCACCACTGTTAACTGTCCGTTTTTATCCTTATAGACTTGGTCTTCCACTCCAGTCTCAAAAACTATCGTGCCTTCTTTCCCAGGACCGATGTAAAACTGTAAACTTAAAACACATCGAGTGACAAATTACTGTCATGCTCTTTAGTCTGCGAAAGAAACTCCCTCGGCAAACTATCCTAGCTGATGTTTGAATTCCTGCTTTATTACACTGTTTGTTACTGTGTGACCAATCAAAGGACAGTCTCACAATTGGGTACTCGCATGCTTCTGTAGTCTCTCAGCTCAGTTCAGCAGTTCCGCTCTCTAAAGGGCCATTAGATGCATAATGGCCTGCATGGCTCCTGCTGACGATCACAGCTACCCAAGGATTCCTCCAAGTTCCGTCAGAGCAGACGCACTTTAAAGAGTACACACTCGCTCTACTCTCCCTGCAAATTCACCCCTGAGGTTGTAAAAGCTGGGGGCAGAGAACAGTCCCGTGTCAGGAGCAACAGGTTGCTGTGGGCACTCGGACCAAGAACAGGAGTCCGGTGTGGGCTTCAGTCCACACAGTCTCACCGCCAGCCTTGGGCCTCCACCTCCAGCTTGCTGGGTAGCCTGACCTCAGCTGGCCTTGCTTGGGAATTGAAGAGCTAAGGGGCTGCTCCAGAATTGACAGTTCTCTGACCCCCCAAACACCAGCCCTTCTGCTGGCCATTCAATCCATAGGCACCTGTAGTGCCATATCTGGGCTTCTAGACAGGCGTCCCACCACAGCAGAGGCGGACCTGCACCCTCTGGGCACACTGGGTGAGTGAAAACGGGTCCCCCAGGAACATCAGCACCCTGTGAAAACTGAAGAAACCATGACTTCCGGAGGTCAGTGATACTGACTTCTTNGTGTACCCTGAGCCCAAGGTCAGGATGGAGAAAGGAATGTTCTGTGTTACNGAGGCAAGGGGGGTCTCCTGGTCCCCACTGGAGGAACCCCCTCCCCATCATTTTGCAGGTGGGACTCATGCTGGCAGCTTTGTAACAGTGAATAAGCCCCTACCTTCCTTGAACAACTCGGANGGCATGTTCCTTCTTAATCAGCATGGCCAGTTTAGTGGCCACCTCAAATANGTGCTCACACTGCAGGATGGCATCCCCCTGTGGAGACAGGCGGCAGAGCAGGTTCAGGATGAGTGGTTTGAATATGGAGGTTCTGCAGGGTTCGACTTAGTTTCAGCCACAACAGCCCGCTTCCATACCAGCAGAGGCTGGAAGCCGCAGGTACCTTTTGCTGTTTGTCCCCGGGTGAAATGTGAAGGACCAGGATTCCATCACTCAGGCTGCTAGTGGAGACACCTTAGGATAGATCCAGAATTTGGCATTAATACGGGGATGTCCAAGCATGAGGAATTGAGTTTGGATACCCAGCACCCACATAAAAGTGAGNCATACCAAAGGCATCTGTAACCCCAGCACTAGTGGGGGTGGGGGTCAGATAGGTGCATCCACTGAGCCCCACAGCTCAGTGACCCCATCCCAGAACACGAGAGACTCAGACACTGCTCACCCACCTCTCAGGGCTGAGTACTCAATCTTCTGCTTGATTTTGGAAAGTTCCACCACGTATGCTGCCCTCAGAGTGAGGAGGAGTTGCCGATGCCGTGCCTTGAAGCCTTTCCTGTCATACTTGATGACTGGGATGCCATACTGCAAGGTGGTTAGTGTCACCAGGAGGGGAAGGCCATCTCACCCGAGGGCAGGGGACAGCCTCTCCTTTTGGAATCCAGTGGCCCTGCCTCAGACTGACTTAGCTTTTGAATTANTGCTTTTGCTTTGCTGCCCTGGTTCTGGAAGATTTCCATTCTAAGTTCTGCCTTACTACTCGGCCCTTCGAGNAAACTGAGGCTGCGGCTCCAGCCTCCCAGGTCTGCTCTGAGAGGCCAACAGAGAGGAGNGCATTCGTGGCTCCTGNGTTTTCANAGGCAGAGAGGGATCTCCGTTCCGTCTTGNTGCATTTTTCCAGAACCAAGCAGGCGAGAGCAGCCACCAAACACATGAGCAAAGGCCTCACTCATCCCCCTCAGCCACCCCACAAAGCCACAAGGATCAGAAGCAGTAACCTGCCTGGGAGCTCCTGGCAGCTGTGTTGAGAGACTGGTCAGTACTGGTCATCAGTCTACTGCCCCTCACCAATATGGTATCTCATGATAAAGGTCCTGACTGCATCTCTGCTTCTTAGAAAAGCAAACCAGGATGGTTTGGGGGATGACAGAATGCAGGAATGGCAGTAGGCCTCTGTTGGCAAACGCCACCTGGTAATGTTAATGCCCAGAGTGGCAGTGGGGAGCCCCAGCGAACCAACTGCACCCGTGTTTAAGCAGCATTTCTAGACAGACACGGGGAGAACACGCCCTGGCCTCAGACATGAGAAGGGTCTTGGTGGAGGCTGCACACAGGTGGTTGTACCTGGATTTTCTCACTGCTGAGCAGTTGAAGCACTTTGGGATTTATGTCGCCTTCATCTAGGGAAAAAACCAGAACAGCAGGAATGTCACCAGCCCTGTGGGGAAGACCTCCTGCCTGCTGGGTCTGTGCTCCTCCCTGCTGAGCCCTCCCATGACTCATCCCAAAGCACACCTACCCAGCCGGCTGCTGGCGAAGGGTTGGTTTAAGCTCTCTGCGTAGCCGTCCTTCTTCCCCTTGAATATGTCACTCGTGACCACCTTTTGCTGCATCTGGTAACAGAGAGTTCAGAGCGTAGAGTAGGTGGCCCTGGGCGGTTTTCAGACAGGAGTCTTGTTACAGATGCCCTACAGCTTACAATGGTGGAGCCTGGCCTGATACTTTTTTGTGGGTGCCCTGACTCACACTGGTTCCTTAGGGTGGAGGTTTCAGAGCTTCAGGGAGTATAGTGGTTTGAAAGAAAATGGACCCCTAAAAGGNGTGGCACTATTAGGAGGTGTGGTCCTGTTGGAGGAAGTGTGTCACTGTGGAGGTGGGATTTGAGGTCTCATATATGGGCAAGCCACACCCAGTGAGACAGANCACTTCCTGTTGCCTACCTATCAAGATATAGGACTCTCAGCTCTAGCACATCTGCCTGCGTGCCACCATGTCACACCATGGTGATAATGGACTAAACCTCTGAAAATGAAAGCCCACCNNAATTTAATGTTTTCCTTTTATAAGTGTTACCTACCTTGGTCATGATGTCTCTTCACAGCAACAGAAACCCTAAGACAGTGAGCCTCTCTCTAAACCAGAGCTCTGCAACTCCAGCCCAGAGGCAGTTGTGGCCTGATGCTTGTATTTGTAAGTAAAGCTTTATTGGCCCATAGCTGTGGCATTTATATATCTATGTGTGTGACTGCTTCCTGCTATAGCAAGAAAGCAGAGGAGCAGCAGAGAGGACTACAGGGTAAGAGTTCTCTAGCACAGGCAGTCCTGCCTCGGGCAGCGCAGGGGCCATCTGGATTCTGTTCCCATGATAACAACGAGACGCTAATTGCAGCAGCTGATATTTCTCAACTCCTCTGTAAGTCATGGGAACAGTGTGACCCTTGCCTCATAGGTAGACGGTAAATGTCAACTTTAGTACTAATAATCTGACTTGCAAGACTGGTCCCCACTGCCATGCAGATGTCATGCCTTCTGTCCTACCATGGCTTTCCTCTGGGCTGAGACTCCCCGGCAGTACTTCCGCACAAGGTTCCTCATGCACATCTTCCAGAGCAGATTCGAAGCCTGTGGGGAGAAAACACCCCTTTCCCACCTGCCTCACTCCTGCCTCGGCCTGTGGTGACCCACATTGGCAGCCTTTAAAACCGGACATGGTGGTATGAGACATCAGTATCTTACGCTCAAGGCCAGTGGTCCCCCTCGGGTCCTCCTCCAGCAGGTCAGTACTACTGAACTAGATCTTGCTAACTTGAACAGAACCACTAAAGGGGAGGCTGTACAAAGGAGACTAAGAGTCTTGCCGAGTGGGGCTGCGGTGGAGCCCAGGAATCTTACAGTGCCTGCCACTATAGTCTGGAACAGAGTTCTCAACCTGTGGGTCAGGACCCCTTTGGGGGAAGTTGAAGGACCCTTTCACAGATTGCATATCAGATATTTACATTATGATTCATAACAGTAGCAAAATTATAGTTATGAAGTAGCAACGAATATAATTTTGTGGTTGGAGGTCACCGAAACATGAACTGTATTAAAGGGTCACAGCATTAGGAAGGTTGAGAACCACTGTTCTAGAACATTCTTTGTGGAGCCCATGGCAGTCACTTAGCTTCAAGACTGCTACAGTATGGTTGGAAACCATTTCGAGTACTCTGTCACATGTGTGTAATCTCAGTGCCTGGGAGGCTGGGGCAGGAAGGTTACAAATTTGAGGCCAGCCTGGGCTATATATAGTAAGTCCCTGTGTATCTAAAAAGGCTCTGTCTAAACAAGTGTCTGTTGGTTTTATAACCGCACTGATGAATTCTGAGGCATTCTATTTCTTCTGAGAGCTTTGAAAAGCAGCCCTGTTGAGCCAAAGGGAAACAGCAGAGACACACAGCAGGTATGATCTCAGAGCCCCTGTCATCCTAAGTGACAGCAGCCCACTTTAGACTTACATTTTCCAGAATGCCCGGAGGCCTCAGCCAGCTCTTGTCCAGCACACTCTTTGGCACATGGTAGCGAAGATTCAAGATGTAATTCTTCCTCACGAGCACAACAAACTCCTCATTGTCAGGGCAAAGGGGTTTGTCACGGTTGATAAAACCCTTGACGAACCTCAAGAGGAAAGTGACAAAGGTGGTTTACACAGGCCTGGAACCAGTAATGTGGCACCTCCACCCTACCACACCTGCCCCAGCGGCGTGTTTTGGTCCACCCACACCGCCTTCTAACTAACTTGAGTTAGTTGCCGGTTAAAAAATGAGCAGCATGACATAAAAGCCAGCCTTCAGATTTCCCTGAAGAGGAAGGCTGGCCATGCTGGCTGGACTCATCTCCACCGGGCAGAATGGTGACAGATGGCCTCCTGATTGGCTGCAGTCCCCTCAGCACCTTGTCAGATTCCCATTTGCTCATTTTGCCTGCCTGGCTCTGGAAGTCATCTGACTAAGGGCTATCACAACACTCAGCTGAGCTGTGACAGCTGGGATTCCCAGCATGCTCTGAGGGCAGATCTTTCTGTACAAACCAAAACCACAGCTGGAGAGATGGCTAAGTGCACTTGCTGCTCAGTCACAGGGCTGAAGTTCAGATCCCAGCACCCACAGCAGGCAGCTCACAGACACCTCTCCAGCTCCAGAGAGCCAGGGCCCTCTCCTGGCTTGCACTCACACTATTTGCATACGCACACACCCCTGCCCTTAAAAACAATCACAGAAAGCCAGGCAGTGGTTGTGCACCCCTTTAATCCCAGGACTGGGAGTCAGAGGCAGGAGGCCTGATCTACAGAGTGAGTTCCAGGACAGCCAGGGCTACACAGAGAAACCCTGTTTCGAAAAACAAAACAACCCCCAGAAACCCCACCAAAGCCCATCCCCACTGCAGCGTGCTGGTCCCTGCTGTGCTGAGATGCTGAGACCTTACCTCCGGATGATTTGTACAGCCCACTTCCTTCTCTTGATCTCCCGCCGAGCCAGGGCTCCACGCCAGTGGGCTTCTAACTTGGTGGCTGAAAAGAGTCCACTGCTGGCATTAGAAGGTGGGACAATCGTGCAGAAATACGGAAGGTTTTTCCAGAGGGATCCATCCACTCAGCACATGTCTGCCCACCTGAGGGCTCTGCTGTTCCCAGAGGTGCAAAGTGGGGTGCACCTTGTCATTTCATACCTGCTGCTCAGAGCAGGGTGACAGCAGAGGCTGAGAGAACCTTGGTGGAAGCAGAAAGTTCCAGGAGGGACGGTCCTGAGGTCCCTGCTGGGGACTACAGACTAGTCTTAGCCCTGTGTTTAGTTTCTCACACCCAGTGCCGACTTTGGGCTGCCGTATTCAAAGATGGAGATTCAAACACAGGGACATGAAAAATTAAGGCCTGGCTTGTCTCCATGTTTTAATATGTGTGTGTGTGTGGGGGGGGGTGTTCTTTGGATTTACAAAATGCCTTTTCTTCCCCAGGTCAGCAGTGTTTCTATTAGAGATAACATCCCAGCACTCGGCCCAGGGGCTGGTATACCATGGTCTTAAGACCAACTGCCCCTTTATATACAGTTTTACTGCAATATACAGTTAAATCTGCTCATTTACATACTGCCTAAAGCAATTCTAAGTCAGCAGCAGCAGAGTTGAGTAACTGGAGACTGTATGGCCCACAGATCAGAAATACTCTTACCCTGCTGATCGCTGTCATAAAGGAATAGTATACACCTTTGAAAAGAAATAAACATACGCATCTCCTGGTTGGATTTCAGAAACAATTCAGAAAACAAAAATCCAGCCACAAGATACCAACACCTGTCAAGTTATGCTGTTTAGGGACGTCCAGAGACGGTAAAAACGATGAAGAACGGAGGACTAAGAACCACAGAATTCAACAGGAAGTCTGAGAAGTGGGGATGGGAGCTCTGCTTAAAAATGTTATTCCAAAGGAGTTTAAGTGATGTGTACAACTTTAAAGGAAATCACTCTTAGGGGCTGGGAAGCTGGCTCAGTGGTAAAGTGCTTCACTCCTCCAGCTCAAGGACCCGAGTTCAAATCCCCAGTACCCATACAAAAAGCTGGGCATAGCAGCACATGCCTGTGATGCCAGTGCTAGGGGATCATGGAGGCAAACGGATCCCTGGGACTTGCCAGACTTTCAGGTTCCATGAGACACCTTGTCTCAAAAAAATATGGTGAAGCAAGATCGAAGATTCTCCACATTGACCTCTAGTTTCCACAAGCACGCATGAGCACAAGTACCTGACACACTATTTATGTGTAAAATCTGTGCATGGAACAAATGTAGGTCATTATGCCATGATTGCAGAGCTAGGCCCAAGCCAGCCCCAGACAAGGTGTAAGGATGGGGTGGACATAGGGGGAGGGCTCGTCACCCACTTTTTTGCCCCGTTCTCACCTGCCTGTCTCTTCCTCACATATTCTCTCCTTCGTAGGCAGCCTTTGTACGTGGCTTGGATTCTCGAAACTTAAAATAAAACAGAAGTTTTGGTGAATTGGCTTCTGTGTCTTTGTGATCATGATTTCCAGAAGCAGGAAGGACTGACACACAGAGTGGGCCTCCAGAGCCTGCAATGAGCCATTCTTGGTGCTGAGTGTGGGAAAGACTGAGCAGCTGGCACTGGGCCTGGCTCCCCATACGGTTCTCTTTCCTTCCACGGGGTGAGGAAGAGGCACAGGGTAATAGTGCCCAGTTCGTCCTCACAACCCATCCACAAGACGGGAAGGACATGGGCACATCTCAAAAGGAAGCATGCAGGCTCAGATACAGATGTCTACTGGCCTCAAGAGGACACCACACTGAGCAGTGTGAACCCCAGGACACCCCTCAACTCTAGCCCTCATCACCCTCTCCACATAGTGAAAGGTCCCACCAGAGGCCAAGTTCACAGAGGGCCTTGCACACCAGCAACAGCACAGCCTCTAGGAAGTGGCTGATCCAAACCCCTGGAGCCTGGCTAAGCTAGTGCCTGCATCTCAGCCAGGTGGGTGACCATGGGTACCCGCTGCTGGAGGAGTGGCTCAGTGGTAGCATGTGTAACTGTCAAACCTTGAAACCAGAGTGGCCCAAGTTCAAGCCCGGCTCTGCTGCAGACCGGCCACGTGATACTCAGCAGCTTACTGGCATCTCTGTGTCTCAGCTCCCTTGAACGTGAAGTGGGAGCAGCAGAACCTACTCACAGGCTTGGTCTGGGAATATGACTGTTGGTCAAGGACTTGGTGCCCATGGCATAGAGCAAGGACCCCAGCTGCTTGGTGTGCACAGTGCTCAGGCCACCTTAGATCTCCAGTTAGAGAAGTATCTGGTCCCCCATCCAACTCCTGCCAATTGCCATTCACAAAATCACTCTGGCTGTGGGCTTTGAAGGCACACCTGTTGCCATCAGATATGTTAAAAAAAAATTGTGAAGCCTGGACTGAGGGGGCGGGTCTCCCATGACTTTACACTTCAATGTAATCATCATAGAATGATTAAGGGTGCAGTCATAGAATGAGACACCCTGGACCATATGTCTACACCTGCCCTCAGAGCCCATCAGTCCAGAGGCATCCCATTGTAATCCCATAACCCCACACCTTATCCCTGATTCTTTGAACACACCAGACACCCATGTTTAAGGTTTTTCTTTCCCCACTCCCTGGTCAAACTTGTTCGTTTCTCTTGAAAGTAGGAGAAAAAATCATACCTAATTGATGTTTACTAAATTCAAAGGCATCTTCAGTAGCAAACAGCGTTCTGGGGAAGCGAATGAATATTTTGGTTCTGGCAAAAGCAAAAAGAAACATGTAATTATTGATTGGTCAGTTGCCACCCACGATGGTTGGGGAGTGTCCCACCCCCAATGCATGTCCAGTTAGAACTTTGGAATGTGACTTTTGTGGGGAGTGGCTGTCTTCTCAGATGTGATTAAAGTAGGGGTAGAGGGGAGACAGTAGGTTAGAGTAGGTCCTAAATCCAGGTCAGTGTCCTTTATATGAGCTAGAAAAGGACAGAGAACCAAGCAGGCTAGAGTGTTACTGTCAGTTAAGGAAGGTCAGGAGCCTGCTGGAGCTTCCAGGGGCGGTGAAGACCCTCCAGATGGAGCCTGCCCTGCCCATGCCTTGATACTGGACCCTGAGCTGTGAGGGAATGCATTTCTGCTCTGGTGACTTTATGTAGCCCTAGAGAATGAATCCACCATGCTACCTGAAGTTGCTCACAGTTACGCTTCTGGGCCTTCAGGAGGGATGATAAAGGGCACCAACTACACAGTGCCTTGTGCTGGAGGCTTTCCAGAGCAGCTATGGGGCAGGGGGCAGGAGGGTGTCAGCACACCATGCGCTGTGATGCCAATTCCAGGGTTATGGAATGGGGACAGATTTGTGTGGCCCTCTTAGGGATGTGGCTGGATTAATGAAGCTGAGGGAGAGATACTAGCCAGAGCTGGCAGGTAGCTCACTGGTAGATCCAGGGTCAGAGATCCCTGAAGTATGCAGGCCCTGCTGTGTAAGAACTGGTCCTCTTGAGACTTGAACACAGTTCTTTGCAGCCACACTAGCTCTGACCAGAATGACTAACAGTACAGACCCAAGCCATCCTGGCTAATCTGAGTGAGTGCCCAAAAGTGTTCAACACATGGGGAAGAAAGATCTCTGCTCCGGATACTGGATCCTAGAGTGGTACCCAGCATTCTAGAATACCATCCTGGGATGCTAAGAATGAAGCAAGATGAAGTTAGCTCTCTGGCAGATGCTGAGTAGTGAGAAGCTAGGCCAGCACAGGCAAGGCCCTACCCTGCCCCCTCTTCCTTACTTGGGCAGAGGCTCTGCCCAGCAGTGGAGCCAGGCTTACAACACCTGACTTCTTGGCGACCACTGATTCTCACTGTACCCACTCAGCTGCATTTAAACTTAGTGGATAGCAGAACTGACTTGCAAACAGTCTCCAAAAAAAAACATGAGGCAACACCAGGCATGTTGAACTCTTGGACTGCATGCAGCCATGGACTCCTGTGAATGAGAATTTTTAAGAATTTTTTTTTCCATTTCAATTGAGCAGTTCTCAGTGAGAACTTTGTAGATGACAGCACTGTACCTCCATGTCAAAGGCTGGACATGCCTGTTCCATGCAGATCAGCACATGACATCTGTTGAGCACCGGGGAGAGACAGTTTGGGGGTTTCCTGGCCACTTACTTTCCTAACTTGTAGTCCTGAGGTTGGTAGCCGATATACTTGATCAGCCGCTCAACGCCCTCTCCTGGGGGTCCGTGCCAGTGTGGCCAGGTATCTGGGCACAAAGACTTGTACCTGCCGGGAATGGAGAAGGACATATAGAAGCCATCAAGACACCCCACACTGCCCTCCGCAACACCCCCAGAGGTCCCTACGAGCCCCTTATAGTGTATCAGCCACTCAGTGCAATTGCCTCAGCAACGCATATAGGGTATGAAAGAAATGAGAAAGTTTGTCACAGTGGAGCCATCACTGGACCCTCAGCCAGATGACTCAGTCCTACTCCTATGTATATATCTAAGAGCTGTACCCATGTGCACATAGCCTTGTGCAGCATTGTTCATAACAGCCCAAAGTGGGCAGCCTCGCTGTTCATTAGTGGGTGGCTGGACAGGCAACAGATGTGCTCACACGTGGGGAATATAAGTGCCAAGCTTGGGACTTGAAGGTTTCATGTGAGTGCATGTGCGTGAGTACGTACACAAGCGCGTGTTTACAAGTGCGTGGGCACAAGAGGGCATGGGCATGTATGCACTGTGTGGTGTGTGTGTGATGTGTGGTGTGTGTGTGATGTGTAATGTGTGTGTGATGTGTAATGTGTGTGTGATGTGTGTGTAATGTGTGTGTGATGTGTGATGTGTGTGTGATGTGTGTTGTGTGTGTATGTGTAATGTATGTGTGATGTGTGATGTGTGTGTGATGTGTGTGTGATGTGTGTTGTGTGTATGTGTGTGTGTGTATGTGTGTGTGTGTGTGTGTGATGTGTAATGTATGTGTGATGTGTGTGTATGTGTAATGTGTGTGTGATGTGTGATGTGTGTGTGATGTGTG
>LZPO01057486.1:525226-555597 GCA_001675575.1 Neotoma lepida
GGAGCTCACAGGCCAGTCAGCCTAGCCTAATGAACATCCCCTAGTCCCAATGAGAGGCCATTTGTGACTGTGCCACGGTCAGTTGTCCACGCCCACTTCATTTGCATATACAGCTTCATCCATTTGTCTCTTGGGTCTGACAGGTTTACTATGGATGACAGTTTCTGTGGACACTCACAGAGCTGTTGGGTAGGTGTGGTAAGACCCTACCTTGCAGAAGTGAGGCTCAAATGCAGAAGAGGTTGCTGGCCTCAGCTTTGCCCACTCAGTNAGTGGCCACACTGGGACAAGGATTCAAAGCCAGGTTTTTGTTTNGTTTGTTGGTGCTGGGNATTGAATCCAGGTCTCTGGCTGACCAGGAACCTGTTACATAGACCAAGCTGGCCTCGAACTCAGAGATCCACCTACCTCTGCCTCCCAAGTTCGGGTTTAAGGGAATGCCTACTCCTGGCTGTAGACCATGTTTACATTTTTCTCTTGTCTCAAAGACTAAGTTAAAATGTGAATTTCCTTTCTGGGCCATTGTGAATGCTTTTGATGGGCATGGGGTTTACGTATAAATGTGAACACCCAGGGGCTGTAGAGATGACTCAGAGGTTCGGAGCACTTGCTGTTCCTGCAGTCAACCCAGGCTTAGTTCCCAGCACCCACATAGGACGGCTCATGACCACCGGTAACTCCAGCTCCAGGGGATCTGACACCTTCTTCTGGCCTCCATGGCCACCTGCACTCACATGCTCGCGCACACACAAACACACACGCACACACACACTCCCTGCTGCACATTCACACTTACTATTTTAGACACAAATCATTTTTCATTTTTATTTTGCCAGTACTGGAATGAAGCCCNGGGCTTTGCANGTGCTGGGTTGAGCTACAGACCCTATTCCCAGNTTTTCCTCATTTGTTCCTTCATTTTAAGATCTTTCAGTGTGGCTCAGGCNGGNCTGAACTCCCGATTCCCTGTCTTAGCCTCCNNAACACTGGGATGGCNGGCCTGTGTCACTGCATCTGGCTGTCCCTACTGTCCCTAAATTATTCAGAAGGACCATCTCACACCTGCACCACACATGAAATGTAACCACCACCGAACAAAGCAAGACTGACACTCTACTTGGAATTCCTGTCAGTCCAATTTCTACTAACGGGCATGGCGCATGAGCTGGTTTTCAGGATGCTATTTTTGTATATGAAGTCACTGTGCTGTGTGTATGCATGTGTGTCGTATATGTGAACATATGTACATGATTGGCACAAAGAGACCTGAGGAGAACAGGCACCGCTGTCCTTCTCTGTCACTCCACGCCTTATTCTTTTAGGTAGGCTGGCAGCCAGCAGGCTCCAGCAATTAATTGTCCCTCTACAGCCCTGGGGTTACGGATGAGTGCAGCCACGCCCGACTTTTCATGTGGGTGCCGCGATCTGAACTCAGGGCCTCATGCTTGCACAGCAAATGCTGTCACCCACTGCGCCATCTCTACAGCCCCAAAAGTACTTGTACTTGGACAGGTCCAAGAAAGACGACATAGCATCCTCCCCACGGGACAGCCCTTCAGATGAAGTACACACGTTTGGAAGTGCGCGTGCTTGCCCACTTTCTCTTCCAGCTTCTCCAGGAAACTCATGTCCGTAGCGAGACCTGGACGGATGCATTCTTCATCCTTTCAAATGAAAAGACACCTCAGCCGCACACCGTGGCATACGCTGCCTGCTTGATTCAGACCCTAAGTGCTTTCTCCAGCAGTGATTGAATGGTCTAAATTCCTGTCACCTCGCATGAGACCAGATGTACTTCTGGGAGGAAGGGGTCACCCACACGTGTGCTTGGACCCTGGGGCTGGCTGAGGGAGCCTCTGCCCCAGAGAGACTGGAAATGCCACACAGTGACTCTCCTGCATCTGGCTTGCCCAGTTTCCCTTCCCATCTCCCTCCTAGCCTTTCCTTTCCAGGCGGAGCTTTGCTGTGTATCCAGGCTGCCTCCAATTCCTGCTTTAGCCTACCCAGGGCTGAGAGCATATGTGCTCCACCAGCATTAGCTCCAACCTGTGTCCATCCATCCGTCCAACCATCCACCCTTCCTTCCTTCCTCCCTTTTCCTTCCCTCTCCTTCCTTTCTCTTCTCCCTTGCCTGTAGTTGNGGTCTCACCATGTAGCTTGGAGTGGTCTCAAACTTATAATCCTCCTGCCTCAGCCTCCTGAGTGTTGGAATGACAGGCATGTACCACCACACCACAGTCTGGCCCATTTTTCTGTCCTTCCTCCCTCCCTCGCCCCTTAGTTAGTGTCTTAATATNTAGCTCAGGCTGGCCTCAAGCTCCTGATTCTGGAACGCTGGGATGGCAGGCACGCCCCACCATGCCTTGCTCTGGGCATAGTTTTGGACTTCCCAAAGACACTCAGGGTTGCCATGGCAGCTTATTTAAACACTCTTAACTGGTCATCAAGGGTCAAGGAGAACCNCATGCACCATGCAGAGGCCTCATGGAGAGAAAGCAGCTGAGCCTGAACTAGTGTACTTCTCAATCTCTGTATGTTTAGTTCCTCAATGATACTACTTCATTGGCCATTGTAAACACTCGCCTGTACACACACACACACACACACACACACACACACACACAATTTTGAGACATCCCATTCTGTAGCCTAGGCTGTCTTAGAACTTAGTATGTAGTCCAGGCTGGCCTTAAACCCATGACAATCCACCTGAGTTGCTGGGGTTACACGGGGTTTCCCTTTCAAGCCCTGGGAACATTTGTCCACCTGCGGCAGACACCCAGCGAAGGAACTGGGTCATTGTTTTCTCACCAGAATAGACATGATCCCTCTGTGTCTCTCTTCGACCAAATCACAGATGATCTTGTTGTTGAAGTACTGAACAGGCTCCCACTAAAAGGACAAGAGGGAAAAGTTCTCCCAGCATGCACAGGGGCATCAAGTACATTGGTTTGACAGGGATTCTCCAAATACTTATGCAAAATCTGATTTTTATATCCATCCTTAAGAATTACACTTTGCGGGGGGCGGGCTGGAGAGATGGCTTGGTAGTTAAGAACATTTACAGCTCTCACAGAAGACTCAAATTCAGTTCCCAGCATGCACATCCTGTGACTTATAGCTGCCTGTAACTGGCTCTAGGGAACCTGCCCCCTTTTCTGGCCTCCACGGGTACCTGCGCTGAGATGTCCATACCCACAGACACACACATACATATAACTTAAAATCTTTAAAAATGATGCTTTGGGGGCTGGCAAGATAGTAAAGGTATTTGCAACACAAGCCTGACACCCTGAGTTCAATCCCTGGAACCCATGTAAAGGTGAAGTTGTCCTGTGTTCTGACATGTACACCTACATACATATCATGCGCGCGCGCACACACACACACAAAACCGAAATTTAAAAATCCTTAAATGGTACTTTCTAAATATCCCAAGTATCTTCCTAGGGAAGAATTAAAGTCCTCAATCCACGAACTATCCAGTGAGATAACATTTCCCAAATGAATGAGGAGGGGTCAGGGTGGAGCTGAGGCTAGAACACCTCACCAGTGTGTTCAAAGCCCTGGGTTCACTGCCAGCCCTATGCCCTCCTCTGCCCCGCCTCCCCCCTCCCCTTTCAGATCCACACACTCACACAAATGCAGACATGTGCAATGCTCACCTCGATGCCTTCGGATTCATACTCGGCCTGCTCGGCCTTCAGCGTCCTCTCTATTAGCAGCTGCTGCAGTTTCTCATTGCAGTAATTTATACAGAACTGTTCAAAACTAGAGACGCAGGGGATTTCAATCATGCAACGAAACATGCAATGATCATACAACTAAGCCAGGCACAACCAAACCACTTCTTGGTGAGTACACACAGCTCTTATCTACAGAACAGTCCTTTGATAAATGAAGTATCAAGTGGAAACAGGGTCAGGTTGTTTTGTTTGGTTTTGGAGACAGGGTTTCTTATGTAGTCCTGGCTGCCTGAATTCACTCTGTAGATCAGGCTGGCCTCAAACTCAGAGAGCCGCCTGTCTCTGCCTCCCAAGAGCCACCACCGCCTGGCCAGGGTCAGGTTGTTTATGGTTCTGCTTCCAGGACAGCATTTGAGCGGCCAGGGATGCAGCCTGTGGGTGGAGCACTTGCCTAGTGTGTGAATTGAGGGCTGCAGTGATTTGTAGTTCTAGGGACAAAAAAACTAATTCCAGCTCCTTTAACCATGGTACAGACTCTGACTAAAACCACAAAAAGGAAAACACAGCAGGCAGACAGTGGCAACTCACCCATTCTTGTCAAAGACTTCGAAGCCATAGATGTCCAGCAACCCAATCACAGTCTTTTGGGTGAAATCCTAATGGGGGAAAAAAATTCATACCATTAGCTACTAGTGCGCTGTGGCTTGGGCCATCTCTGTAGCTTCCAAAACTTCCATTTTTTAAAAAAAATTTATTTATTATGTATACAGAAGAGGGCGCCAGATCTCATTACAGATGGTGGTGAGCCACTATGTGGTTGCTGGGAATTGAACTCAGGACCTCTGGAAGAACAGTCAGTGCTCTTAACCTCTGAGCCACCTCTCCAGCCCCCAAAACTTCATTTTTTAAACATTTATTTTTAGTGTATGTGTTTGCCACCTGTTTGCAGGTGTCCCCAGAGGCCAGAAGAGCTGGGAGCTGGTGTCACAGTCAGCTGTGAGCTGCCTGACATGGGTTCTGGGAACCAAACTTGGATCCTCTGCAAGAGCAGCAAGTGCTTTTAACCACTGAGCCATCTTTCTAGCCCTTACCTAAAGGCTCTTGTGTTGAAACTTAATCCCCACAGTGAGGCTTTAACAGGAAACTAAATTTGACTGTGGAGTTTGGAGATGAGGGGAGGGCTTTGGGGGGGGTCATCAGCTAGATAAGAAGATCAGAGCGGAGCCTCTGTGACCCGCTGCTGCTGACTTCCTAGGAAGAGAAAGAGACCAGAGCAGATGCGTAGAGCCCCTCTTCTCTTGCCATGTGGTACTTGTCCTAACCATCAGTAGAGCAATAGGAAATGGACTGATTCAGCTAGGTTTGTCATTTTGTAACATTTTGTAATACTTGAAGCCCTGTTGTTGTCCCCAAGGTTGGGACTCAGCTACAAAGCTCATGACTCCTGCCTTTTTCTTCAGCAGTTGCTCACAGGGTAACCTTGAGCCTGTCAGCCGGCTCCTCCTGCCGGCTCCTCAGTTAGACCTGCCTGTGGCTTGTCTAGGCCAGCAACACTGTGTCTTCTGCTTCATGTCATGGTTTCGTGTCTCTCCAGCCTCCAAAGTTTGCATTCGATCCAAAACCAACCATGGAAAGTGATCTACAAACTGCCAAGGAAGTGCTTGCCCGGGCGAGAGGAGACAACCGCATAGATGCCATTTTATACAGGCAGGGGGGAGCACCCCACAATGAGGCTCTGGTTTCAGTGGATCTCCCCAAAGTCCACATGTCAGAAATATCTTCAGATGCATGTTATGGGTATTTGGAGGACAAGGTCCTGAGGAGGGGCCACCAAGATGAAGAGGCTCCCCAGCACATCATGCCTCGCTATGGGATGTCCCCCGCCATGTCAGGATGCTGGAGGAGAGGCCACTAGATGCAGCATCATCCTCTCGACTCCCCAGCCTCCAGAACCCTGAGCTAAGTAAACATCTACACTTTTCCATTACCCAGCTTGTGGAGCAACAGAGAATATGCTTGTTATTATTAATTTAAAGATTTATTTAATTTATGTGTATGTGTGCATGCACACGTGCACGCATGCCACATGTGTTCAGGTACAACACATAGAAGCCAGAAGAGGTCATCTGGGTCCCCTGGAACTAGAATCATAGTTGCTTGTGCGCCACCCATTGTGGATGCTGGGAACTGAACTTGTGTCCTCTGCAAAAATAGTAACATCCTTAACTGCTGAGCTATCCAGCGCCACTTATTATTTTTAACTGGACACTGTGGACTCTTCTGTCAGAGTGGAGTGAGATGCTACCTCCCCAGTCTGTATTCTGCACCCTAGGCTTTGAGTCATGCCTCGATTTCTGGCTTGAAATAAACTCCTACCTTATCCGATGCCACTTAAAAAGGAGAACTGACCTAAGCAGGAGTTTGGAGATCAGCTGCGTGTTTTTAGACACATGAAAATTCCATGGCCGTAGAAAGCGGCTGCATGCACACAAAGCCATCTGGTATACCACAGGTGCTGCGATACCAGACTTTGTGAAGTACTGCCAAGCCATCTGGTGTGCACACCTGTTGGCCTACTGTGTGCAAGGCACTGGAAGACCCAATAAGACGTTACCCCTGCCCATGAGGAGCTTACAGTCCATCTTTCACAGCCACTCTTCTATGAGGACTGTAAGACATCAGCACTGTAGCGAGAATAAAANATTCAACCCGTGTTGACCTACCTTGTTGACTAGGGAGGAATTGATTTTATTGACCAGCCAAGTAAATGTCCGTCCATAAACGGCCTTTGCCATGGCATCTCTAGCATAAACAGAGAGTTCTACTGTCAGTGGGCATATCACCTGGAAGGGAGGGCAAGGTACAGCATTACAGACAGGACAAGCTCTGCCTGCCCCTCAGTGGTCACACTAGTCTTCCATGGTGACTGAGCAAAGAATACAAGTTAGGAGACCAGGACCCAGACACGGTCCTGCTGTCCTGGTGTTTGCGGGCTCAGCTTGGTGCAGAGGTGGGAGTGATGACCAAACATGCCAAGAATTACACAAAGGAAAGCCATGGTGCAGGAAGTGACATGTGCCATAAGGTGAAANGTGAGGTGGTGATCAGGGAAGTGGCCTTGATTCAGGGCTNTGGGGGTTAAAGAATGAAGAACAGGGAAGGGTATCCCAGCAGAGGGAACAGCATGTGCAAAGGCCCTGTGAAGGAGGCACCAAGTACAAGGTGTAAGCTGGTGTGGCGGGTGTAGGGGGGAGGGGTGGAGAAGGGAGATGAGGGATGGGAGGTGGGAATGGTTAATGGGGGATGGAGGAATGGGGATGTGGGTGTGGGGAGATGAGGCTGGGACCCCGGGAAGAGCTGAACCACTCAGGCTCTGGTAGGCTGGGTTTGGGGGTTTGTTACCCACAGAGGACACCAGAGAGCTACCCTCTGAGTCAGGCAGTCATGGGTGGGGGACACATATCTCCCCAGTGCCATTTTCACCTCCTCTGTTTTGGCTTCAATCTTTCTGTGGGTGAGAGCTTCCAGGAGAACCGCCGGGCAGACCCCCAGGAGCTGCAGGAAAGAATTCAGTCGTCATTTGATGAGTATAAAGAGCCTGTGCCCTCTTCAGGTCCAGGGTCCCCCATCCTCATCACTGTGCTTTAGGGAGAAAGGGGCCTCACTGAATCTGCTATGTGCTGTACCCCTGTCATCTCAGCACTCAGGGGGCTGCCAAGACAGGATGATGCCAGTTCAGGGCTAGCCTAGGCTGCGTAATGAGATCTTATCTCAAAAACAAAACAAGCAGAAGCAAGTTCAGTGGTCACAGCTCCCCCTAACCTTCCTAACTGGCACCAACAAAAGAATGTGGTGCCGGCCATCTGTGCTGCTGCGGACACTTGGGGACCAGGCTCCCCACTCCACTGCTCTTCAGAAAAGGAAGGTCACCTTGGCAATCCACTTGATTTCGTGCGTGTCTGGAACNCTGGCACAGCCTTGCTTGTCCTCCTTGAAACAAATGTTGCCCAGGTGTAGGACACTGGCGATGATCCCAAAGAGGTTCTAGATANGTAGGCAGGCANGGGACAGCGACACAGGGGTCAGCAGCACCTCCTTGACAAATAGCATTGAGATGTCTCCTACCCTGAATCCCTGCCCAGTTCACAGAGCAAGCTGTCTCCTCTCTAGAAATGTGCCCTGGTTACTTCCGGTACTAATTATATCTTAATGAGGAATGGGGGCTGGAGGGGACCACTCTCAGCCCCCAGCACAAAACATAAATACATAAACATTTTATAAAAGCAGTNTATAAGCCAGATGTGATGGTGCANGCCTTTAATCCCAGCACTGGGGAGGCAGAGGCAGGTGGATCACTGTGAGTTCGAGGCCAGCCTGGTCTACAAAGCCAGGATAGCCAGGGCTGCAGCACCAAGAAACCCTGTGTACAAACCAAAACAAAACAAATACCTGTATTAAAAATCAGTTTATAAAACAAACTCCAAGCTAGCAGGGGAAGTATATGCCTGTAACTCCAGCACTTGGGAGGCTGAGGCAGGGGGATCACTATTTCCAGGCTAGCCTGGGCTACTTAGCAAGACCCTGCCTCAAAACAAATCAACCAATCCCACAGGTAAGCCATTCAGTTTTCAGATAGCGTNTCTCAAATATATTTTATAAAACTACACTTTGGTCCTTGAACGATGAACAGATTTATAATAATCAGAACAGAAAACCAAAAGACAAAACTCTATTCAATGCTTACCCTGATGCAATTTGTTTCAAAATTGAACAATAAATAAAGAATAAATGTGCAAGCCCAGTGGATCTAAGTNGAGACTGGACTTCACCTGGAGGAGGGACCATGTCACCTCTCTCTATACAATGCTGGAGAAACTTAAGCAGACAGGAAAGAGGCAAAATGCCCATTTTTTTATATGACTAGGCTCTGACTGATCTTTTAAAATTGTTTACATACAATACATGAGGCAGATTTATATTAAATATCCTTCACTATTTATCTCAAAGTGCTTGCATTACAATACGTCCTATAGTTTACCCTGTGCATGTTCACCTGTGGGCATGCCCATACACGTGTGCATGTGTATTTGTGTGCATGGAACAGAGGACAACTCAGATGTCAGNTCACGGGTATCATGTCCACCTTTTATTTATGTTTACCAGTTCTCTCACTGATCTGGAACTTACCATGTGAACCAGGCTGGCTGGCCAGTGAGCCGAGCCTAGCGCCCTCCTCCCCCTTCCTCTGCCTCCTCATTGCAGGGATAGCAAGTGTGTGCCATAACACCTGGCTTTCTTTTTTTAGGGGGCTGGAGAGATGGCATGGTGGCTATGAGTACTTGTTACTCTTGCAGAGGACCTGGGTTCTTTTCCCAGCACCCATATGATGTCTCACAACCATCTGTAGCTCCAGCTCCAGGGGGTCTCCCGCCCTCTTCTGGCCTTGGTGGGCATCAGGCATGTATGAGATGTACCGACATACATGCAGGCAAAACACTCAAACACATAATATAAATATTTTTTTTTAAGATTTTTTATTATTTAGCACTGGGTCCATTGAACTGGAATTATGAGTGGTTCCCAGCCACATGACACCAGTGATGTTGCAAGAGCAACAAGTGTTCTTAACTGCTGAGCCATCTCTCCAGCTCCTGCACTGGGCTTTGGATGCAGGTTCTGGGGACCATGCATTCTACCCACTGCACCATCCCTGAGCCCTGTCCCAGGTCTTTACTGACTGAGCAATCCCCCAGCCTAACTTCTCATCAGGTCCTCCAGCTCTGATGTGTGCCTTTCTTTGCTGAGTCCAGTGATCCTACAGTGACCAACCCCCCAAAAAACAGCACAGTTCCCACCCAGACAGAACACCAGGGCCTTTACCTCAAGGTCAGCTTCCGTAAAATCAATGACAGANAAGGCATTGGACACAGTTTTCCAGTCGTTCCTGTCGTTGATAGGTGACTCTCGGGCACAATGACCCTAAGACACAGTTGGATCAGTTAGTGTCATTTTAGAGACAGCTGAGCATGCTCACACCAATTAACGTGAAGTGGTTTTCTGATCATGCAGAACCCACTTCTGTAACATCCTGAACTACAGACAAGGTTTTAAACTACCTCGCTGAGGTCATTTGCTTTCGGTGTCTTCTTTTCAATTTTATTTGGTGTTTTATCTTTAAAAATCCCTGTCCTGGGCTGGAGAGGTGGCTCAGAGGTTAAGAGCACTGACTGTTCTTCCAGAGGTCCTGAGTTCAATTCCCAGCAACCACATGGTGGCTCACAACCATCTGTAAAGAGATCCGGCACCCTGTTCTGTATACACAATAAATAAATCTTAAAAAAAAAAAAAGCAAAAAACTCCTTGTCCTGAGGAACTTTCAAAGCTGTGAACTGTATTTTCAGGNCTTGTTTTAAAAACACGTTTCCCNTTCCATTTTGCTAAATAATTGGAAGGTGTTTGTCTAAAAGGGACCGGCTGAAGTATACAAAGAAACAGCAGTGCTTAAATTTGGATGATGGCCCTGATGCGCTTCAGGATATTCAGCAAAAAACAAAACAAACAAACCCCCCTTGCTGTAGGGCTAGACTGGAGGCAGCCCCGCTGAAGGAGGGGAGGATGCGCGCTTTACAGACGGACTGGTCGGCAGCAGAGATGGGGTCAGACTTCTCAATCAGTTCTGAGTGTTGCCTTTTAGATAACAGACTCACCAATGTCACAGTTTTTAATTGCATGTATTTATTTATTGTGTGTGTGTATACATGTGTGGGCACATGCATGCCAGGGTGTACATGCGTGCAGACCAGACAACCCGCAGGAGTTGGGTCCCTCCCTCCTCCACGCAGAAGCTGGGAATAGAACTCAGATCATCAGGCTNTGAGGCAAGTGGCTTTATTCCTCAAGCCATGTCACTGGCCCATCGCATTTTAAAGGGAAAATAGCATAGGCATTTTAAAAATTATTTTGCATTTGGGGTACAAGGTGTTCCCAGTTTGCTGGCTACCTAAAGATTTATCATCTCAAAATNTGTCTGCATTGTACACAGCCTTCGCCAGAGAATCAGCCAGAATAAAATTCAATTTTAGAAAACAGAGTTCCATGTCTGTGAGTTCTGTGTCCTCATGTTCAACCAAAAATACTCAGAAAGGATACATCNCACTGAGCATGTGCTGACTTCTCTTATTATTCCCCTAAACAGTACAGTGTAACAGTGTTTACTTATTGTGCCTGTGGACATGTGTTTGTGTGCACATGGTTCTGGGCATGGAGGTCAGAGGTCAGCATTGGGTGTCTTTCTTGATCGCTCTCCATCCTATTTTTTGAGTCAGGGTCTCTCACTGACCCTGGAGCTCACTGATTTGATAGTGAAGGGACACTAGCCGACTGGAGCCTGTGACTCTGGCAGGCCTTGCCCTTCTCCCCCATTCCCTCTGCATTGCTAAAAACTGTTAGATTACATTCCTAAAGCTAGCCACCAAGGTCTATTCCCTTATTTGGCCACTTCCTCCCCCTGAGGCTACCAAGGTCCAGCTATCAGAGTATTGAAACCCAGCAATCAGAAGCCCCCTTTGGCTCACCTAATTAACATGCCTAATTAAAATTAAATACCTCATCCTAACACGGGCTTTCCTCCTTTACCTTTATAAACCACCATTTGCCTACGGGCCACATCTGTCTTCCCTCTATCCACAGGCAGTCCTTTGTCCGACCCCCAATTCCTCTGGGACAAATATCTCTGCCCCCTTTTCCTTTCTCCTTACCCTCTATCTCCTCTACTACTGCATCCTAGCCCATCCCAACACAGACCTCCCCTTTCTCTCCTTAAAAATTACACTGCGCCAGGCGGTGGTGGCACACGCCTTTAATCCCAGCACTCGGGAGGCAGAGGCCAGCCTGGGCTACAAAGTGAGTTCCAGGAAAGGCGCCAAAGCTACACAGAGAAACCCTGTCTCGAAAAACCATTAAAAAAAAAAATTACACCTGCAAGGCCTGAGTCAGAAAGTAGCCACGTTAACTTTTCTTTCCCGCTTAGTAAAGGGGGGTCTCTCTGTGGAAACAGGTGTTTGGGTGTGGTTTGTGCCTAATCTGGGGTCTGGGAGGAAGCCCCCACTGTACAGGAGTCCCCTTCAGTTAGACTGGCTGGAAGTGAGTCTCAAGTGTCCCCTCTCTTGTCTCTGCCTCCTCACCTTTGATGTGGATGCCAAGGATTCAAACTGAGGTCCTCATGCTTGCGTGGCAAGCACTTTACTGANGGAGCCGTCTCCCCAGCCCCCATAACTTCCTATAGCAGCATTTGTATTGTATTTGGTCATGCAAAGGACCTGGAGACAACTTAGCATATGCGGGAGGATGCGTAGGTCATATGCAAACACTTTGGCATTTTACATGAGACGAGCATCCTTGGATGTTGCCATCCATGAGGGGTCCTCAAATGGATCTCCATGGAATCTGAGCAGCTGCTCATTCCCACAGGACATCTTCTCCTGCCCCCTGCAGGCAAAGCGTGTGCAGATCTGTCCCTCTGAGTCACACAGTTTAAAGCAGTGCAAACTGCTGACCATTTCCCCAGCGTTGTGGGGCATCAGGAAATGGATTAAAAACAAGACAAAACAAACACGTGCTGGCAAAGCCAGTGGGGCATATGGGTCTGATTGAAGCAGTAGGGCCAGGAAAAAACATCTATAAAAATAAAGGTGTTTGTCTGTATGTCTATGTCTGTGTCTCTCCAAGAGAGAGATAGGATTCTCAAAGGGAAGACAAGATATTTGGGGAAGTGACTGAGGTTGCTGTCTCTTCACTCTTGTTCCAATCAGTCCCTCCCGGCCATGCACCAACGATGACACAGACATGTGGCTACACTGTGAAAACCAGGTCCTTAAAAGGAAATGCAAAACAAACCCAGTTCAGTCGCTGTGTTCTGAGAACCAGCTGCAGGCTTATCAAACACAGGACGATGTCAGGAAACTCGTTGCTTCTTTCCATCTGGCTTCGCTTAAAGTCATTGCTGCTTTTCTCCTAAGGGTTCTACGGAATGTTGGTCCTCATTTTACGATGTTTGCTCTAAAAAGCTTTGCTCTCTCTTACCTGCATTCCTACATGACCATCTCAGGACAAAGCCAGGCCCAGTGAGAAGGAAAAGAAAAGAAAAGTTTTGGGCAAAGAAAGGTGCTAGTGGGATCAAATGCTTCTCACAGCTGGGTATCTTAGAACCCCTGGCACAGGCTGCAAAAAAATGTAGTGCTTCGGAGTTAAACTCTGAACGCCCCTCTGACAGCGCTAGCTCCCAGGCTCATTCACAGGACAGCCTGAGCTCCTTTTCACTTTGCAGCGGAGCTCTCACAGTGGAAGGAGGGGAGCTGTAGAGAGATCTTTTCAGATTGGTGGATGGGGGCAGAGGGAGACAGCAATGCCCATCATACCTGCACCAGCAACTCTCACCTTGACTGTGTGTCAAATCTAAGGAGAGTGTGTGTATGACACTGGCACTGAAAACCAGGACTCTGTGCATCCTCGGCAGGTACTGGACTACTGAGCTGCATCCTCAAAATGTCGGAGCTTACATCCTAACAGCTCTGGCAGCCCCATCCCACCCTGGAAGGACAAATCTAAATATTCAAGGATTGGATCCAACATCTGTCTGTTCATTGAGTTGGTGCTGAGTTTTGAACCCAGGGCCTCGTACATATGAGGCCAGTGCTCTACCCCTGGTGGTGTTCCCTCTGTTTCTAAGACGGTTCAACCAAATCTTGTTTCTACCAGGAATTAGACACTGATTTGCTTTACCAAGGTGAGATGGCTGTCACGGGAGAAGATGTGTTAGCTTGCTTGTGACAAGTGTCATGCAGGAGAGTACAACCAGAACAGCAAANACCCCCGGCCCCCTCCTCCCAAGGACCACCAAAGCCAGGCACTGGTCCTTCTAACCTGTGAGAGGTATCTGTAGAGCTGCGGGTCCTGCTCAAGTCCCAGGGAGGTGAGGCGCTCCACTTCACCACCCGCTAGCAGCTGGTAGAAGATGTGGAAATTCCGCTCCCCGTGGTTTTGATAGACGACGCGGGATTTTTCGATCAAATAACTGATGATATGCCCACCTACAGGGATGCCCTTCAAAAGAAAAAATGCAGGGTGATGGCCATGACAAGCCCCCTCCCACTTTGGACCTGCCGAACAGCAGTAGTCTAGCTTAATGTGTTTTGCGGGGGGAAGGAGGGGAGGGGAGTCTCAGTACCAGACTGGCTTTAGCTTTACTGTGTAGTCCAGGCTAGCCCTGAATTCACACTTTTCCTGCCTCATCTCCCAAGAGCTAAAATGACAGGAATGCACTATCACGGCCAACTCAGAAGCCTTAAAACGTGAGTAACAATCTCCTCGGGTCAAAGATTGATGTTTCCTAGGCTCCGGTTTTCACCCACTCCGAGGTCAGGAAGGTACTTTCTCTGTGTGTTTCATTGTTTAATGTTTCAGACTATGGTCTGTCATGCTAACTTTAAGATAACTTAACATTTGTATTTATTAGTATGTGTACGTGTGTGCAAGCATGCATGTACATGTACCGTAGCATATATGTGGAGGTCAGAGAACAACTTTCAGGATTTCATCATTCCCTCCTTCCACCTTGTGGGTTCTGGGGCTCGAACCTNGGCCGTCAGGCTTGTGTAACAAGTGCTTGTACACACCAACTCATCTTGCCAACCCACACTATTTAATTTTTTGTATATGGCGTGAGGCAAAGGTCAAAGGTCTTCTGAAATCATTATTAACACTTAGTGTCAATAAAAGCATCATTCATTGGAAAGATGGCGTCGTCCCTACTGAATCTCAGTGGTGATTTTACATAGTTTTTTTTTTTTTTTATCATGGCTAGAGAGACAGCACACTTCTTGCTCTTCCAGAAAGGAGTTCAAATCCTAGCACTCCATCATGGAGCACACAACCTCCTGTAACTCCAGCTCCAGGAGACCTGATGCCCTCTTCTGGCATCTGTAGGCACGCACACACTCATAGCACATGCTCACATACATAAACATAGATTTTTAAAAATTAAATACTTTATCACTTTTGTGTATTTGTGTATGTGGTGGGAGGGTGAGGACACGTCCCCTCAGCTTGGGTGTGGAGGTCAGAGGACCTCTCATCTTCAGGAGTCCATTCTCCCCTCTACCACATGGGTCCTAGGATTGAACTCAGGCTATCAGTTTGGTGACAAGTGACTTTACCCTCTCAGCCATCCCCCTGCCCCACCTCACCCCCATACTAATTTTGAGGCCCCAGTGAATTACCATAGCTCTATGTCTTCATGGATAAGACTCATATCTGACAATCTGAGGTGCGGATAGAGACATGGATGGCGAGGAACCCCCACACATGGCTGCTGGGGTTCGGAGGTGAACCCATGAGGAGATGACAGACTGCACCAATGATAGGCTCCTGCGTAGCCAGGCTGTTGTTACATGATCCAGAATATGGGCCAGTGCTGTGGCGCACAATCCCAGCGCTTGGGAGGCTGAGGCAGGAGGATGGCCAATGGATTTGAGGCAAGCCTAGGCTCTGTAGTAAGCTCTAGGCCTGTCTGGGCTACAGTGTAAGGCCTTACATTGTGCATTATGTATTTTATGCCTGGCTTTCCTCAGTCAACATGATACATTTGAGAAATCTATTTGCTGTAGGCAAAACTGTCCACTTTAAAAAAAAATTACTTAGTGTGTGTGTGTGTGTGTGTGTGTGTGTGTGTGTGTGTGTCTGTGTGTGTCTGTGTGTGTCTGTGTGTGCGCGCGGGGGCGCCCACTCATGCCACAGCCCTTCTATGGAGGTCAGAGGACAACTCTCAGGAATGAGTTCTCTACTTCTAACCATGTGGGTCCCACAGAGAGACTCCACATATTCTTGTCACAAAATCACCACAATGGGGCCAGTGAGATGGCTCCATAGATGGCCAGCAGATAAAGGTACTTGTCACTAAGCAAGATGGCCTGAGTTCAATTCCCAGAACCCACATGGTAGGAGGAGAGAACCAGCTCCTGCAAGTTGTCCTCTGACACCCGCACTCACATGGCAGTGCCCGTGTCCCCTGCCTTGAGAATCAGCTGCCTGCAGCTGTGATTGCACGGGCTGGCACCATGGTAACCCTTGGACTGGTGGATCTTGTTGGGCCAACTTCTGGCTGCTGGGAGTTTCTCTGTCTTGCTCTGAGTGGTGACACCCCATGGACAGACATATGCAAAAGGCACTGAGCTGACATTTTCAGTGGATGTGTTCAACTTTGATTTAAAAAGAAAAAAGTCTGCAACCACGCAGAGCCAGGAGATATCTTTCCAAGTCTGTGTACATGCTACCACAGCAGCTCATGGACCAACTTCTGGGAGGCCCTGAGGCAGCCAGTCTAAACTGCTACTCTACTGCCCTCCAGCCTGTCCCTTTGCCACTTAGAATATATGTCTATAAGGTGAGTATGCAACAGACACACTTTAATTGTGTGTGTAGCACTACCTCATTCATTAATTCATTCACATACTATTCATGGCTACCTTCATACTACAACAGACGGCATTTTGATTGAGGTTGTCTGGCTCACAGAGTGGAAGGATATTCCCTACCCTGCCTATCTGAGAAGATTGTGTGTCTCTTCATGCAGGCCGCNCACCTTGTTTACTTTGCATTTGTTTTATAACAAACGGTAGCATGTCCATCCCTAGGGCCCACCTGTGTGTCACCAAGCTGTAGTATGTCTGTGTCACCTCAGTGTGTAAACACACCCCACGTTAGCCATTCCTCTGTGGGTGGACAAGGAGCCCTCTCTATGCTGGCTGCTGCACCTAGTCTTCTGTCACTGTGAGCAGGGCTGTTGCGGACATGTTTATGAATCAGTGGGACACCTCTACGCTGTCCATACCTCACACTGTAGCGCAGGCTGGCCTCAAATTCATGGCTAGCATTGGTGCAATCTGTCATTTTCTGGTGGGTCTACTTGTGACCCCAGCAGCCGTGTGTGTGGGCTCCTAGCCATCCATGTGTCTGCCCACACCCTGCATTGTCAGGTATGATTCTTGTCCATGAAGATGAAGAACTATGGTAACTCAATGGGGTGCTAAAATCATCATGGTGGGGCGTGAGGTGGGGCTGGAGAGACGGCTTGGAGGTAAAATGTTTGTTCTACATGTAAGGGCCTGACTGGATCCGCAGTGCATGTCTGCAATCCCAGTGTTCTTACAGTGAGGTGGGAAGTAGGGACCCCCAAGCTCACAGGCTAGCTAGCCTGACCTACGCAGCAGTGAAACAAGAGAGCTTGTCTCAAACGAGGTGGAGGGTGAGGAGACTGAAAATGTCCTTCAACCTCCACATGGGTGCCACGCTACATGTTCATAAATACACCTGCAGCATGCATGCACACACACACACACACACACACACACACACACACACACACACACAGAGAGAGAGAGAGAGAGAGAGAGAGAGAGAGAGAGAGAGAGATTGTTCAGAGTTATCCTTACCCTGAATTTTCCCACTGTTTGGGTCAATAATGCCCTCTTTCTGAAAGTTACCTTGGTAAAGGGTCCCCAGGAGCCCACACAGGAATTGCAGCATACCTGGAAGTCAAACTGTATGTCCATATATTTTCCAAATCTGCTGGAGTTGTCATTCCGGGGTGTTTTGGCATTTCCAAAAGCCTTTGAATACAAATGTCACACAGTGTCACTTCAGCTCACTATGCTTGAGCAAGTCCCTGCCCTCAACCAACATACTCATTATGAAAATGGAGGGTTCTGGGAGGGGCTAAAGAGGGAAACCATATTTGATCTTCTAAAAAAAAATAGTCATTAGCTACAGAGGATCCAATTCTAATGCTGTATTTGGACACAGGGAAAGCGGGGGAGGGGGTCCCCCCAGAATCTCTGAGGAGATGTATTAGAAATCACTTAGGGGGCTGGAGAGATGGCTCAGAGGTTAAGAGTACTGCTTGCTCATCCAGAGGTCCAGAGTTCAATTTTCCAGCAACCACATGGTGGCTCACAACCATCTATAATGGGATCTGGTGCCCTCTTCTGGCCTGCAGGNNNACATGCAAGCAGAACACTGTATGCATAATAAATAAATAAATAAATCTTTAAAAAAGAAATCACTTAGGACAGTATGTGCAGCTTTGCAGGCTCGGCTGGCAGCCTGTCACCACACCTTTCTCACACCCAAGGGCCAGTTGCAAACCCCTAAATAGAGCATATCTTACAGACAGGGCAGCCGCACAGGGGACAGTGACTTGTTCTGCATCAGCCAGCAGGTTGGTGCATTGTCATGGTATAAATGACAACCCAGATGATTTCAATTAGAAGGAAATACTAGTCACATCTGCTTTTGTCATTCATCCCACCAAACCTTCAAGGCCTCTGGANACTTCCAGAACCCTAAGCAGACACATTCCTTAGCTGGGAAGATGGGCTCTGGATCAGAGGGCTTTGCTGAGGCCTGCTGGATTACATCCAAACCTGCAGGCCTCACTTCGAGGCCATGTCCCTCACTGTGACAAGGTCATGTCCCTCACTGTGACAAGGTCATGTTTCTCAGTAGTCACAGGTCTATCTTTACTGTTCTACCCAGGCAAAAGACTCCTTTTCCTTGGGGGCCTCCTGGAAGTCCCCTCGGGGGGGTCCTCAAGGTCACTCACCTCCAGGATTGGGATGGAAAGCAGCAGTCTGTCCCGGGCTATTTGGAGTGACTCAGTCATCGGGCAGGTCACCGCGAAGTACTGGAGGATCTTCTTGGAGGCCTCTGTCTTCCCAGCCCCGCTCTCTCCAGAAATGAGGATGAAGTGGTTGTTCAGCTCTGAGCACATCATCCGGTAGGCATTGTCGGCGATGGCGTAGCTAGAGGAGGAGTGGACAGAGGAGTAGTTCTTGACGCTGCTAGGTTGCCCTGGCTCTAACACTCCTGGGCAGAAAGACCAACTATCCTGCCTCTAGGAAGCCAGTCAGACTGTGCTACCTCAGAAACATCTCTGCCAGGATCCCCTGAGTAACCTGGTACAGAGAACACCAGATGACAAACTTCAGTAACACAGGAAGGAGTTCAAGGCAAGGGACACAGTTTCAAAAATCTACCCATGTGATACAGAATCTAGAATCACCTAGAGGTGGGCGGTCAGTGGGAGATTGAGGGGAGAAGATCCGCCCACCACGGACACCATGCCTGGGATCTTGGACTGTGTAACTGGAGACAGAGAATTGAGCAGTAGTGGGTTCAGCACTGTCTGCTTCCTGATTGCAGATGCGGTGTGACCGTGCACACCGCCTACCATAGAGCGCACATCAAGCCCCACCGAGTTTATTTTTTTATGCATTTACATTGCTAAATCACATCCCTGTGAGACATTCTGCTAACCTTAGGTAGAAACAGCATCTTGTCTAAGTACTAAATAACTCCATAAATACAATAAAATATTGTTTTCTCTTTTCTCAACACCTGGGGTGCAGGGAAACTAAAGATTAAAAACTCTGATACCGTCAGCTCATGAGGTTAAACAACCATGAGCATTTTATTCCTGGAATCAGAAACCAAACTTGAAGCTCTCCTGGGAGCTGGTGAGCTCAGGGNTCAGTGGTGGAACCATTGATAGTGCTGAGGAAAAAAATCNATAGATGTTTTAAGAGGAAGCTTAGCTTCCAANACACATGAGGGGAGAACTAGCCTTGAAGTCAACAGCAGAGGGAAGCAGGAGGCTGAGCAAAGCACAGTGTGCAGACCAGGCAAGAAATTGCTCCTGGCCAGACCAAAGGCNTCCTTAGCTGCAGTAACTCTCAGGCACCAGCAGGTGGCACCACAGCAGCCANATCACAGAGAAGATGNCTCTCTAGCCACTCANATGTCTGAGGTTCGACCAAGATCCTTCCTCCTGTCCGTTTAGGCTGAGGTGCTCATGTGACCTGCTAANATTTTCTACTGCTTTGTCATGAAAGAGCNCAGGACCTAGGGACATCTATCACAGAGGCGGAAGCAGGAGGATGGATGGATGGATAGATGGATAGATGGATGGATAAATGGATAGATGGGCAGACAGGACAACAGACAGTTGGGAGGATGTGAAGAAGGAAGAGATAGGGGGAAAAAAGGAAACTGGGCCCAGATGTGACCCTAGGGAAGCTACTTACACATGTGGTGGTAGTTCAAAGAAATTAACCCCTTGATAAAGTTCCATCTGGCTGGCAGTGTAGATCCCCAGCTCCTGGTACGGATTCACAGACACGAGCAGTGTCCCGATATATGTCTGTAGGAAGGGACCACACTATATGTGAGGAATCCTGTGTACTGGTAGTGNCACACACTCCGACCCCCAGGTNCTGACACCACATTGACCATGTCATCCAACAGGTGTGTGCTCTGCTGACACAGAGCTTGTGTGTGGAGGGGTGAGAGCAGACAAGCAGCCCAGACGCACTCAAGACAGCATCAAAGAATCGTTCAGAGGTGTGCATAAGGAAACACACAGGAAGGCTGNATTAGCTAGCAGGCCTCCAGAAGATTCCATTGAGGAGTGGACATCTGTGTAGAAGCTTGAAGGACAAAGAGCTAGTCATGACTAGGAAGTGTGCTTCAGAACAAAGGGTCCAGACGGGAAGGTTGACAGCACTCAGTCAGTGCAGCTAAAGCCTGTGGGTGTGGGGAGCTGGGAGAAGGGAAAAGAGGCTATCGGAGGGAAGGCCTGAGGGCTGCAGGAACTGGCATTCTGTTCTAAGTACCATAAGTGGGGAAGACATGCTCTCCTCTAATGAAATGAAGACTAGCCTACTACTCTCTCATAAATGGATGTCCCTGAGTGGGCGCCTGGACCCAGTTAATGCTTTACAGACGTCTACCTGAGCACTGGCTGAACACGCAGGGCAAGCTTGCTTACCTGAACTCTAAAGCCCCACGTAAGCCTCCCATCCCCAGCACTTCTCAGACCTTAGCTGTTAGCTCTGCTCAAACTGTCCCAAGTGCTCCTGTTTGTGATCTAACCACTGACAGAAGACCCCTTGGGATGCAATAATAAGTAAACGAGCTGCTCTAGGGTCTTAACACCAAAACAAAAATATTTGGGTTCCTTTGAAAACACACAGGGCACCTTCAGATTCGGAACTTGCTGTTTCACACCATGGAGGGGCAGACATCTACATCAGACACACTCAACTCATTGCTGACGACTTTTCTAACCTCTAGGACGAAAATCAACAGGAGACCCGAAGAGAAAAGGGTATTTTGTTAAAATTTTTCTGCTACTTTAACCAGGGTAATCAGTGGCCTTGAGGGTAGAAAGTTGTCCCTGAAGTTCACCCACTGAAACCAGCAGCTTTTGGTCCAGCCCTGATGACGCTGTCATACCATGTCATTTANACTTTGCTTATATAGAAAGTTTGCTTCCACTTTTACATTTAAGGGTGAGCATTCTGAAAGTCAGGGATGAAACATATAATTTAAGAAATATTTTTTTCTAGTAACTTTGGTTTCAACACACCGAATTATAATATATATGATTATATATATATATATATATATATTAATTACACACACACACACGCTCACTATAAGTTGTTTCTGCTGGAGACCTAGCCCAGGTTCCTGAGTATGTCAGACAGAACAAGACCTGTCTGCGATGGGTTTGGTAAAAAGCTGTTTTCTTGGTCCTTGAAGACATATGGTACAAAGGTGATCTCTTAGGTTCCCTGTCTGGCATCTATTCCCCAACTTGTTCCAGAAGATTCCACATGTGTCAAGGACTTTACCCCTCACCCCCAAAGTGGGCTTGTAAAGCAGCCTGACCAATCCAATGTCCGTCCCTCTCTACGGGGATTGGTTGAAAGGCAGGCACTTGACCCAAGATGGGCCAATCAGAGTCAGCATCTCCTCCGGACCATCTGCTAGAGATGTCTCCAGAAAGACACTGCTCCCTTCCAGGGAAGCAACGCCAAGCTGAGGAACGGGCTGTCACCCTGCTGCTCAGCCCAGAGAAGTTGTGTCAGGNGGAATCAGCCGCAGGGAAGGCAGAGCCGAGCAGTGGCTGCCCGAAACCCTAGTCTGTTTCTGGATTCTCGAATTATGTCAATGGAGTATCCTCTTGTGGAGTAGGGAGGTGTAAATTACTCCTGTCTCCCGGCTGGGTGGAGAGCGCCCCCTGCAGGCCCCTAGTGGTGAGGTCATTCAAGGTCCTCCAGGCTGTGCACAGGGAGGAGACCGACTGTGCAGGCGGCTGGTTACGTACATAGATGAGGTTCTCTCTGAAACGCTTGCGAAGATTCTCCAGGAAGGCNGATTCACTCGTGTAGGCGTCCAACAGCACAAAATCCTGCACTCCGACCTTGTCCCGGGCGGTGAGCGTCCCTTCCATGTGCAGACGGATGTGCCTCTTTCTCACTTCTTCTTTCTGTGGGGAACAGGATAGTCCTTCAGCAGGCCATTCATCCAGAAACATCCTCTGTAGTTCATTTATCCAGACATGTCTACTGCGTCTACTGCCTGCCACGAAATACCCTCAACCCTGGGACAGCAATGGGCTGAGGTGACTGTGGCTGAGATCTTCTGAGCACGGATCTCCACTGGTGTTTTTACCACACTTTTCCATGCTTAGGTATGTGTGGATTCACAAATACTCACCATTGTGTCAAAATTGACCACAGCATTCAATAAGATAATGTCCTATTTGGGTGTGGANCCAATGTGTGTGCACATATGTGCATGCATGGGGGGACCACAGGCTATGCCATATAGCCCAGGCCTGCAGTAGGTTACCATGTATCAGTCTATAATGCTCTTATAGTAATAAAACTGACTAATGGTGTATTTCTCAGAACATATCCACCATTAAGTAGCACATGACATACGCATGTGTATGCATATGTGTATATGTATTTATGTGTGTGTATATAGTGTGTATGTGTGTATAGTGTGTGTGTGTGTGTGTGTGTGTGTGTGTGTGTAAACAGCAATGGCAGCTGACAGAAACCCAGCACCTATTTGTGCAATGCCATTCTAAAGGCTTGGCTTTTGTTTTTTATTATTTTATTTTATTTTCATATTAATTCTGAGTCTGTTATTCTGCCGAGGTCGGTGAGGAAATGGAGCGATGTTATGAGCCACAGCCAAGATCTGCTAAAAGGCAGAACCAGGGCATGAAAGCGGCCTAGGAGCAGACAAGTTGGTAAAATGCTCACCAGGCAACCATGAGGACCTGAGTGTGAGCCCCAGAACTCATTCAGAAAAGCTAGACATGATGACACATACACAGTCCCGCACTTGGGAAGTAGCGATAGCCAGACAGCATGAGNTCCAGGCCATGAGAAATTCCATTTCAGAAAGATGGTTAATGGACAACCCAAGGTGGATGGCTCCTGAGGAGGGACACAGGTTGTTCTCTGGCCTCCGCGTGCAAATGCACACATGTGCATACCCACCCACACCCACACATGCACATGCACAACATAAAAATTGCAGTGAATTCAGCCCGACCCAGACCTTGCTTCCCTTGCTTCCTGCTCTTGATGAGAGTTAACCGTCTAAATTCACCTTGGAATTCCCAGGAGAGAGATGAGTCAGTCTCTTAGTCTGCTTTCTGTTGCTG
This sequence comes from Neotoma lepida, assembly GCA_001675575.1. NCBI lineage: Eukaryota > Metazoa > Chordata > Mammalia > Rodentia > Cricetidae > Neotoma > Neotoma lepida. The sequence continues at coordinate 548,492 of LZPO01057486.1, forward strand.
AGATGAAACACTAACCAAAAGCAACTTGGGGGACAAAAGGGTTGACTTGGCTTACAGGTTCTAGTCCGTCGCTGAGGGAAGTCAAGGCAGGAACCTAGAGGCTGTAACTGAAGCGGGGACCATGGAGGAGCTCTACTCACTGGCTTGCTCAGGTCCTTATGCAGCCCTATAGTGGGTAGCTGTTTCAACCATGCCCTGAAGCACCACCCCTAGTGAGGCAGCTGTAGCTGTTACACCTGCCTATGACCTTGAGGTACCGGCCTCTGGGCGTGGTCACTGGAGGACCCTTAAGACCTGGGATGCACATAAGCTGGCCCCTCTTGGCTACCTTACGGTTCTGGATGCTGAGATCTTGGACAAAACCGTTCAGCATGGCACATAGTTCAGCTTTCCTGGACCCTATGAAAAATCTCCTGTGGTTGTGAGTTTACCCCCAAATAAATTCCTTTGATCATTAAATAGACTCTGTGGATTTATCCCACTACAGCCCAGACNCACCAGCCCAGGGATGTCACTGTCTACAGTGGGCTAGACACCCNCTGCACCAGTTAACATGAATCAAAANCTGCCTCACAGATTTGACCTCTAGCCAACTTGATGGAGGCAATCCCTCAACTGAGGTTCCCTCAGGTGTCAAGCTGACAACCAAGATGAGTCACCACCATGAGANAGTACTCTTGTCACAGTGAGTTCCTCATGAGGGACAGACTTGGANTGTCTCTCCCCAGTGCTGGACTTCAGACATCACTAGAAGGGACTTCACTGGGCTGACATAGCCAGAGCTGGCCTGTTGTCGCTAGGCAGTGGACCCAAAGCATCACCCAGTGAAAGGCTGTTGGAATCAACTCTGGAAGGCCAAGGCACAGAGTATAGAGGGCTATGTGCACTGGGTGTNGGCACCNNTNCANGTTCCAGGCTTGGCATGTGAACTACGTATCAGAAGAACATGGTTCACAAGGGATTATGTCACAATCAGAGGACATCTTACTCATGTACCACCATACAGCCAGAAATCAAAGAAGACTCAGAACTCAACAAGGAACAAGGAAGAGACTNTCCTGGNCATTGCAACATGCNTCCATTGCCCCCTAGTGGTAACAGAATTAACATCATGTTAACTTCAGGGCAAACTTCATGACTTCAGAGCAGGTGGGAGGGCGAACGTGGATCTGGAAGGCAGTAAACACACAACTGGAAGAGACAGGTCAGGCCCCTCAAACAGCCTGGAAAAAAACTTATGAGGAAAGAGAAAGGTAGGGGAGTCACACAGTCACCTTGAAGTGACTGACACTGTTCACCGGCTGGAGACAGTTCCACAGGTAGGAGTGCCTGCTGCTCTTGAAGAACGGCTGAGTTCAGTTCCCAGCATCCAAGTCAGGCAGCTCACTAGCGCCTCTTCTGGCTCCCACAGGCACCTCATGCACAGGTGCACAGACACACAATTTAAATTAATTTTTTTAAACAGTTTGGTGTTTTTTGTTTTGTTTTGTTTTGTTTTTTTGTACCAAAACATTTCAGAGAAAAAATGGGAAATCATTTCAAGAGATGGGGCAGTAATCATTAGCTATCCACAAGTCCAGCTCTAAAACTTACTAACCCTCCCCTTATATCGTGTGTGTACACATAGATGTAGTGTGTAGCCAAACATGCAATCTGTAAATTGAGGTGCTCTTAGATCTACGTGTGAGTGTAAAATCAATAAAACTATTAAAAACAAATAAGAGTATTTTTCAACCAGAGGAAGGTAGAAAGTGTTCTCAGATGAGACCCAGAGAGACAATGGTTAGAGAAAAAGAGGGAGGTTGGACTCCAGTGAGGAAGCTTCTCAGAATTAAGGAAATATTAAAAACTACAGCTGTGAAGGATCTGTAGCTGGGATAACAGCTCTCTTCCGTTCAGAGCCTGAGCAANCACGAGGCCCTAAATTCAAATNNCCAGCACNCAACTAAAAACTCAGGCACAGCTGCCTGTGCCCATAACCCCAGCATTTGCAGGCAGAGACAGGGAGATGTCAGGAGCTCACTAACAAGTCAGCCCAGCTGAAATGGCTAGCCTCTGGTTCATCGAGAAACCCTGCCTCAAGGTGAGGCAGCAAGCATAGGGAATAGAGTAGCAACCCAGGACTCTACTTGGTTTGGGCTATGCTTACACCCCTCTCCTAATGAAGCATTTGGCAGCCTGGGACCCTGATTTGCATGTGCTATGCACACAGACCTATCTCCAACAATGCACCAACAGCCTTTTAACAAACTAGGAACCCCTATCTGCACCCCAAGTATCAAACTGTGGGCACATACACTCTGCACTCTGTACAACGGGATACAGCTCTCTTAACAGCCACTAAACATAGGTTCTATTCAATCACACTCCAGTTATGTCTGGTGTGAGAGCAGAGGACACTGATCCCTCCTGAAGTGGCTTAGGTACATGTGCAGTGAGGCAAATTGTGTCCTCTGAGTGAACTCTAGGGAGAATCCCCTATTAACTTCATATGCACAATTAGACATGTGTATAATTAAAATTGGATGCATTATGTAAAGGGACATGCACAGTGAGCAAAGGACTTCCTAATCCAAGCCTGTCACTAGGCCTGATGACCTGAGTTTGAGTTTGATCCCCGGGCCCATATGGTAGAAGAGAAGCAAACCCCACAAATTGTTCCTTGATTTACACACACACACACACACACACACACACACAGAGAGAGAGAGAGAGAGAGAGAGAGAGAGAGAGAGAGTGCACTATAGTTCAATAATAAGAAAAAAAAACATTAAGACTTGGGCAGAAGACTTGAATGGATCTTATTACAAAGGAAAATATATAAATGGTGACTCAACACAGTGCTCAAGGCCATTGGTTATCAGGAAAATGCAACAAAAAAACCCCATGAAGATTTCACCAGAAGTCAGGTGACCAACACCACCAAATGTGACTGAGCTCCACGTCCGTTGCCGGCAGGAAAGAAAGTTTGGCAGTTTCTAATAAAGTCAGCCACATCTCTAGCCTTTGATCAACACTTCCCACCCTAAGTGTTTACACAAGAGCAATGTAAACCCAGGTCCACAAAAGACTGCAACACCAAGTTCAGCCCACGTACAGCTTCATTCAGAATGGCCTGAAACTGGAAGCAGTCCAAAGACCCATCAACTGGAGAATGGATGTGGCCCATCTGCACTGAAGGCCAAATGTAGCAATAAAAGCTAAGTAAAGGGTTCGAGAGACCGTGGAAGACCCTCCCGGACATTGTGAAAGAATCCAAATACAAAAGAGCATGCACCATGCGATTGTATTTGTGTGACTGTCTGGGGCAAGCAGAGCTAATCTACAGCGGACACTCAGAACAATTGTCGCCTGGTGGGGGCTGCCGGGGGAAGGACATTTGCGCAGTAATGGAAACTTCCTGTACTCGATAGAGCTGTGAGTCAGCAAACCGCAGACACGTCACTAACGTGTGTGGCTTTCAGCCTGGGTGTGCCTGATCAATTCTTACTTAACGGAACCATAAAAATGAGGGAGCTGGGTAGAGAGAGGTGGGGGGACACACGAAAATACAATGGCAAGATGGAGCTGGAGCAGCACGGTATTCTGTTTGCTTTGCATACGTTATTAAAAACTTTCTATAGCAAAAAAATGTTTTTAAAACAACGGCCAGCAGATGTCTCCCTATACTAGCCCACTGGAGCCAGAAAAACCAAATCTACCTTTTATAATTGGTCAACTGAAAGCAAGATCCAAATAAGACCAGACGGGCACTGGGAACAGAACTCACATCCTCTGGAANAACAGCAAGTGCTCTTAACTGTGGAGCCATCTCTCCAGCCCTAGCTGGACTCTTCCTAGGAAGAGAAACATCCCTTATCAGTATCCAACAGCCACACCATGCAGAAAGGGAAGGTAGGCAGTCCACACTGTGGCAACCCAGAGATGGCAATAAGCTTATTATAGGTTTATGTGCATTTGATGTGTTTTACCTACGTCACTCATCCTCACTGGTACCCAAGGTAGCACAGTTTTTACTCTTGGAAATTTACTAAGTGGGTGCTAGAATCCTTCTTCAACAGCTTCACTGTTTGCCAAGAAGCCAAGATAGGGCCTGTTAGAGATGGCTGAGTGGTTAAGAGCACTCGCTGCTCTTGCAGAGGACCCAGGTTCAATTCCCAGCACCCACATAGTGGTTCACAACTATCCTTAACTTCAATTCCAGGGGATGTGATGCCCTCTTCTGACTTCCAGGCACACATGTGATGCATACACACACATGAAAGCAAAATGCTCATCATGTACAAAATAAAATAAAAGAAGAAAGAAAAAGAAGGAAGAAGAGGATGAAAATGAAGGAGGAGGAGGAGGAAGAAGAGGAGGAGAAATAATCAAGATGTTCCAGGCTTATTTTACTTGACTTGCAGATCTTGGTTCAGGTTTCCCATTGGGAAGACGGGTGGATGCCGCAGACACTAGAGTACCGTCCACACATGTGCGCAGGCTGTGGTCCCATTGAGTCAGTTCCTGAAGCTCTTGCCTCTCAGTGTACCTGTCTTGAAACTCCTCTCCTATCTCCCTCATTTAAATTCTAGTTCAGTGACCTGAGAATTTTTTCATTGGCTTTGTCCCCATGCTATACGTACAATATATACGTGTAAAAACAATANCAATACTGTCATCAATGCAATCACTGAACACTTGGGTTTCTTAAGGGATATTTGAAATTTATTCTTTGACCTCACACACAATGTATCATGATCATATTACCCCAACTCCCCCAAGGCCTCTTTGTACCTTCATATCTTATTTTTATAACCCACTGAGTCGTCTGTTTTTGAAACAGGATCTCAAAGTATAACTAAAGCTGATCCTAAACTTGCAGTCCCCCTGCCTCAACCTCCTGAAGGCTTAGAATTCCGTCTACACACCACTGTGCCAGCAACCATTTCGATTTTGTGAGATTTAAAAAATGTTATTTGATGTGGATGAGTGATTTGTCTACATGCATGTCTGTGTACCATGTGTGTGTCTGGTGCCCACAGAGGTCAGAAGAGGGCATTGGATCCCCTGGAACTGGAGTTACAGGTGACTGTGAGCTGCCATGTGGGTGCCAGGAATTGAAACCAGGTCCTCTGCAAGAACAGACAGTCTTCTTAAACACTGAGCCCTCTCTCTGGGCCCAACACTTTGATTTTAATGAGATCTTTGCTCTCCAGACATACTTCATCAGACAGAACACAGTTCTATGTTTTAATTTCCCTTGACATAATTGACCTCTGTGGCTGGAGTGGCCACTAAATGCATATTTAAGTATAAGTCTACCTTCATCGTCATCATCATCACCACCACCACCATCACCAGGGCTGAGAGGGGCACATATGTCATGGCTAAGTCTCTGCTTCCACAATGGGTTCCAGGGATTGAATTCAGGTTGTCAGGCTTGCACGGTATGTATTCTTACCCACTGAGCCATCCTGCAGCCTTAGGTCTACCTCCCAGTTCAATAGCATGCACGATCACCCTGAAANGCACAGACAACTCTACAGAGTAAATATGCAGTTTCCTTAACACCTAGGGAGCCTGTAAGTTAAGGGATGAGAATACACATTGAAAGCCCAAGGGGAGACCACCTCCTTCTCACTATGATGGGAACAATGAAAAAACATCAGATAAGAGCAAGTGCTGGGAAGGAAAGCAGAAACAGTAGGCACCACCCATTGCTGAAGGGAGCATAGAATACTGTGGCCCCTCCACCAGTCCGCCGGCTTCTCCAGAGTCACCCTGTGACCCAGCGGGTCATACCTTGGCAGGCTCCCAAGAGCAGTGGAAACCTGATCATGTCCTGGTGAGGATCTTGTGACCCTGTGGACAGGAAAGCCACAGTATGGTAGTGAAACATGAATTGTAAGCGTGTGAATGAGGTCTTNGTAAAACTATTAATTTTCTTATTTTTTTAAACTATGATTTTCAAAAGTGGGTTTAAAATGTTATTCATTTACTTTATTTCATTTTCTATGTGTATGTCTGAGTGAATACAGAGGTCAGAAGAGGACATTGGGTCCCCTGGAACTGGAGTTACAGGCATTTGTGAGCCACTGTGTGGGTGCTGAGAACCAAATGAAGGTCCTCTCCAAGAACAAGTGCTCTTAACCCTGGAGACACCTCATCAGCCACACAAAAGCTATCCTTTTTAAAAGGGTGTAACAGGGCCCCAGACCTTACTTTGCCATCAGACCCTAGCACAACTGACTCCATGATGGAAGTATCATTCAGGCTGTAAAATTCAGCATGTAGACAGCACCACCTGCCAAAACTAAAACAAAGACCTAATCCACCNAAGTCTACGGTTCTGGGAAAGTCTCTACCGTGCTAACCTTGCTTTTTGGCTTCTATAGTTCCGCTTCTGGCTAACTGTTCTTGTTAACTGAAGTATGTCCTCCCAGGATATGGTTTCATGCTTAAAAGCTCAGCCTGAGAAAGGTGTGGGGCTACACTGGGAAGATATTACTACGTAGATAGACCCACAGAGGAGTATGAAGCCTGCTGGCTGCCAGAGGACGGTGGGGGGAACCACTGGGGGAGACCTCTCACTGGGGTAGGTATTTTAGAGTAGTAGAAGTGTTCGTTCTGCAGCTAGAGAGAGGGGGTGAGTAGAAGACACGTGTGACAGACACCACAGAGTGGCTCATTTCATGTTATGGGGAATTTAGTTCAATAAACTATTGAAAGGATTTAAAAGAGGTCCGGGAACCACCGGCCAGCTGTCCTCAGTGAAATGGCAAGCTCCAGGTTCAGTGAGGGACTTTGTCTCAAAAAGCAAGGTGGAGAGCTCTAGGGAAGACTCCAGATGTCAGTCTCTGACTCCCACGTGCACACACAGACAAGTGTACTTGCACACACATGAACATGCCGCCACACACCGCACATCACACACATACATGCCACCTCCCTACCACACACATACACACCCATACACACACACACACACCACACCAGCCATATACACACCACACACACACACACCACACAGCCACACATCACACAGCCACAAACACACCACATATACCCACACACATACCACACAGCCACACATACCACATACACCCGCACACCACACAGACACA
>LZPO01057486.1:560739-577057 GCA_001675575.1 Neotoma lepida
TTTTTTTTAATGTACTTCCCATATGCAGGTGACAGCCCACTCTGAAAGGACTCTAAAAGCTGTCACATCTCAGTTCTAATGCTCAGAGGGAAGTGCATGAGGCCGCTGTCTCTGTGGAGGCCCACGCTGCCGTCGTTCATGTTTTCTGTGTATAATTGAACTAGAGGCCAAGAAGGTAGGAACCTTCATCTCCTCTCAANAATTAGACTTGTGGGTGAAGTGAGCAAGTCAGCTTGATCCCCTCCTGCCTTCAGAAAGATTTCTGTTTCAATTTGCCACAATATCCTGAGGCTGTCTCCTCCAAACCTTCAGNNAGCNAGTCTTTCAGGCTCCATTTTGCAACCAAGACCCATTACGTGTCTGTCCATGGTTCTAACGCATGGACAAGAGAGAGTCACTCTTTGTATACAATTTCAGTGANTTCTTCCCATCCAAGAGAGGGGAAGCAAAATGGAAGATGTTTGGGGTTTGTGAATTGAAGTTTCTAGAAAGAAAATGCTGCACTCAGGAAAGTTTTTACAAGGCTGAAGGTTCCAGTTCACACAACCTGAGAGAGTGCCAAACACAGGTGCATGTGGCTCACGAAGGTCGGCCTGGGGCATCAGGAAACCCCTGCAGCCAATCCGCCAGCTCCCCAACATTAGTGAAGTTGAAAGAGAGAGACATACACAAAGAGGAAAAAGGAGGAGTGCAGGCTAGACCCTGCACACATTGGTTGTCGAATTAGCAACAAAACAGCACTGAGACTCTCATGTTCCCATCACCCCAATTCAGGAAGCCCCAGAAACTTCNATCACTTCCAGAAAGAGAGGTAAGCATTCAGACATGAGCACCAAGGCTCTGCCCTAGAAAGACACCAAATAACCAGAGNGGAAGGAAGGAAGGGGGAANAAGACAGACCAAACNTAGCGAAGGGAAAGCAGCGGCCCCCATGGCCGGGGTCTCGGGCTTGTGGCTGAGAAGCGGCTGCGAAGAGACTCCTCTGGGATGGACAGAGGTCGGGGAGTTGCTTCTCTTTCCCAAACCCAAAGAGGGGGGGAAGTAAGTGAGAAAATCGCCTGAGTTCAAACACTCCTTTACAGCCACAACTCTAAATACTAAATGCGTTTCATGGCTGCCATCTTGAAAACCATTAGTTAGCCAAAGGCGCCCTTTGATTCCCATCTGGGATGGAAACACTGGCCGATAATCCATTGAAACGGTCCCAGCACAAAGGCCTTTCTGCGACAATCATGGTGCTTGTGAAGGACAACATTTTTGTGTGCAAAATAAAACATTTTAATGCGCTACAATCCACTACACATATAGCCCTGCATTTCCTTTCAGTAATGATTCATTAGAAAACATTTAACGTCACTGTTGATTTCACACTGGGCAGTCTGGGCACAAAGGACAAGAGATGGCCCATTTAGAAGGGGCCGGAGCCTTCTTTTCTAATCTGAGAGACTCCAAGGAGGTGGGGCCCACAGGACACAACAGGCCGGCTAAATTGTGCGGTTAACGGTCAAAGCACCCCCGCCTACTTTGACACTCATTTCAAGATGACAGCAGACAATAGAGTTTTGTTCCGAGCAACCCTTTCGTGCCTGCCGTCTACATCAGAGTGCACATGGAACCCGCCCGATACTTCACCCACCTGCCTCCCCCCTCCCGCCTCGTCCACTCCCTCCCTGCTTCTTTGCCAGCTCCCCCTTTAACACAAAGAGACAGGTAAAGAATATGAGAAAAGGACCATTCAGCATGTCAGCTTCCATAACACAATTGCCTGTCAGGTTCCCTCCGAGCACTCAAACGTCTGGGCTGAGGCCAGACACCCCGCTCTGAGCTAGGTTAGTTAGTGGGTGAGACGGCTCCCCCGGCTACTTCCCGCACTCTCCGCAGAATACCACCTCCTGGGCAAGGAGACTGCAAACAATATTTATTAACAACAGCAGCCAAAGTTTGCTATCANGGCAAGAGATAGCATATCAATCCAACGAATATGTGTGCATATTCCTTTTGTGCCTGCAATTCCAAACATTTGCTAAAAAAGGAAAAAATTGTATCCAAAGCTAGAGGCCTGACTGTAGGAGAGATTGGAAAATTCTTAGAGCCTTTCTCACACACACACACACACACAACACACACACACACACACACGCACACACAATCTCATCAAGATCATCATGACCCTTGCCAAAAAGAGTAACCCTGAAAGCCTTGTCAGGGCATCTGACTGGGGGCCGACACACTCAGATGCAAAGGGCTTCTAGCGTGCTCTCTGTGCTGACNCTGCAGGCCACAGGCACTCAGCGATGCAACCAGAAGAAATAAGTGGGTAGTCGGACATGGTGGCTCACACCTGTGATACCTCAGGAGGCTGAGGCAAGAGGGCTAGGAGTTCAAGGCCACCCTGGGCTAGAGTGTGAGACAGTCTCCAAACAACAGCAGCAAAACTCAACAGCAATAACACTAATAATGAGGGGGAAGAAGAAGCGAGCTCTCAGGCATCGATAGGTACTGGCTTTCCCATGCCTGTATTTCAATTGTTCCTGTCACAGCAATCCTCGTGTGTGATTCACTTGCTTCTATTGTCATCATGTATCATCAACTACTGTCTGTCTTTGGGGTCTGGCAAGATGACTCAGTGGGTAAAGGCGCTTGCTGCCAAGCCTGAGGCTGGGTCCCAGGGAGAGAACTGACTCCTGTAAGTTGTCCTCTGGCCTGCTCACACACAAAAATAAACAAATATANTAACATTTTAATAAACAAACCCTGCCTGTGGTCAGCCAGGGTATACAAGCAAGGATATGCTAGCTAACGTGGCGCATGCTGAGAGAGGAATCGAAATTCCTAATGAAGCTGTCGGCACTCAGCCAGGCTAGTGCCATTCTAGACATGAAATATGCATCATGCTCTAGGCAGGGATCAGTGTGCTCTACCCAGGGATCTGCATGCATGCTCTACCCAGGGATCTGCATGCTCTACCCAGGGATCTGCATGCTCTACCCAGGGATCTGCATGCATGCTCTAGGCAGGGATCAGCAAACTGACCAGAAAGCCTGGTCCAGACACTGCCTGTCTGTGAAGGCCAAGAACACTCACCTCTAAAACAACTGGAGGAACTCAAAGAAATAATATTTAGTAACACAAGAAAAGCCCATGAGCTTCACATTTCAGTGTCCCAGTGTGAGTTTTCAATGGATCACAGCCAACCTTGTTCCTGTGTGTGTGTCTGTATGGATATGTGTATGTCTATGTGTCTGTGTGTGATATGTGCATGTGTGTTTCTATATATCTCTGTGTGTGTACATATGGTGTGTCTGTGTGTTGTGTATGTCTCTGTGTGTATCTGTATGTGGTGTGTCTGTGTGTTTCTGTCTTTCTGTGTGGTGTGTATGTGTCTATGTGTATCTGTGTCTGTTTCTGTGTGTGTCTGTGTAAGGTGTGTCTATGTCTGTGTGTTTATGTCTTTATGTGTCTCTCTGTATCTGTAGCATGTGCCTGGATGTACGATTGTGCCCATCTCTGTGTGTGATGTGTATGTTTGTGTGTGACTCTGTGCATGTGGCATGTGCCACTNTCTCATTGCAGAGATGCATGGCTGCCACAGAGGCAACGGCTCCCAAGGCTTACAAGTCTCTCTAGGCCCTTGCAGCCAAAGTGTGTGAAACAGACTTCTCTTAGGAAGCCAGTCCTTGAATCAACAGTACTTTAGGTCACAGCACTACCAGAAAAAAGTGAGATTGCAAATGCAACCCTGTTCAATCAGTCCGATGGTTTACTCTCTGCCCCTTGGAGTTGTGATGCTTCTAAGCTAAATCTCAGCTAGGCTTGGCTGAGTCTGACTGTTCCTAATGCTGAGACAGGGAGATGACAAGTCCAAGGACAGCCTGGGCTACATCACAAATGTAGACAGATAGGCCAGGCTCTCGGGAAGCCGCTGGGACAGTGCTCTCCCCAATTCTGAATGCTAGGCTGCTAAACCTGAAGTCAGACGTCTGTTCCAGGACGGATTGGAGGCTGGCAGCCCCGGTGGAAATGAAGGATTATCTTTTGATCTAACGACCAGCAGGCAGTTAGTGTTTTACTACCCAGATGCCTCTTAATCACCAATGAGTGTAATTATGAACACCAGCCCACCGAACGGTGCCTCTAAATTACCTGGAGGATTAGGTCAACTGCTGGTAAAGCTGAGAATGGTTCAAGGCATCTTAATTGGCTCATGGGAATTACGGCGGAGAAGAGGAGCCACAGCCGAATGGCCACATTTCACAGCATAAGTCCTGGGCGAAGGTGTGGAGAGCAAGACTAGTTTTTCCTAAAACAAGTTGATGAGAAGGACTTTGTGGGAGCTGGAGAGTTGGCTCNGGGTGGAGAGCACTGGCTGTCTCTGCAGAGGACCTGTATTTGGTTCCCAGCATGCATGTGGCAGCTCACAACTGCCTGTAAGTCCACCTGCAGGGGACTTACAGGGTACTCTGTGAGTACCCATACATCCTTTTAAAACAATAAAAATAAATCTTTTAAAAAACATCTGTGGAAGTTTACATCCACCTTCAACAAAAGCCACACACAGAGAGCATTCAGGTTAGGATTTTTTTTTTCAAACTTTGAAATGCATAAACCTGCATGATGGACTGTAGGGAGGGGTGAGAGCCCCNTCTNAAGTCACGTACGTACACCCCGTGTCCAACGCCTACCTGAAAAGCTATCAGACACTTTGTGGAGCACATCTACCTTGTCAGTGGCTTATCCCNTGGGGGAAGGTGTGGAATTTTTCTTTAGAGCAAATCACTCCAGCCCGGAAAAAGTCACAGGCTTTCAGATTAGGNACACTCAATTTTCAGTTCTTGGACTCTTAGCACCTAGCAGAATTACTGGGTAAGTTTCAAGACAAAAGCAGTTGTCAACCCGGGAGTCCCCACATTCTCCATGTGCAGAGCATGTGATGTACACAGACAGGTCCCTGCAGTGAGAGTAGCTGGGACATACACAGCCCACCCTGTGGTCCTTATGCCCCACCCCCCATCACCTCAACCCTGTCCCTGAGCCACATCCCGCCTTTCCACAAAGCTCCTTCACTTCGCTGTGTTCATTCACTGCAAGACTCAGGCCAGTCACCTAGGGAGAAATTCAAAGTGAAATTAGAGATCAAATATGAGGGGAATTGTCACTCTCTGAGATAGTAGGAATGCAAAAAACTACAGAGAGGCTCTGCCAGTCCACCAGGGCTGGGAGAGAGAGGCTCACAAAGGAGGAGGAGGTGGTGGCCAGGATCCAAGAGCCCTTCAGGCTCCAACTCTCAGGAGCTCAGGGCTTGGTGCATACACAACTTGTGAGATGAATTCCTTTCTTCTCCTACAACTAGAGACACCCCAACCTCCATCTCAGATGCCAGCCGTACGCGTTCATCTCTGTGGCAATGAACTTGCCCAGCACAACAGGCACCCATTCTCCCTGCAGAGATGTCCCAAAGGATCTTATCCCAGACACATACTGACCCCAAAAGATGCCATCAGCACTCAGACTCCTTCTTCTTCCTGTAGCAACACACCCTGCTCTGTCCTAAAAGTTTAATAAAAATGCAAAGCTCTAGCTAGAAACTGGATATGCTTAGTAGGACTGCTTGCTCCCCCAGTGGGCGCTCCTAAGGTTTCCATTGGGTATTACGGCTGGGATTTTCATAGTTTATCAGGTGAAGGAAGGGGATGGGAGAGGAGGGGGCAGAAACAGAGGCAAAGAGACAGAGAGACAGACCTCACAGAAAGCATCATTGGGGACTTTTTTAAAGGAACAAATTGAGCGATGTATAAAATCTTTTTAAACCTTTTCTGGTTTTCACTATGACCCTGACGGAGCTGTGATGATGAAGTGGACAGTGTCCTTGTTAGATAAGCAGTTAGATAAGTATCTTGTTAGATACTGAAGGTGCCAGTGGACACACTTAAAAACAGCTTTCTTTTTCCTGGTCTGCTAAAAAAATTTTTTTTGTACATTTACTTTAGATGTTCTGAAAAATGCAATAAAGAGAACAAAAAACATCTGTAATTCTGAGGCTCAGAAGTTACCAGCATTTTCTGTCCATTGATGGATGGATAAAGAATATATATATACTGTGTGTGTATATATATGTATATATACACACATATATATATGTATATATATACACACATACATATGCACACGCACTCGAACACATACACACATGAGAGGAGGGAGGAGGGGGGAGAGAGAAAGAGAGAGAGTTCTGAAAAGAAGGCAATCCATCATTTGTAGCAATATGGATGAGAAGGGGGTGGGGGTGGGGAGGGTTGGGAGGGGACGACACCTCGTTAAGTGAGATAAGTCAGGCCCAAGGAGACTCTACAAGATCACACGCTCATTTATAGGTGGACGCTGAGAGCTGATCTCAGAGGCAGACAGAAGAGGTAAACCAGGCCTGGGAGAGGCACAAGGGAGGGATGGAGGAAAAGAGGATGTTTAGTGAGTGCAGTTGGAGTGTGTGGTGGATGGTAACTAAGAGGAGACTGCAAAGCAGCCGGCATAGAGGATAGCAAATATTCCTGACCCAAATTATAATCAAGGAGATGGATCTGCCAACTGCCGTGCAGTGAAAAGCTGCACAGGACGCCCAAAACATGTGTCCTTAGTACATGCCAACTAAAAATACATATATCTAGCTGGGTATGATAGCACACGCCTTTGATCCCAGCACTCAGGAGGCAGAGGCAGGTGGATCTCTGCGAGTTCGAGGCCAGCCTGGTCTATAGAGCGAGTTCCAGGACAGCCAGGGCTACACCGAGAAACCCTGTCTTGAAAAAACACGGAAAATACATATATCCATAAAAGCACACACATATGTACACTGCAGTGCTGGGGATTCTGTGTGTGCGCCCATTTGTATGGGTGTGCACATATGTGGGTGTGCACATATGTGCAGTAGGACCAAAGGTGGACGTGAAGTGTCCTCCTGGACCATTCTCTTCCCCTCTCTTTGAAACAGAATTTCTCAGTGAACCTGGAACTCACTAGTTGGGCTGGCCACTGTGCCCCAGGAATCCTCCTGCCTCTGCCTCTCAGCCCTGGGATTAGAGACCCACATCCAGTTTTAACATGGGTACTNAGGATTTGAACTCAAGTCCTCATGATTGAAAGACAAGCCCTTTTATCCATGGAGCGGGTGCACCAGGCCACTGGCTCAAGGAAGTTTTTACAAGAGAAAAGACCTTTCCTTATGATCCTCTCCACTCCTCTGTGTGTGCACATGCATATGTGTGTGTGTGTAAATAACAGTAGGATAATGGTTTGTGTGCTTTGTATCACTTTGAAAAGCAGCATGCTGGCTCTTCACAAACAAAATCCACCTTTGAACATCACATGGGTCACTGGGATCTTCAGCCAGCACTGCAAGGTCAGCAATGCACTCAGGAACTACGTCTATTTCTTAGTAACTTCGCTGGATCACATTAGCATTGTCTGGGTTCACTGTGACCTCTGGGTATAGTATTAATCCTAAGACTATAACCACAGCCATCAACATTACCACTTAAAGATACTTTTTAATGCATGTATGTGTGTGTTCACACAAGTGTGCACATGGAAGCCAAAGGATGGCCTCGGGTGCCCCCTCGGGAACACCAACCATCTCCTTTGTAACAGAGTCCCTCACTGGCCTGGAGCTCAACAATTAGGTGAGGCTGGCTGGCCCCAGGGTCCCTCCTGTTCCCACCCTCAGTACTGGGGTTATAGACATGCACCCTCGCTACCAGCTTTTATGTGGGTTCGAGGGATCATAACGTGGGTCCTCATGCTTGCACGATATGCATTTTATTGACTGCGCTGTCGCCCAGCCACAAAGTGGAATGCTTTTGAGGTATCGAAAGTAGCTGTGGCCAATGTTTACCTTAGGCGTTCTGTCATTTGAAGAGCAAGTGGCCTGGATGCGTTTTGTCCTTTAAGGGTCATGTGTTGGAGCTTTGGTAGTTTGGCAGTGATACATTTAAAAGGAAGAGCCTAGTGGTGGCCCTTGGGTCACTGGGGGTGATACCCTCAGAAGGGGTTAAGGATTTTCTCAAAGGGGGAAGAGGTCAGCTGGGGACGAGGCTGGAAGGTCCTCAGTGCTTTGGTCTCTTCTCTGGCAATGTGATCTCTCTCCAAGCTCCCTGCTCCTGAACTTCCAGAGGCACGAGCTAAGCAAACCTCTGTTTTATTTATTGTTTAATAAAGTTACCTAGCCTCTAGTATTCCATTACAGTAGTGAAAAACTAATTGCATTAGCTTGGGAATTTGAGTAATTCTAATTGCTAGGAATGTAAGCATGACTGTGATCATTATCATAAGGGTTTTCTTATTAATATCTGAGCAAATCAGCAGATACTTTCTGAGCCATACATGCAAGGCATCATGGGAGGTACCTGGTCCCTAGAAGTTTATAATGTGTGTGCGTTATGCATGTGTGTATGTGCATGTGTGTGAGTGTGTACACGTTTGCCTGTGTGCACCAGGTGCCCTCCTTTATCACTGTCTTATTGAACCCGGAGCTCAGGGACAGGCTCTCCTGGCTGGATCATGAGCCCTGGGATCTTGTCTCTCCCCTCCCCCAGCTTTTAAGGGAGGCTCATCAAAGCAGGATTCATTGGGAAGTCACTTAGTGTCCTCAGTTCCACAGATCGATGACCTGGGCCTGCTGGGGCCTGGCTCTCTCCTTCCAAGTTTCCGTATAAGATGTTTATTTTACAGCTGAGGTTGACTGGAGGGAAAGACCCTACGTAAGGATTTTCACAGCAGCTACATAAAAACGTGCCGGCCCGCTTTAGACAGAGCTCTGTCTCGACAGCAGCCAGTGGTACGGAGCTACCGAAGTCACCTTTAGGCAGATGTACTGGGGCTTTGACAATGACAGACACTTTTCTTAAAGATCAGGGGGGTGGGGTGGGCACAGCCTCTGTTTTCATGTTCAGAGCTCGGCCTGAGGTCGAGCTCTTTGGTGCAGGTATCTCAAGGTCTTCTTTACACAGAACACTGAGCTGGTGAGACAACTCACGGGCAAAGGAGCTTGCCTGACGCCGCTGTCCCAGGTTCCATCCCTGGGGTCCACTTGGTGGGAGAAAAGAGCCAATCACTGTGACTTTCTTCTGACTTCCACGTGCACACTTGGCACACACGCTCGTGATGCACACTGCCCCCCCATAAATAAATAAAATTTAATTTTCAGAAAAGTAATGCTTTACTTTGAGGGCTATTTTAATAAAATAATCTCTCATGAAGATCCTTTGCTTGAGGCGTAGCAATTCTGTTTCATATCAACTATGTCTTTCATTGGATTCAAGTAAAATCAAATGGTTGTTAGAAATAGCTCATCCAAATCTTAGAAATGGGTTGACTTTCTGCCCACAGCTATTCATAGCAAGGACGATGGGCCCTGAACACAGCTGAATAGTTAGTTCTGAGTTGGGGAATCTTGAATGGCCTTCTCTTTTTGCTAACCTTGTACAATTCTTTAATACTAAGCTATAAGAAATGTGGGCCAGTAAGATGGCTCAGGAGTAAAGGCACGTGTCCACAGTCTGATGACCTGAGTTCGAGTCCTGGGACCCACATGGTGAAAGGAGAGAACTAACTCCTAGAAGGTGTTCTCTGCCTTCCACACATCTGCTGTGGCATGCACATTCATATTTGCATGCATGCGTGTGCACACATATGTGCGCACACATAAATGTCATAGACTGTAAAAAAAATGCATATTAGCTGGGCAGTGGTGGCGCATGCCTTTAATCCCAGCACTTGGGAGGCAGAGGCAGGTGGATCTCTGTGAGTTCGAGGCCAGCCTGGTCTACAAAGCAGGTTCCAGGACAGCTAGGATGGTTACGCAGAGGAACCCTATCTCGAAATACAAAACAAAACTACATATTATCAATTAAATTAGGCACACCAAAATCATTGCAAAACTAAAGGTGACATCTGTATTGACACCTGTGAGGCTTATCTGACCCCATTCTTTACTGAGTCCAGCCTGTCACACACCCTTTCACTGCCTTCAAGGGAACCCTTACTAGACGAGGAACAGAAAGGCTTGAAGGAGCTGAATTAAGACCCAGAAATATTTCCTCTCCATTGTATGCTCGTCCTACGAAGCCACAGATGCAACCACATGGCACAGAGGATACACTGTGCCAATGTTCTTAACCTCGTTCAGGAATTAAAGCACAATTAGGCTAAAGCAACCTGCAGGGCCAGAGTAGAGGGACTTTTAAGTTCTGTTTTTACAGCTCTTGTTAGTCTATAATTATTTTCAGTAAAATGTTCAAGTCTGTTTGCCTTTGGCCTGTCATGTTATAAGATCATAAAATATGCTCTAGCCACAGCAGGGCATGGACTGGGAGCGTGTTGGCTCACCAGACGTGGTTGTAAGCCCTGGGTCTCCCGCTCAGTGGCTGACACAGCTTCCAGCTTCCCAACTTCTTACCAATTCACTGGGAGGGAACAGTCAACTGTCCTGACCCCTGAACACCACCGCAGGGTTTAGAACAAGTACTTGGTAGCTGCCAGCACCTCGGCACACCACTTGTTCCCTTGGCTTCGTCTGTCATTGGCAGCCTCACTAATACACACAGTGGTGAGCCAGAGACCCTACCTTACAGAGAGGTTACACTGTGACCTCCACACATGCACCTGCACGCACACACATTACATGTATACCCCCCCAACATCTTTTAAATTGTGCCTTTATCCATTTTAGACAACAAATGACATTATCTGTGAAGGAATGCCAGACAAAAGGGTTTGGGGACCAAGGAGGTAATTCTAGGGATGAGAAACACGCTGGGCAGAAGCTTGCTGGGGACAGAGTTACTCCAGACTTGGTTTATTCGTGCCTGCACTGCCACCCTAAGCCCTGGTTTCTAGTGATGACGGCTCATTTCCAACCTTGTTATGGGAGGGAGGGGCGGACACACGGGATGCTTCTCCTTAAAGAATCAACATGGCTTGCTGTGTTAGGGACAGGCAGGGCAACTGCCTCCTCTCGAAGCCAAAGGCCCTCACATGGTTTCAGCTGCAATCTGATTTTTTCAAAGGGAAGCTGAAAATTCACAAAGGGGGAGAATTTCCTGGAAAAACAACCCAACCACAGGGAGCCAAGTCCCTACGCTTGCTGAGGGATGTATTTCGGGCTGCAGACGTGGCTCAGTGGATAAAGCCCCCACTGTGCAAGCTTGAGGACCTGAGTTCAAATCCCCAGAACTCAAGTACAGCCAGGTGAAGAAGGAAGCTCTCATCAGTCAGTCCTGAGCTCCTCCAGCAAGAGGGGAGACAGAACAAACCCAGAAACTCACAGCCCAGCTGGCATGGTGCATGCAGTGAGGAACAAGAGAGACCCTGCCTCAAATGAGGTGAAAGGTGAAGGCGACAGACATCCAAGGTTGTCCTCTGACCTCCACATATGTGCCGCATGTACTCAGAACACACATGCACACACACACAGCCATAACATTAGACGCTATCCGTGACCTTGTTTGAGGACATGCCTACCTCTCGCACTTCTGTGAACTCTCAGCTCTACTAAGCAGCCAGGCTATCTTCTCCCACTGAAGCAGGCTCCTGCCATCACCTCTCTGAGATGTTTCCCAACAAGGCACAGAAAGCCATCCCCACGCACACACCTGGGTGTCCAGCTANGTGGCCTCAAGGCTGACACCGTTGTGAGTGCTGGTAGCCAAGGCGACAGTATTTGGTGCTATGGAAATGGATTAATTGGCTGAGTGGATCCATGACAGGCTGTAGCTAGTGTTCCTGGTGTGGGAGGCTCCTGTGGGTGGCTACTAAACTATTCTGACTACATATGTGAACATTTTTGTGACCCCCTTTGGTCACCTAGGAAGAGACAGCCCACCAGTCAATCANGTTTTCTAAACAGACGTGCTGAGGTCATTCTTTGGGGAAGAAAACAAACAGAAAAATCGCCCTTGAAAGTACCTGTAGAATTAACTCCTGGAAAAAGGTNACAGGTTTGCACTGAGGCTGTCTTCCGCCTTGGTTGTTTCTTTAGGTCTTTTGCTACTGCTGACCCAGGCAGTTTGGAGTTGCTATATTTAAATTCAATGGTGTCTCTGGGGTAAAGAAATTACAGACACTCCCAGAGGAGGANGCAACCATCACTATGGCTCTCTTGCCTGTGTCACTCTTTAATGAACGTTAAGTAAAGTAACACTTCCATCCCCCAGACACGCCAGCCACATTCCAAGTCCTCAGGGGTCACCCTTGGTTCATAGTCCCAGCACTGGACAGTATAATAGTGACCATGCTGTCTCCAGTTTGAAACAAACAAGAAACTCTGCCCNGTTTCACCATCTTTGGTTCTAAATGACCACAGGTCCCTTGGGAGATGACCACACGTCCCTCGGGTGATNGAGACTTGATGACCTCAAACAAAACTTTTCAACCAAGAAGTACAGAATTTCATATGCTAATCCAGTTCTTTCTTGCCTACTGGAAGCCCAGGGAGACTGTCCCTTAGACCTGGTNGAAGAGAGGTCCCCAGAGCNGCCACCTTTGAGCCCATTACCTTGGATTCCATGGTGCTTGGAGGGAGAGCCGTTGTTAGCACTACTCTGTTGAGCCGTACAGAACTTGCCTCACAGTGGCTAGAGATCCTGTGACATGTGACACTCAGCATCAAGGTCCGTGGAGATTCTAGATGGCCAAGTAGAGAATAGTGAATAATTCACAGTGGGAGGCAGGGACTGCACCTGAGGACACATAGGCCCTTCAAGGTTATAAGAACTGGAAACCGGACTCTCACCAGATCACATTACGACCACTGCTGACCTCTGATTGGTCTCTCGGATGACTGCTGAGACCAGCTAGGGCCCTCCCTGAGCTGTGANGACACCTACTCCAGTTCCACAGACACCTGCAGGAACTCTCCGTCTACACCCTCAGACCTTGGCTGAAGTTAATGAGGATGCTCTTCTTGGAAGGGGGCCTTTGTGGCTCCGGGTACCACCTCTACCAACCAACACACACAAGACAGGCTTTCTCTCATGACTNGATAGCTGCCTTGATCATCTTCTAATGGTGAAGGTAGTGATGCCAATGGTCCCCTTTCCCTGTCCTTACAACACCCTAGTCACGTGTCTGTGGTGTGTGATTCCACCTCCTTCCTGTCCTGCTTGAATCAGTCTCAGGAACTGACTCTCCCAGAGCACAAGGTCAAACGGGCTAATGGGAAAGAAGGACACTTCCTTAGAAGCNTCCAGGAAAGGAAGGGCCCAGCTGTAAGTCCTTCCTCCCCTTGGTTGGTAGTACAGAGCATGCTACCCTCANAGCCATCCANNCTACCAGAGCAAACCAGCCTGCCCCAGTCTGCTCCTCTGTGGCTGTGAGAAACAATCCCACTAAGTAAGCTTGGGTAGGAAAGGGTTTACTTCAGCTTACAGGTTATGGAATAGAGTCCACCATCAACGTAAACCAGGTCGGGAGCCTGGAGGCAAGAACCAAAGCAGAAACCACGGAGGGAGTACCTGTTTCCTGGCTCGCTCAGCTGCCTTTCTTACACAGCCCAGGGATGGCACCACCCACAGCGAGCTGGGCCCTCCTAAGTCAATTAGCAANCAAGACAATAGCCCTCAGACATGCTCACAGGCCCATCTGATGGAGGCNGGTTCCTCCAGGGACCAGCCCTCTTCCCAGGTGTGTCTAAGCGTGTGTCAAGTTGACAAANCTGGCANAGCCCAAGAATGAAGTCTTTATAAGGGAGCAGAACTGAACAAAACCACTTAGAAACCNAGTCGGGGGCCCGATCAAATTGTCCNCAAAGCCCGTCCTCTCTCNGGCATTTTCAGTTTTATAAGCCAGATTGCAAACCTNNNANACANTGATCAACAGCCAACTTCAGACAGACCAACATCTCAGATGTAACTTGACAGTGTGCACGTTACGGATGGAGAGCATGGATTTAGAAGTAGTGTAGAACACGCCATCCCTGTTGTCCCCAATGGTCTCCGACCAACTCCTCTCTTTCCCACCTCCCTGCCTCGTTTGTACCCACCTGCAGTGTGGGTTGGTATCCACCTAACTTCGGGTGTAACAACTTGTTATTTACAAATAAGTAAACATGGTCTGGGGCCTTTACAGAATATGACTCCCGGCGTCTACACTGCAGGCATTTCAAAGATGACATTTTAAAAGGACGCTAAAGAGTTGATTGTACCAGGCCTTTTAGTCTACCAACCAGCTCCCAAATCATGACACGGAGACTTATTATTAGTTTTCAATGTTCAGTCTAGCTTAGACTCTTTTCTGGCTAGCTCTTTTAACTTAAATTAACCTGTTTCTCTTCATCTACCTTTTACCTCGGGGCTTTTTACCTTTCTTTCTTCTGTGTATCTTACTTTCACTGTTTCTCGTGTCAGCTACCTGGCTTCTGGCCCTGGGCCGTCTCCCTCGTTCTCTCCTCCTCCTTCTCTCATTCTCCCTTCCTCTCTTCCCTTGAGCCTGGATTTCTCCTCCTCCTTATTCTCTCTGCCCACCAGCCCTGCCTATCCCTCTTCTGCCTAGCTAGTGGCCGTTCAGCTTTTTATTAGACCAATCAGGTGCCTTAGGCAGGCAAGGTGAAACAAATGTAACACACCTTTACATCGTTAAACAAATGCAGCATAAACAAATGTGACACACCTTTACATCGTTAAACAAATGCAGCATAAACAAATGTAACACATCCTTACATAGTTAAACAAATGCAGCAGAAACAAATGTAACACACCTTTACACAGTTAAAGTAATGTTCTACAGCACACACAAATGTAACACATCTTTGTCCAGTTAAAATAATANTCCACAACAGTTGCTCTCACAGAAGTAGAGGTCAGGTGAATGGCTGGGGGGCTTGGAAAGGTGTGTGGAAAGGGATGGAAACAGGAGCCAATGGGCTCAGGGTGTTAGCTAGGAGGGGTAGCTTTGGGGTCCCCATAACACCTAAATGCTCCTTGACATCAAGTCATGGTGTACTTTGGAAAGTAGCTAATAGGAAGAATTTTGAATGTTTTCAGCAGGAAGAAATGAAAAAAAAAAAGTTTGAGGTAACAAATTTGCCAACTACCATCATGGCATCATTACACAAGGCATTCAGAATTAAAATGTTTCACTGTACCTCCAAGATACTGTGATTACATAACAGTTTTAAAGAGCAGAAAACACCTTGAAAACTGCAGCCCTAGGGGGAGTCTCATGCCCTCTTCTGGCCTCCACGGGTACTGCACATGGCACACATAAACTCATGTCATGAGTGAGCAGGCACGTGCGTGTGTGTGTGTGTGTGTGTGTGTGTGTGTGTGTGCGCATGTGTGCATGCGTGTATGTAAGTATGTGTATGTGTGTAAGGAACTGACCAGAAGCCTCATGGCCAGTGGTACTTTGGAGGGGGTGTGCAGGGAGGCTGGGGTTTGAGTGCCCGCTGGGCTTGGGGCTGTTCTGAGTTCCTAAGTCTGGAGGTGACCAACTGCAAAGGGGCTGTCTTAGTCACTGTTCTGTTGCTGTGGAGGGATGCCATGACCTTGGCAACTCATAAAAGAAAGTATTTAATTCAGGCTTGCTTACTTCAGAGGTTTAGTCCATTATTATCATGGCGGGAAGCATGGCAGCATNCAGGCAGACATAGTGCTGGAGAAGGAGCTGAGTGTTCTACATTTGGATCAGCAGGCAGCAGGAAGAGAGAGAGACACTGGGCCTGGCTTGAGCATTTGAAACCCCAAAGCCCACCCCCAGTGACACACTTCCACCAATAAGGCCACACCTCCTAATCCTTCTCAAGTAGCACCACTCCCTGATGACTAAGCATCCAAATCTATGAGTCTATGAGGGCCGTTCTTATTCAAACCACCACAAGGAAAAAATTTCAGATCATGAGATTCATGGGGCTTATTTTTAGCAACCACATCTAGCACACACTGAAGAAAAAAATCACTAAGAGCTGCTGGCATAATATAGTGTAATAAATTACTTTAAAATGATGAACTNTTTATTTCTGGAATTTTCCATTTGATATTTTCAAACAGAGGTTGACTGTGGGTAACTGAAACCAAAGGAGAGAAAACTGCAGTAAGGGGGTGATGTCTACGTTCTGTATGATAACTTTGTAATTTAAGGAATCACCACCAGGCTGAGGAGATGGCTCAATGGATCAAGGGCTGCATGCAAGCAAGAGGAACTGAGTTCAAATCCCCAGACACTGTGTAAAGCTGGGTGTGGTGTCACCTGTCTGACGGGAGGCACAGACAGGAGTCTGAGGGAGCTCACAGGCCAGCTGGCCTGGTGCACATAGCAATCAACAACAGACAAG
>LZPO01057486.1:609702-624029 GCA_001675575.1 Neotoma lepida
AAGCCTTTTAGTTCAAGGACAAGACCGAGACCAAATAAGCAGCCGACAAGACACACAGCAACTCAGTGGCTTCCTGCCCATCATACCCTTAGGGCACCTTGTCCCCTGAGCTGTGCTCACCTGTCCCTTGGCATAGCCCTCTGCTCAGCCAGCAGTGNNCCCTGACCAGCAATACTAGGAGATGGGAGCCATCAGCTTGGTTCTGTGGACCACTTTCCCTGCTTCCCTGTCCTTGAGGGGTGTTCAGGCCTCACAGGCACCTTCAGTGGCCCCTACCTTGATGCTCCCACCTTCTGGAACTGGCCAGCTTCTCTGAGTAAACATGGAAGCCTGGTGTCGCTGTGATAAAGACCACAGGCAAAAGCAACTCAAGGAGAGGAGGGCTTGACTTACAGGTCAGTCCTTCACTGAGGGAAGGCAGGGCAGGAACTCAAGCAGGGCAGGAACCTGGAGCAGGAGCTGATGCAGAGGCCATGGAGGGGTGCTGCTTACTGACTTTACTCCCACAGCTTGCTCAGCCTGCTTTCTCATAGAATCCAGCACCACCTATGCAGGACCACCTGACCATCCAGTGGGCTGAGCTCTCTCACATCANTCACTAATCAAGAAACTGCTCCTCAGACTTGTTTATGAGCCATTTGGATGGAGGCCTTTTCTCAATTGAGAAAGCTAGCCTGTGTCAAATTGAAGAAAAACAATTAACCAGTACACCTGGGCAAGCTCACAGATGGCTAGTAACTCCCAGGCCCTTAGCATTCTGGGTAAGATACAACTCTCAGGGCTGGAGACATGGTTCAGCAGTTAAGAGCACTTGCTGCTCTTCCTAGAGGACTGGGGTTTGATTTGCAGCACTCACAGTTGTCTGTAACAGTTCCAGGGCATCAGACACCTTCACACAGACATACATGCAGACAAAAACATCAATGCACATAAAAATAAATACATCTTTAAAAAAATAGATATAACTCTCTAGACTCAGAATGGAGCAATAGACCAGGGACAATTTATGTTTTGCTTGGCACAGAGGCTTGCTATGTAGCCTAGGCCATTCTAGAACTCATGATCCTTCTGCCTCCGGCTCTCTGGTGCTGAGACAGATGGCAGGCATACACCATTATGCTTGGCTAATGTGAATTTTTAGCAAGCACCCTGCTAAATTTAAGAACAAATCAAAGGAANAGAGTGTGAATCCAAGGCAAAGAGCACAAGAAGTCACCCAGGGCATTGCTGACATAGCAAAGCAGATCCAAGGACAGCAGAGCCCAGAGCCTTCCCCAGCTCTGCCTCAGGGTAAACCAGGAAAGAAGGATAGACATGCCACGGTCTCCTCCAAGCTAAGGGTGAGCCTGGCTGCCTCTGGGAAGGTCTGTCTCCACCACGCTGGGTCTGCCTTGGGAGTTGCATTATTGAATTGGAATTGAGAGAGATGGGAGAGAAGTGTGGGAGTTGGGGTGGGCAGGGAGGTGAGGCAAAGCTCTGAGCATCAGGGACCCCAACACAGGCTGTCAGCCTCTGTGATGTGTNANCCTGGAGTGTCTCTCATGTCTTGAATACTTGTCTCCCAGCTGCTGGCACTATGATGGGAGACTGTGACCTGTTAGGAGTTGGGGCTTGGCTGGCAGAAAGTCCTAAGGGTCGGGATGTGGGGGGTTCCTGGTTCCTGCTCCAGGGAGAAGTGAACATCCTTGGTCACACTTCCCACTGCTCTGCCTTGNCAGTTATGATGGGCTGAAATCACAAGCCAAAGCAAATCCTGTGTTTTCAGCCATTTCTGTCAGACATTGTGGTCACAGTGTCAAGTAACAGACATAGCAGGTTAAAAGGTCCAACTATTTAAAATCAATTATTCTTTAAAGTGTATATCTTGGTATTTTGCCTATGTGTATGTGTACCACATGTATGTAGTAGCTGCAGAGGCCAGAAGAGGGTTTCGGGTCCCCTGGAACTAGAATTATATAAAGTTGTGAGCCACCAAGTGCGTGCAGGCCATCAAACCTTCCGAACACTAGCCAGTGCTCTTAACTGTGAGCCATCTCTCCAGCCCTGCTAGCGACTTTGGCATTTAAATCACTTTCCACCTCTCCGGATGGTTATAAGCAAACAACGTGAATAAAGAAAAGAAATGAGACTCTCTCAGAAAACATATGCAGAGCTGGCAAGGATGTGACGGAGGAACTCTGGAACTCTGCTGGGTACCGAAAACCCTGGAGGTTCCTCTAAAATATAACAGAGAATTACCATAGCAGCTAGCAGCCACGCTACTTCAGAATACAGACCAAAAGGAATGGAATGGGAGGTNCAGGACCTGAAGGGACCTGCTCTGCTCCCTGCTGCATTATCCACAAGAGCCACAAGGCAGAAGCCACCTGCAGCCTCCGACAGGAGTGTGTAAACGAATGTTTTCTAGCTACATGATGGGATATCATTCAGCCTTTGAAAAGGAAATTATGGCGCATGTCATAATATGGAGAGACCTTGAGGACATTGTGTTAAGTGAAATCAGCCAATAGGAGTTCAGTGATGAGGTTCCCAAGTGAAATCAGCCAATACGAGTTCAGTGATGGTTCCCAAATCCATAGAGATAGAAAATACGGTGGGGAGGGGCTGGGATAAGGAAACAGGAGTTCCTTGTGACNGGTACAGAATTTCCATTTTGCAAGATCAAAAAGTGCTAACAAGTATCAGGTTTGGGTCCCTCTGACTTAACGGCTTGTGATGTCCCATAGACACCCCCAACCAAATAACACAGGCAGTTGCTTTGCTCTTGGTTGCCCACCAGGACCTGATAACAGATCTGAAGACACCACATGGCGGACTTAAGCTAGTACTGACCTGGAAGTGTCCTCCGTCCTAGCTAGTTTGGTCAGTTCTGGGGAAGAAAACTGACCAACAGTATTCCTCATCTTTGANCCCTGTGAGCTACAACCAGCCTGGCAAGATACACCCACAGGTACAATAGCGGCATGACGGTTATGGAAGTAACCAACTCCTTTCTCATCAGATTTAAGGCATGCTCCTCAAGACTGAAGTCATGCCTGGAACTGTTAACTGGGTCAAGCATGATGGGAAGCTGATAGGCCCCAGGAGAGAGCCTACTTCTATCATCTTGCTAAATGGACGTTGTATCAAACTGCCCTCTAGATGGTGACCTTTACGTCCACGATGAGTACAACTTCTCACCCGCATTGGAGAAGCTTCTTTATGCAGTGGGCAGACTCACAGCTTGTCAAAGTGCAAAGAATAAGTGACTCTGACATGCTCAGCTCTAAGACATCTGTCACAGCCCCTCACCTCAAGGCTCAGTGTGTGTGTGTGTGTGTGTGTGTTGGGGGTNTGGAGACTGTAAGATCCATGGGGTAATATAGCAGATGACTGTGGCTAAACCAATCTTTCCCATCATGATAGACATATGTAAAGCCAAGTAGCCAAAAGTTTTCCTGTGTCCTGCAGCTACTCGGTCCCAAATAAACACACAGAGGCTTAATATTAACNACAAACTGTTTGGTCTATGGCTCAGGCTCATTGCTAGCTAGGTCTGACATCTTAAAGCAACCCATTTCTATTAATCTATATTTTGCCATGTGGCNGTGGCATTACCGGTCTGCTAGCATCTTGTTCCTTGGGCAGCTGGATGGCATCTGCCCAACTCTGCCTTTCTTCTCCCTCTCTCTCTGCTTGGGATTTCCTGCCTGGCTCTTATCCTGCCTTACCATAGGCCAAAGCAGCTTTATTTATTAACCAATGGAAGCAACATATATTCACAGCATACAGAAAGACCATCCCACAGCAAAGCCACATGGCTACACCACCAGATCAGAACAAGAGCAAGCCAGTCAACATTCTGAAGGGATGGGAGCTCAATGCCCCACCCTAGTGGAGGAACTATTGGCAGATGATGGCTGTTAGCGGAGGGGAATCAGGACTTGTTTCTGGGATGTGGACTCTGGGAGGCTGCCGTTTTTCCAGGATAACCCCACCTCCAGGTACATGTGGACAGAACTAAGTGGATACACTGGGTTAAAGAGAGAGAGAGGGAGAGAGCGGGGAGGGAGATNTGGGGGTGGCTCCAATAGGAATTGGGGGAGAGAGTGTGGGCATGGATTTGATTAAAACATGTTTTATGTATATATAAAATTCTCAAAGAATAAATAAGTCTTTTGGAAGGAGTGCCGGAGGTTGGGTTATCAACATGAATATCCTTAGCCTCATTACACACTGGAAACTGGTTAAAGTGAGTCCCAGCTGGGAGAGAGGCCACTCCAGGCTAGTTCAAGGCTAGCCTGGACAACATTAGAAAAGGAAAGGCTGGCACAGTAAAGTGTATGATGTATATTTTATCCAGACCACCCTGTTGAACAGGCGTGGGTTCATTTGGGTCAGTGGGAAGAAGACACAGTGCACTTTAAGGACATCTTAGCAGGGGGACTCAGCCTCTCCGGGACTGAGACACCCTCCCTTAGCCAAGAGCATTTTTATTGTTCTCCAAATTTACACTTTTAGCAAGTTGATTTCCACATCCCCAAAACATCCTGACTAAGCTTTGAAAGGGACAATGCCAAATGCAAATTCTCGATTAAGGAATATCACAGTGTGCAGGGGTTTTCCCAACCAAGTTTTGCATGGGCTTTGTACCCTTCNAAATCTCTCAGACAAGATTCACAGAAGAGAAACAAAAGTTAACCAAGAAACAGAAGGTGGATTAAGGCTAGGTGCTAACTCTCTTGGAGCCAGACCAGGTGTAGCTCAGTGGGAATTTTCCCATCACAGCCCTGTGTCANAGAAGGAAGAAGCCGGGGTAGACACACCTCCCAGTCTGTCCTGTGTGACTGTGGGTGAGTGTGTTGACCTTTCTGAGCTTTGCCATGCTGCCCTCATCTGATGGGAAGGAATGGAAACCGGAGTGCAAGCTGCCTGGGCCTCCATCCCTCCCTCCCAGGCAGCACAGCCTAAGCACAAAGCTCTCTGATGTTTTTTGTTTGTTTGTTTGTTTTGTTTTGTTGTTTTTTGGTTTTTTTNGTTTTTCGAGACAGGGTTTCTCTGTGTAGCTTTGGTGCCTTTCCTGGAACTCACTCGGTAGCCCGGGCTGGCCTCACAGAGATCCGCCTGCCTCTGCCTCCCGAGTGCTGGGATTAAAGGTGTGCGCCACCACCACCCGGCTGCTCTCTGATGTTTGAAAGAGGGAGATTTGGAGAACAGCGAAGAACCTTCCATCCCCTCTCTGTCAGGCTTTTCTGGTCCACAGAATAAGTCAAGGCCAAAAGGCTTCCTTCAAAAAATAGTTTATTTTGCAGATCTCCCGGCAACCTCTTCAGCTCATGCTGATGGTCAGGGTAGCAGCTAGTCACAGTCTGGGCTTTCCTCCAACACCAAGAGGACCTTGCCCAGAAGAACCCTTCATCCCCCAGAATGGCAGCAACAGGCCACGTTTCTCCACTCCTCCCAGCCCCCCTCAACTGCTAGGGCTGTCACTGGCTGATGGCTGGACCTGTTTTAACCTGGGGTACCTCAAGTATCCTGGCTTGCAGATGGTTCCCTGGGTGACTCTGGCCTCAGCCTGGAGTGATAATGTCTTCAGACACTGCCCAGAAGGACAGCAGGTGGCGGGCAACTTCCCCAGCCTCTGTCACTGGCACAGAATATCTCATTCAGACCCTGACGCTGCTGGGCCTGCAGGTCCTGGAAAAGTCTTTATGAGCAAATCCAGAGTGCTTGCAGCACAGTCCCAGGTCACCAGTCCAGAACAGTTGGCTCCTGCCATGGCATCAAGGCACAAAGTGAGGAAATGTATTGGTCAGGGGCCCTGGGAGGGGCAAGGAGGCGACAGGCACTGTGTTTAGAGACAGCCTATCTGCACTCAGGCAGGAGGGTACTTGGTACCGTATGGGTGGCCAATCTGCAGAAGGCATGGTGTGGGGTCCAGTCCTAGCTCTGCTAGGGAAGAAAAAGGCTTACAGAGCCCTAGGGACTGAGGCAGTAAGATTCCTCCAGCCTTGCTGGACGCCAAGCATCCTATCCATTTGTCCCTTTATCTTTGGAGACAGCTTGTCCATAGGATGGTCTTCCTGTCTCACTAGGGCCACTTGGAGAACAAAATGTCATTTTATTCTCTTAATTGAACAAAGAAAATAATTTTTGCCCCTGCTTGGATGCCTAAGTGTTTAAGAAGCCTCGTCACAAAAAGAGGTTTTCTTGGGTCTCATCTGGTATGTTTTCTTTGGCCCATTTATTCTGCTGAAGGACACAGCTGCTGAACACAAACCAATGTGCAAGTGTGTTGAGATCAGACAGTGAGCCGAGCCACTGGATCCCCATTCCAGGCAAAATNCAAGGAACTAGGGGTGCCCGGATCAGTTCACCTCAGAGATGTAGCAGAGCTATCCACTGGGACAAACCCTGGAGTCCCCAGGTGAGGGAAGGCTATGCCTGCATGGCAGGGGCACAGGGGGCTTTTGTCCAGGAAGACGCTGGTCATGAACTGCATTTGCAGAGTGCTCAGGATCACTTTGTAAATTTTCCCAAAACAAGCCCCAGCCAGGGTCCTGCGAAGGCCTGCCGCACGGCCATTCCCGTGGTCCAGGGTCCTGGGGATGGCCAGAGTTGCTCAGGGGGAAGCTGGGCTCTCCGTGGTTGACAGTAGCTGAGCCATCTGTATCCGCTCAGCCGGGCTGAGGTGCTGGCTCAGGTACACCATACAGTCCATGGTCACCTCTGGGTTTTCCTGAGCCAGACTAAAGGGAAGAGGAGAGACAGGTGGTCACTCTCGGCACTCGGTTCAGTGGTCTCTAGGTGGCAGTGCCCTTGTCTAGACATGTTTCTCTTGGGTGGGCCAGAGCCCAGCATTCTGATTTCCTCCTTGCTATGCTCACTCAGAGAATGGTGGGGGGATGAGGGAGAGAGGGAGGGGGGAGANAGTCCTGTAGGAGGGATGCTGATGTGGGGAACAGAATGCCTCAGGGTGGCATAGCCCTTTCCAATCACTGCTTGTGTGAAATGACCCAAGGTGTGACACACCCAAGCCCCAGCTTCACACCCAAAATAGGGTGCCAGGTATCCTATGATCCACTTCCTTGGATACTTTGGAAAGATGGACAAGGAGGGAGCCAGTATCCTCAGCCCCAGGATTTGCGATGGGGGTCTTTCTAATCAACAAGTTACTTGCTGAGACACAAGTCACAGACCACAGCTCTGTTGCCGGGGAAGGAACACCCTGGGTTGTCACCCCACCCACAAGGCTGGGCCTGATCCTGGCACTGTGACAGGCCAAGGAACCAGAGGCTGGCCACAGGCATGCCACTCACCTTTGGATGGTCTTGAGGACAGAGTCCCGCTTCAGGTAACTGATGTTCTCACGGATGGTAGAGCGCNGGCCATCCCTGGCTGACCAGTGCTGTTCCAGCCACTGGACCACCACCTGGTTGCTGTCCCACAGGTAGGCCTGGGGGGGGGGATAAATGGGGACAGTCTACCTCAGGTGGGGATGCTGTTGAGGGACAAAGCTGGCCATCCTTATACCCCCAGTGCCTGCATGCTACAGCTCCCCTCTCCCTGCCCAGGCCCACCTTGACGGGGCCCTCGGTCTCCACAAACCAGCGTCGCAGCATGGACTGTGTGTGCTCATGGCTCAGCTGGGGGCTGGCTTGGAGAATCTCCTGCTTCACCTGGGCCTCCAGCAGCAGCCGACGCAGCCTCCAGTAGAGGAAGGTGCGTGCAGTCTTCCACTCCAGCACGTCCTGTGGACAGGTCCAGCTGAACACCCACAAAGGAGGGAGGGAGCAGGAAATGGCCAAGACTATACCCCAGGCTGGCTCCCTGGCTTATGCCCACTTCATCCTATAAGCAGGGATATCATGCGTAGGGGGCTGAGCTCCTATCTAGGGAAACACAGAGCAGGGCTCTGCAGGACCCCACAGTGCCTGGCATGTCCTCTNAACCAAACTGGTGTCTCTGCTGACATAAAACTCAATCTCAGGCTGGTTCCCAAAAGAAAAATGGCCAGCTATGGGCATGGGTCAGAGGACAAGGATGTCCTCTTAGGAGCAAGTCATGGTCCAATGTCAGCACAAACAAGGCTTCATGCCTAACCCAAGGTNCACACCAACAGCCATCTGAACACACTCAAGTTACTCCAGCATTTCCAAAGCCTGGGCCTCCTGGCGGTTAGAGGCTGTGGGCTCCTGCCGACACACTCTGACTGAAGGCNCTGAGAACCCACTAAGCCCCAGCTGGGCTCCATCCCAAACCCTTATGCATTCCTCTGTGTCTGCGGCCCAGGTGGCCTTGGGGACCAGGTGGCCTTGGGGGACCAGGTGGCCTTGGGGGACTTACAGAGATGATTCCCTTCTCCAGCATGTGGCCTGGTGTGTCATGCAGGTCGGCGAATTGAACTGCCACCTGGTGGTAGATGGGGAACAGCAGGTCCTCTCGGGCCTTCAGCTGGCCCTCCAGCTCCTTGCGGTCCTTGTCAGGGAGCTGGGCTGTCCCTGCAGGTGAGCAGACATCAGGTCAGGACTTCAGGGGCCATGAGAGATGGCCATGTGGGGCACAAAACCAAACAAGAGGCCTTGTCCTGTGGTAGTCTGGTCTGCGATGCCAATGCTGCCCCTAAATCAAGCTGTCCTGCAGCCTAGGAAATGCGCTTACAGCCCCAGTCCTGCCCCAGGCTTCAGTTGCTGTCTGTAGACATATGATAAATACAGTGGAGATATGCTAACTCCATGGCAACAGAGACATGAGACAGATTCTGGAAATGCACAAACCAACACAGTTCTGCCAGGGGAAACCGGTAGTAAGTAATGAAGACGACACTGTATAACAAGGAAATCCAGAGTTAGAATCCTACTAAGGGGGCCAGCAAGGTGGCTCAGTGGAGAAAGGTGCTTGGTGCCAAGCCTGATGACCCGAGTTTCATTCCCAGGACCCACATGGTAGAAGGAGGGAACCAATTCCTGCAAGTTGTCCTCCAACCTCCACACATGTNCCATGGCAGGTGCACACATCAACACACACAAAATAAATGTAATAAAAAGGAAAGAACCCTCATAAGAGGTATTTCCAGACATAATGCCAATTCCANACAAANCCAGAGTCAGAAAGTACAGATCCAAATCACAGAGGCGAACCTGAAGGAACCACACACCNTCACAAATATGTGGTCCACACAGCTGCAGACATTGCTACCACATCAACATCCAGGGAGCGTGGCATCAAAGATCAGGAGTGAAGCAAATAAAATCTGATTGGGGGGGCATTTAGAGGACACAATGACCTCTAAAGGGACATGATCATTACCCAAGTGCTGGTGTTCCCCATGGACCCCAAATGTTGTCTCACTCTGTGTGTGTGGAACGGTGAACTGACTATGANATCACAGGATGAACGTCCCTCAGCTAAAATGCTCCAAAGCTTGAACTCTGGATGNNGATAGGATGCCCAGTGGAATGTGCCACNCTGGCCCCAGAGATGGAGCTGTGGTCTGAACACAGTAGCTCTGAAAATTCATTTCATGTTTCTATCTGGCCCTTTTGCCCCAACATCTCACTGCAGACATACAAACTGCAACTCTCCAAAATATCTGCAGTCTGAGATAGTTCCTGTCTGACCACTTCNGGTGTCCCGTGGAAGGAGCTGATTACCAGTGCGGACTGGCTTTTGGATCTCAGTTGGATGGCTGTGTTTGGCTCATCTCAATTTACCTTTAATACACTAGAACTGAGCCTTTGCCAACCAGGGGCGAGGCACTTGTGTGACCACTTACCCAGCTGTCCCATGAGCTTCTTGCACACTGGGTCTATCCTTCTCATGGTCTTCACCAGATCTTTCTTCCGGAACTTAATCTCCACAGTGCCCTCCGGCTCCAGAACACCCCCCCTGAACAGAGAATAGAAAAGAGGGGTCAGGGCGGGGAAAGGCTGAGGACAGACACCTCAGTCCTCCCTGCTATCCTGCCTCTGGTTCCTTTTTTAAAAATATTTGCTTATTTCTTTGCATGTATTATGACTATGTGTCTGGTATATATGTATTTGTGTGTGCAAGCTGGTAAAGGTCATAGGTCAATGTCAGGTGTCTTCCTCTGTTGCCTACCACATTACTTTTTGAGACAAGGTCTCTCAATGAACCTGGAGTTCACTGATTTGGCTAGAATGACTAGCCAGCAAGCCCCAGAGGCTCCCTATCTCTGCCCACGACCCTCAGTGCCAAGGTTACAGGTGCACACTGCCATGCCCACCTTCTTGCCCTTTTCCAGATCGTGTCCTCTGGAGACCTAACTAGCTCTGCGGAGAAGATCCTGAGTGACACACTCACCTGCTTTCTTTGTCTGCGTACATCTCTATGCACAGGGGGTTGATGGTGGAGTCGAGGACAACCCATGAACCCCCACGGAGCTCGGCACAGGGTGGGATGTAGATGAGGATTGGTTGCTTGTACTGCCGGAGGCTGTCCACGATGTAGGCGCCAAACTTCAGCACCTGCTCATACATGTCTAACAAAGCGAGGCTTGCTTAGGAGACTTGGGCCCCGGTGACACAGCCACAAAGACTCAGAGAGCTGGGGCTGGGCTGGGGCTGGCTCCCTCCCTCAGTGGCCAT
Source organism: Neotoma lepida (assembly GCA_001675575.1). Taxonomy (NCBI): domain Eukaryota; kingdom Metazoa; phylum Chordata; class Mammalia; order Rodentia; family Cricetidae; genus Neotoma; species Neotoma lepida. The sequence continues at coordinate 620,289 of LZPO01057486.1, forward strand.
GAGACCTTGGGCAGGTTGCTTTCCTGCATGGGTGTGTCCTCATCTGTGAATGCAAGCACAGGGACTGCAGCTTTCTGAGTCCCTTCCAGCTCTGAGTGAGAGGCCCCAGCCCACCCAAGTGTCNGGTAAACACAGCCCCCATANCNCAGGTCCCTGCTCTGCCTCACCAGGAAATCCCTNCAAGTCCCCAGGTACCCTCTGTGGTGACATTGCAAGGCTGTCATCAGTGACATGTGTGGAACCAGAGCATGNGACCCTCACNGCAGCCCTCCCCATTCACAAANGAGGGGTTCAGAGACTCTGAGAAGTCACCCAGCTATCAAAGACATCCATGTACCTCTCTCCCACCCCAGCTCTTCCTCAGCAGCCCGCAGGAACCACTATCTCTCNGGACAGTCTGGGTGACTTGGAGGGATTGTGCANTCTTAAGGTCAGCTCTGAGGAAGGTGGAGGGACATATATGCCTTCCTCATCTTACCACCCAGGAAGGCAACTATCCAGGTCACCACGGAGCTTGCAAAGCAGACCTTCCTGCCTTGTCCTTCACATGACCCCAGGAAGTCACCTGCCTCCCATGCTCAGTTCCTCATCTATAAACCAGGAGGTTACTTGACCTGCATCTTCCCAGGACTGTTGAGAGACACAGCTGGAGTGACACAGTGGAATGACACAAGGGGCTGGACTTACCCTTCATGCCACCAGAGAAGCCTCTCCAGTTGGCAAAGATCATGAGGGGCAGGTGCTCCTGGTTGAAGTCCCTGATGACCTGGGAGGTCTTGTAGGCAGAGTCCGGGAACCACACCTGGCCCGCCTGCTGGATGATCTGTGACACAGAGTCACTTAGGTCAAACAGTGACCCTGGACATAGGGACAATAGGGCCAGTGATCACAGCCTTGTCCTCTACTGTTCTATGTCAACTTGACCCAAGTGAGAGTCCCTGGAGAAAAGGGAGACTCAATTGAGAAGATGCCTCCATAAGATCCAGCTGTAGGGCATTTTCTTAATTAGTGATGGATGGGGGAGGGCCCAGCTCATTGTGGGTGGTGCCATCCCTGGGCAGGTGGTCCTGGTTTCGACAAGAAAGCTGGCTGAGCAAGCCATGAGGAACAAGTCAGTAAACAGCACCCCTCCATAGCCTCTGCATCAGTTCCTGCCTCCAGGTTCCTGCCCTGCTTGAGTTCCTGTCNTGACTTCCTCCAATGATGAACAGTGACATGGATGTGTAAGCCAAATAAACCCTTTCCGCCCCAGGTTGCTTCAGTCATGGTGTTCCATCACACTAGTAACCCTGACTAGGACATGGACCCATATACATGTTCCAGAGCCAGGGCTCCCCAGGAACCCAAAGCCCATATCCTTAGGACCCCAACAGGTGCCCTCATTCTCATGCACAGCCTGGCACCACACTAGCTGAGGCCTCACTGCAGCTCCCAGCAGCAGGAGCAGAGTGGAAGTGGGGATGGGGTACACAAAGGACCTTTACCATCCCAAGCAAGCAGCCCAAAATGGAATATTATGTGTCCCATGGAGATGCAGTGGGGTGACAGGTAGAGCTCCCGGGCCACCCTGCTTGAGGCTTCTGCTCCCTGGCTCTCTGGAACACGGAAGCTTCTCTGGGCTGGATCCACTCCTGTCAGCAGTGGTCACAGTGGTCGTGGCTCCTAGCCTCTCACCTTGGCCTCAGAATCCAGGTTGGCAGGGTCAGCAGGGACAGCCACCTCCACGGTCCGAGTCTCTACAGCAATCACTCCCACGGGGATGCCCCCCAACCTGCAAGGTGAGCGCACAGGAACTTAGCAGTGGGATGCCCAGTAAGCAGATCTCAGGGCCCCAGTGTCTACCCAGGTTGCTGTGGGCATTTCCAGGTAGACAGGTGCCCCNCTAGGGTGAGAATAGTCAGGGCGGGATGGGAACTGTTTGTGCCTCGGGCTATGTATCTAAGATGTCTAAGATGTCGACTGTGAACCACACACAGTTCCCAGCATCTTTCACTCACTTCAGCTTCATATTTATCCTTTGAGGTACTAGGATGGAACTCAGGACTCTGTTTATACCACGCAGGTGCTTTGCAACCTAATCACAATCCCAGCTCTAAACNANGACTTAAATCATCACNTGTGGCCAGCAACTACACACAGAGTAGCTTGGGTGCTGAACTAAGACACTCAGGGAAAAGGCTGAAGCAANCCAGGATTAGTGGCTGTTACCCAGCTACCTAGGAAGCCAAAGCAGAAAGTTCAAGNGTTCAAGGCCTTGGGCTACCCAACAAGATACTGCCTTNAACTANAAAGCAAAGAGCTGGGATGTAGCTCAGTGGTACACCTTTTGTCTGGCGTGCACGGGGCCCTAGGTTCCAGCCCCAGGACTCAAAACCAGGGAGGGGNTNAGCNACATCAAGTGCCATAGAGCCCGGCTCAGATGAGACCATGACATCACTACCCGTCATTCTCAGCTATCAACAACCAAAGCTACCACTCACTGCACCGCTGTCCTTCATCCCTGCAGCAACTCTACCAGGGAAGTGGGGTAGGGCCATCTCCACAAGGAGAGCTCCGTGGTAGGGGGTTCATTCCAAGATTGTACAAAGAGGGTTTGGAAAATAAATAGGAGGAATATAACTAAAGGCCAATGACACAATTTTTAAAAGTTTAGCTCTCTGTGTGTGTGTCTGTGTGTGTGTGTGTGTGTGTGTCTGTGTGCACGCATGTGCACGCACGCTATGGTGCATGTGTGGAGTGAAGGGGCCTTTGCATGGTCTGCTCTCTTCTACCTTTATGCGGGTTCTGGGGACTAAGCTGCAGGGCAAATGTGTGCCCTGTTGAGCCATCTCACCACCCTGTGCTTACAACTGTGCTATTTCTTGCCCCTGCAGAAAGGAACAAGACCCGTTACCACTTAGGGAACATGTGACATATATGAAGTGCTTAGCACGGCACTGCCCCCCGTTGTCACGATAATCCTTTGGGCTGAATTATTATCTCCATTTAACAGACACAGCCATGGAGGCCTGGAGAAGGGAAGCTTGGAGCTGGGCCCATCCTCAGAGGCTGGGTCTGCAGCTGTGATGTCAGGCTGGGAGTCCAAAAGGTAAATGCTCTCTGGTGACTGGGGCTGCCTGGAGGTGGGTGTGACGCTGTAGGGATGGAGCCTCTGGAAGCATTTGGCACACCCAGAGACACCTTCTGAGGGGTNTCCATGGCTGTGGGACTGGTCTAGGAGCAAAGGTCACAGCCTCCACAGTAGGTGGTAGAGGCGCTTTCTAAGGCCGCAGATGGGCCCACACGGCACAGGCAGCTTTTACTATCCACGATGCCTTTTCCCAAACTGGCTTTTTTTTTCCCCTTTATTTTTGAGATTATAATTTAATTATGTTTCTCCCTTCTCTTTCCTCCCTCCCTCCAAACCCTCCCATGTACTACTCCCTAATTGTCCTGCAAATTTGTGGCCTCTCTTTTCATTGCTATTGCATATGTATTTATGTGTGTGTGTGTATATATATATATATATATATATTCCTAAGTAGAACCTGTTGGGTCCATACAATGTTAACTTGCACGTATGTTTTCAGGGCTGACTGTTTGGCCCTGGACAGTCAAGAGGTGTGCTCCCTGGGGAGGACCACCCTCTCCTGCTCCCAGTTTCCCTCGGTTGCCCGTAGTTCTTTGTGTAGTGTTGAGGCCTCATGATGGTTTTCCCCATCCTGTTTGGCATGTTTATTGGTGTCCTCCTTGTTCAGCTCA
>LZPO01057486.1:698274-712702 GCA_001675575.1 Neotoma lepida
CACCCCAACTGATTCCCGGAGAAGTAACCAGATGCAGTGCACCCCAACTGATTCCCGGAGAAGTAACCAGATGCAGTGCACCCCAACTGATTCCCAGGGCTGTACTTCTCCAAATCACCAAGGTCATCAGAACTATGCAGGTCTGAGAAACCATACGGGTCAAATTCTATTTTGGTTTTCCTTCTGCTGCCCAGGTTGGCTTCAAACCCTTGGGTTTGGGCCATCCTCCTGCCTCAGCCATCCTAAGAGGCCGGACTACGGGTGGCACCACCACACCCTGGCTGCTTCTCCTCTGCCTGTATACGATGGGACAGAAGGAACACTACACACCCTGGCTGCTTCTCCTCTGCCTGTATACGATGGGACAGAAGGAACACTACACACCCTGGTGTACTGCTTGCTCCGCCTGCACACAAACCAACGGCTGTGCTTTTCTCTTTTTCTTTTCTTTCCTTTTAGCTTTTTTTCTAAAACAGGGTCTCATGCAGCTGAGGCTGGCCTTGAACTCCTGACCTTCTTGCCTCGCCTTCCAAGGGCTGGGATTATAGGCATGAGCCGNTCCCCTCCCCCAACAGCTGTGCTTTTGAACGAACTAGGGCTGTAGCCCTACCTCATGTTTAAGCCTTTCTCTTGGGCTATCAGCAGCTAAATTTAACTTTTTGGGTATTGCAAAGGGAAACTCTTGGTCAGGGACAAGACACACACAGATTGGCTGATGGCAAGAGGCTGGCTGTGGGGTGGAAAGCTGTGTATTAACAAACTTGGCTGTCCTTACCCTCCAATGTGACCTTGATCGAATCTCTTCTCTGCACCTTCTGATCTATAAAACCATTGCATAATTTGCTTTCACCAAAAGAACACTAAGGGTAACNCTCTAGCTCAGCTGGGAGTGTTTGCCCAGCACACGGGAGGCCCAGGCTCAATCCCCTGCGATGTGTAAACAGTGTGTAGAGGCACATGCCTATGATCCCAGCACCTGGCATGGGCGGGCAGGGGTGGGGGAGTGGCAGGATGATCAGGTGGTCAAGGTCATCCTTGAACAGCCCAAGTTCAGTCCTCAGGACTCACAAGGTAGAGGGAAAACTGACTCCAGAAAGTTGTTCTCTGACCTCTACACACACTCTGTGGCACATGTGCACACACATACAACACAACCACACACATACTACACATACCACACACACACAACACAACCATATGTGCACACTACACATATAACCACACACACACACTACATACCTGACCACACACACTACACACAAACTCACATACCACACACACTAAAACATACACACTACACACACAACCACACATATACCCACACACAGACACCAAGTACAGCCATAAAATCCAAACAGTTCCTGTGCCTACCATACGCTGAGGACTTGTTCTAGCATGTGACATGCGGCACATAGTCCTCTCTTTGAAATTCCCGGGGTCCAGTGTGCTTTGGGATTTGGAATGTGTTTTTTAGAAAGGCTGAGTTGTGCTCTCCATGTTATCACACTGATATCTCAGCAACAGGAAGGGCAGGTCTGCAGGGAAGACAGCTCACCACTGACAGAGAAANTTCCCTTCCAAAGCTTTACACTCAGCACTGCAGTGTCATGATCCTGAACCCATCCTGTCCCACACAATCCATGCCACAGCATGCAGTCAACACCATGCTGGGCCCCTGTTAGGAGAACAAGAGGCAGAGGCAGGTTTGAACCCCGGTATCTTATACCAGACCCCCTGTGCACTAAGCCTATGGGTGTATAGTCAACAGGATAGGTCGCACTGCATCCGGGGTTTGTGACCTGTATTTCAGAGACTGAGCAACTGTTTTGGCACATAGCGTGATGTGTTTATTGGCTCTGTTTCTATAAGTTATGTGAGAATTTCAGCCCTCAAGGACCAATCAAGTCCATGAAAGAGCCAAAGAATATCAGTATCCATCAATCTATTCATCCATCCATCCATCCATCCATCCATCCAGTCACCACTCATCCATCTATTCAGCTATCAACCTTATATGTCATCTATCTTCCATCCATCTATCCATCTAACCACTCATCCATCCAATTCATTCATCCATCCAACTATCCATTGATCCTCCAACCATCCATCCATCCATTCATCGATTTCCACATTTGTCCAAGTATTTTGCATGCCTCCAGAATGCAGATTTATCCTGTCCATGCATTTGGCAAATACTCAAAAGACTACCCTCAGCCAGTGCCGGGCTAGGCGGTGAGGAAGGACAGACTCTGCACTCAGGGACTTGCTTCCCAGCACAGGAACCAGATGAACCAGATGAAGACATAAAAGGCTCTGTTGTGAAAACAACACAACAGAGGGGGCGGTAAAGAAACTAGGAGCTGGAGACTTTAAAGGTGGGTCAGGGACAGAGAGTGCTGGACCACAGGACTCAAACAAAATGAAAAGGAGGAGGCCAGTCCCTCCTCGGTAGCACCAAGAATTCTAAGATACAGCAGAGTCAAAGCCCATATCTGCCATGGAAAGTGCAAGTCCCCAGCCGGACAAGTCCTCACATGCCTTTAATCCCAGGCAGAGGCAGGTGGATCTCCGAGTTCAAGGCCAGCCTGGTCTGCAGAGCAAGTTCCTGGTCAGCCAGAGCTACACAGAGAAACCCTGTCTCAAAAAAACAAAAGAAGAGAAGAGTGCAAATCCTTGCTGTGGGACAGCCGCCCTGGTGGGAACAAAGGAGCCTTTAGTGTGGAGGGAGCAAAGAGCCAAACGAGGAGGGTTCTGGGAAGGCGAGGACGCAGTAGGAAGGGGAGGGGCTTCTGCCTGCCGCTGCAGCCTGGCAGGAAGATGTCCATCCGGGAGTTGGCCGCCTGCAGCAGAGCTGGAGCCAGAGGGCTTGATCAGAAACCACAAGAGGCCACAGACATGTCATTTCTGCCACAGTTCTCACAGAAGGGCAGAGCCCTGGGCAGACACCCCGGCCTTCTTCCAGGCCTTCGCTAGCTAGCTTTGTTTGAAATGGAAAAAACAAAAAGCAAAAAAACAAAAAACAGAGATAATCATCTAGACCTCTAGTCTGGGTTTCCTTCTACAGAAACTGGGTATCCCAAGATTTTAGGAGACTAGCTAGCAGCTGCTGTAGTGTGAGTATATTCTCCTGCCCCAAAAAGTTCTCATGTTGGAGGCTTAAGCTCCAAATTCATATGCTGAACTCATATTGGGAGACAGGACCTTGGGGAGTTAGGATCAGATGAGGTCATGAGGATGTGACCCCCACCCCATGATGGCATTAATGGCTTCAAAGAAGAGGAAGTGCGACCTGAGCTGGCATGCTGGCTGGTCTTCCTGTGCTATGCAAGGCCCTCACCAGGTAGGTGGCAGGGCCTGTTCCTGTTCTTGGACTTCTCAGAACCAATGAACTTCTTTTTGTTTTTCAGGAGAGGATTTTTCTCTGTGTAGCCTCAGCTGTCCTGGAACTCACTCTGTAGACCAGGCTGGCCTTGAACTCATAGAGATCCACCCNCCTCTGCCTCTCGAGTGCTGGGATTAAAAGTGTGCGCCACCACCACCCAGCCTCACCTAGCTTCACCCGGCTTCACCTGGGGTTCCTTAGCTGGTAACTAGTNACCTACAGGATCATCTTCCCCAGCTGGGCTGAGAGTTCTAGAAGCCACTTTGCTGGCATGGGGCCCTGTGCACACAGCAGATGCATGCAGCAGGTGCACAGAACAGGTGCACAGCACAGAGCAGTGTACACAGCAGGTGCACACAGCAGGTGCACAATTAGTGGTTCTGAAAGGAGGGAACAGGAAGCAAAGAAGCCAGGCCTTTCCTTCTGCTCTTCCACACAGCTACCCCCAGGTGTTGGCAGACCCGAGGGAGGAGCTGGGAAAGGATGCAAATGTTACCCTCAGTTCTCTCCCAGTTCCCAGTATGAAGAGAAGGTCCGTTACCTCATAGTGGGTGCATGGGACTCAGGGTCACTCNAGTTTGGTACAGCCTCCAGGGACAGGGTGCCCAGGCTGGGCCTGCTGCCCTTCCGAGGAGAATCCCTGAAGGAACCAGCACTGGAATCCTCGTCAGAGGAGTTGTCATCGAAGGAGCCCAGGATGAAGTTGGTCATCAGCTGTCTCTTGATATGTGCCTGCTTCTTGTCCTCTCTGGAGGGGGATTTGGCTAGCTGTCCTGGAGGCCTGGCTGGGAAGGACAAACCATGGGTATCTGGGACCTCTGGACCTTGGGCTGCTGTCCCAATGGTTTGAAGTTCTGGGGAGGGCCAGGTGTCATTTGAAGACAGTGGGTTCCTCGGAGGCTTCTGGTGTGAGGGTGGCAGGGAGTTCCTCTGACAACTGGCATCTCTGGGACCTCGGTGGGAGGACAGTTCCTCCTGGTCAGGAGTCTTCGACAGAGAGCTGCAGTCGCTATGTTTTTGCAGTGGCTCCTCTGACCTGTCCGAGGCCGGAAAGGGCTCCACCTTACTGTTGCTAAGTGGCCTGGAGTCTGTCATTGTCTTCCAGATTTTTAACCAGGAAAAGGTCACGCAGGAGAAAACCAGGCAGGTTAGAAAGAGAAGCAAGACCATTCAGACAACCTGTCAAGAGAAGAGAGAGTTTACAGTCATAACCAACAGATTTCTTTCCTAAAGCAGCAAGTGGGGCAAGAGTATCGGGGCTCCCTGTACTCGAGGAACACTGAGCAGAGAGATGAGGTTCTCCTCTGACCTCTGCTCCTAACATGCTCTGTGGCCCGGGGCATGCTGCTGACCTCCTGGCTGTGGGTATATGCTATGGCTTGACTGTGTCCTCTCAAAATTCATGTGTGGTCCCCAATTAAACAGTGCTGAGAGGCGATCAGAAAGGACATGGCAGTGGGAGAGGATCTCAAGGGTGGGTCCCTTGCTGTCCTGCCCATCTGCTTCTACCAGGAGTAAGGTACAAGAAGATTCCCGTTAAACACAGGCTTTTCAACCTTGGGCTCAAAGATATATTCTCAGGGCTGGAGAGACAGCTCAGCAGCTAAAAGAAGCACTAGCTACTCTTGCAGAGGACCCAGGTTCAATTCCCAATACCCATGTAGCAGCTCACAACTATCTATAATTCCAGTTTCAAGGGATCATATGCCTTCCTCTGAGCACAGAAGGCAACAGGCACACACGTGGCATATATACNTGCAGGCAAGACATTCATACCAATAAAAATAAATCNGTCAGGGGGAAGACACCAGGCCTCAACCCTACACAAAGAACTACAGGCAACTAAGGAATGCTGAGAGCAGGAGAAATAGTCTTCCCCAGGGAAGAACACNGCACACCATTGATCATCCAATACCAAATGCTCAGCCCTGAAAGCAGGTAAGTAACATTAGATAGTCTGAGTAGGTTGTACTTACATATTTAGGGATACATATATCCATAGATTATATGCATGTAACAACAATAACAATAATAAAAAGGCCGTGAATTGGAAAGACAGCCAGAAGGAGTCTATGGGAGGGTTTAGANGGGGAAGAGAGAAGGGGAAATGATATAATTATAGTCTCAAGAAATACTTACAAAATAAAAAACAAATCTTTCTTTAAAAAATTAAACAGATCTTTTAAAAGGACATATCTGTTATAAGTTACAGTCTCGGATATTTTAAGATCACACACCAACACATGCTCAACATAAGCCACACACAAGAAAGAACGAAAGAAAGTAATATACTATAAAGGACTTTGTTCTAGAAGCATTATTTATTACATCAAAACATGGAATGAATTCAAATATTCTTTTTTTTTTAAAGATTTATTTATTATGTATACAGAAGATGGCACCAGATCTCATTACAGATGGTTGTGAGCCACCNTGTGGTTGCTGGGAATTGAACTCAGGACCTCTGGAAGAACAGTCAGTGCTCTTAACCTCTAAGCCACCTCTCCAGCCTGAATTCAAATATTCTTTAAGGTCCAGCATGGTGGCGCACACCTTTAATCCCAGTACTCAGGAGGCAGAGGCAGATGGATCCCTGTTGAGTTCCAGGCCAGCCAGGGATACAGACTGAGACCGTTTCAAAAACAAAAGTCAAATGTCTTTCAACTGATGAATAAACAAAACGTGGTACATCTACACAACGGGGCATAACTCAGGCATAAAAAGCAATGAGCCATCCATGATCCACACTGCAACATGGCTGAATCTGAAAACCTTACACTGACAATGAAAAACCACAGATTATAATTCTGCTTCTTCAAAATGTCCAGACTAGGCTAATCCATACAGACAGAAAGATTACTGGCTACTGAGGGCCAGTGGGCTGGGGATGATAGCCAAAGGGTGCGTTGTCTCTGTTTGGGGGGTGAAAATGTTCTAATGCTGGTTGTGATGACAAGCATTCTAAACATACTGACAGCATTGGCTTTTTTTTTATAGGATGCATTTATTTTATGTAGATGAGTGTTTTGCCTGCATGTATGTATGTACACCATGTGTGTACCTGGTATCCTCGGAGGTCAAAAGAGAGCATCAGATCTCCTGGAGTTAGGGAGGGTTGTGAGTCACCATGTGGGTGCTGGGAACTGAATCTGGGTCCTCTGCAAGAGCAACAAGTGCTCTTAACCGCTGAACCATCTCTCCAGCCTTGTTAATTTGTTCTTTACTTGAGTGGATTATATGCCATAGAAATGACTTGTGTGCTATGGAAATGAGTTGTGTGTTATGTAAATGACTTGTGTGCTATGGAAATGAGTTGTGTGTTATGTAAATGACTTGTGTGCTATGGAAATGAGTTGTGTGTTATGTAAATGACGTGTGCTATGTAAATGGCTTGTGTGCTATGTAAAAGGCTTGTGTGCTATGGAAATGACTTTAGCTACATTGCTGTCCCTCTGCACCCACAAGCTCCTCTGCAGATTTAACCAACCATGCTGAAAACATTTGGAAGAAATTGGATCTGAATTGCACACTGACTTTCTTGTCATTGTTCTCTGTACAGTGCTGCCTAACGGCTCTCTGTGTAGCATTTACATCGTATGGGAGTTATAAGTAACCAGAGATTGGAAATTGGGGGCAGGCGAGCTTGTGAAGGCATCAGGTAAATACACCATTGTATGGAGGGTTGGTATCTGTGGAGGTTCCTACAATCAGCTGAGGAGCCAAAGATGACTACAAACCACCCGAGATCAGTGTTACTGCTGTGGCTAGCTTCCTCTTCCTACTCATGGTGTCACTGCTGTCCTCATGTGCTGGAGGGACTGTCTCCTGATCTAAGGTAAGTGCACCTGACCCAGGTGTTCACAACTAGAATGGACACTCAACAAAACCACAGAGAGGCGGCCGTGGGGTCTAGAGTACAGTACATGCTTCGGGCTGAGCAGGCATGTGTGGGATTACTGAATTCAGATGTTCTGATTTCTAAACCACATTTCTTCCTCTCACAGCTCTGCCCTCTGATGAGCAGATAATTACTGTCTGAAGGAAATATCCTAAAAAATATGGGATTTGGGGCCAGAGAGATGGTTCAGCAAGAAAAATGCTAGCTATGTAAGCGGGAAGATCTGTGTTTAATACCCAGGACCCACGTGAAAAGATGGACTCAGTGACATGCCTGTAATCCCAGCGCTCATGCAGCAAAAAGGGGGAGGGGGGCAGGAAGGCAGAGAGTCTTTCAGAAACATGTGGGTGCAGCAGCACAATGGAAGAAATCAGAGAGACCCCTGCCTCAAACAACAACAGGTGCACTGGTCGGTGGTGGCACACGCCTTTAATCCCNGCACTCAGGAGGCAGAGGCAGGCAATATCTCCGTGAGTTCAAGGCTAGCCTGGTCTACAGACTGAGTTCCAGGGCAGCCAGGGCTGTTACACAGAGAAGTCCTGTCTCAACAAAACAAAACAAAAAACCCCAGGTGGATGGAGATAAACAACTCCCAGGAAAGCTGTCCTCTGACCACCACAGACACACCATGCACACACNCAAATAAATCAATCTTTTAAAAAATCATGACTTGTACATGTCTCAACATCTTTGAACCAAATCTGCCTGCTAAGGCTGTAGCTGACAGGCAGGTGCTTGCCTGGCACGTGTGCAGCCTTGGGATATCCCAAGCACCTGCAAAGAAAAAATAAATGAACCAATGCTGTCACGGTTATGTCAGAGACACTACAAAATCAGGACGCACGGCTCAGGCAGATCCCTGTAGAGTTTAAACTGCATCTTCTTTTGTGATTTCAACACAGCGTTCTTTAGGGAAATGGGAAGAGTTCTCAAGTTTTCCTGGAAATGTGGGAACCNTGTACGGACCTCATGACCTCTTGGCAGCTGGATCTCTGAACTGTTGGCAAGGGCGTAGTTCTGGGTAAGGNGCAAACTTGGGTTTATTTTCTTTTAAGGTTATCAAGTTTCTTTTTAAAGAAAAGCAAGTCGAAAGTGACTCAAAGTCAAAATGATGTGTCTCAACTGACAAACACACAAAAACTGATAAAATCCAACACTTTTTTCTGACTAAAAAAAGACATTTAGGGAACCGGAAACAGAAGGGGCCTTAAAATAACACTGATNTGCTCCCCTAAGATCAGAAACAAGACTGAGAGAGACACCTGTCCANTTCTAGCCAGAGCAAGGGCCTACACAAAGAGGAGAAAGGAAACACAGGCTATCAGCAGGTTTGCCCCACACACAGTCCCAAAGATCCAGGGGTTAGGGGTTGGGGGTTTGGGAGGGGGCGATGACAGAGAGAGAGAGACAGAGAGAAGTCGAGCACTACTAGAGGGAGTACGTTTAATTTGTAGGACCAACAGTCATCATCCCAGAATTAATCGTGTTCCTCACACCAGCAACCAGCAAGCTGAAATTCAATTTACAATGACATAGAAAGAATAAAGTACACGGGAACGAATGTACCCGTGGAGGGGAAAGGCACACGTATACTGAGAACTAGAAAACATCGCTGACACAAACTCAATAAGGCTTAAGGAAACACACACACACACACACACACACACAACATGCTCCAGGATTGGAAAACTCACTGTTGCTGAGCTAGCCTCCCCACCCAAAGGTGATACACCAAAGGCTGCAGAATTACAAGGGACCCCAATAGGCAAAATAATGCTTCAAAGAGCAAAGGGCTGAGGATGGGGCTCATGGGCTGTGTCTGCCTAGCATGCACCTGGCCCTGGGTTCAGTCCCTAGGACCGTGTGAAATTCCATATGGTGGCACAGGTCTAGAATCCTAGTTGTGGAAGGTAGAGAGTGAGGATCAGAAGTTCAGGATAATCACTGGCCACGTGGGGATTTTGACGCCAGCCTGGGCTATATGGAACCCGCCTCAAATTTTCTTTCTCTCCAAGTCAAAAGCAATTGCCAGTTTCTAGACTTCCTACAGGGCCGGGGAGACAGCTCACTGAGTAAAGTTACTCGCTGCCGAGCCTGATAAGGTGAATTCAAATTCCCAAAGCCCCTGTGGTGGAAGGAGAGAACAGACATCACTCTGATCATGTGTATGTGGGTGCACACACACACCCGCGGATAAACAAACGTAATTCTAAAAATTGAAACCTTTTGTGGAAACAAACAAACAAAACATCCAGATACCTGTAATGCCTGCACGGGGGAGGCTGAGAGCAAAGCACTGATTTAGTCGTTTTTTGTTCTGGTTTTTTAATTTTGGCATGCATAGGTGCATGTGGTGATGTGTGCCTGTGTACACATGCATTCATATGTACATGTATACGGAGTTGCGAGGTTGACACTGCATGCCACTCGCTCTCCACCTTATATACTGAGGCAATCTCTTTTGTTTGTTTGTTTTTCGAGACAGGGTTTCTCTGTGTAGCTCTGGCTGTCCTGGAACTCGCTCTGTAGACCAGGCTGGCCTCGAACTCATGTAGATCCGCCTGCCTCTGCCTCACGAGTGCTGGGATTAAAGGCATGCATGACTGCCACCCAGCTAGAGGCAGAGTCTCTTACTTGAACCCAGAGCTTGCTGATTCAGCCTGGGTTGAATCTAGTCAACCAGCTTTAAGTACAAATTCCTCCTGTNCTCCCACCTGCTGGAGTTAAGGTGGGTGCCATGGCAACCAGGCTTGTTTATGTGGGTGCTGCGGTGNAAGTACTCATACTTGCATGACAAATACTTAACCTACTGACCCATCTTCTCGGCCTCAAGGACTGTGAATTCAAGGCCAGTTTAAGCTGTATAGTGAAACCCTGTCTCAAATAAACTTAAAACAAACCCCCAAACCTTATGAATCTCAGTACATCATTGGGAAATTGGAAAGATAATCCACAAAATGGGAAAGACATCTGAGAACCATATTCTGATGAGAANGAGTGTCCAGAATGTATAAAGAGCTCCTACAACTCAANAGCAAAGAAGACAGTGGGACTTGAGATGCTTCCCAGAGGAGACATACAAATGGCCAAAACATNAGACACTGGATCTCGTGGTCGGAGAGCTAGCTCAGCANTCAGATCACCCACTCCTCATGTCAGTCATTGCTCTATTGCTGTGAGCAGAAACCATCAACAAGGCAACTGATAGAAGAAAGCATTTAATTGGGGGGCCTGTTTACAGTTTCAGAGGGTCAGTCCTTCATGGCGGGAAGCATAGCGGCAGGGAGGCAGGCATGGAGCTGGAGCAGTAGCTGAGAGCTTACATCTGATCCAGGTGTTGGAAGCCAGGCTGGGCCTGGCCTTGGCTTCTGAGACCCCAAAGCCCACCTGCAGTGACACACCTCCTCCAACAAGGCCACACTTCCCAAACCGTCCAAAACTGGGAACCAAATATCCAAACATATGAATCTATGGGGGCCATGCCCATTCACACAGCAGTGCTGTTCTCGAAGGGAATCCAAGTTCAGGTCCCNGCACCCATATCAGGCAGATCACAACTGCCTGTAACTCTAGCTCCAGAGGCTCCATCACCACCGCCTGCTCTTCTGGGCACCATTAGCATTGCACTTAGGTAGACATGCATGTACACACACACACACACACATATACATCAAATGTAACCACAGTGGGTGCTGGAGAGATGGCACAGTGATTAAGAACACTGGCTGGTCTTCTAAGGACCCAGGTTCAATTCCCAGCACCAACACGGCAGCTTACAAACTCTCTGTAACTCCAGTTCCAGAGGATCCAACGCCCTTTTCTGGCCTCTGTGAGCACCAGACACTTGTGTGGTATAAGACATACATGAAGACAATACACCCATACAGTAATAAAAAGAAATAATTTTTAAAAAATCCACAATGAGGTGGCTGGAGAGATGGCTCAGCGGTTCAGAGCACTGACTGCTCTTCCAGAGGACCTGGGTTCAATTCCCAGCACCCATATGGCAGCTCACAACTGTCTGTAATTCCAGTTCCAGAGGACCCAACACCCATGGCAAAACACCAATATGCATAAAATAAAAGTAAATAAATTTTTAAAAAAATCCACAATGATCCATCCAGTGGGATGGTCCTAGCAGAAAGACAGGAAGCACACACAAGCTCATGCAATAGTTTTGATGGGTGCTCCTTGTAGGTCCNCTGTGTAGTGCTCCTCAGAATGTGTGGAATCTCCAGGAGGTGGGGCCCAGCAGGAGTCACTGGGTCCCAGGGCATGCCCTCAAAGGCCAGCACTTCCTCCCATTTCTCTCTTGGCTGAGGTGAGCAGTGTGCTCCCTTGCACGCTCCATGTGCTCCGCTCTGNTGCTCTCCCTTGTCACAGACCTCCAGTGGGCTGGGAATGTGGTCCAGTGACAGAGCAGGAGGCCTTACATTATATCCCTACCCTAAAACGGCAGAAAAATAAACCANAGTAACTCTCAAAGCAACGGGGACCCTCGATGTTGGACCGGAACCTCCAGTATGTTGAGCCCAAACCANCCTTTTCTCGAGACTTGCCTCGGTCAGCTCCTTACAGCAATGGAAACGTAATACAGGGGCAACAAAACAAGTGTGGTGAGGGGCGCTGCCCACTGCTGCTGGGAATTTAACACAGAGCAAATGCTGAGGAAGACAGTGTGGGGGGTCCTTAAAAAGAACGGTGTGTAAGGCCTGGAGTGGTGGCACATGCAGAAGCGGTGAGTCTGTGAGTTCAAGGCCAACCTGGTCCAGGACAGCTAGGACTACAGAGAGAGACCCTGAATAACAAAACAAACAGAGGACACAGTGCCAGGCGTGGAGGTGCATGCCTACCTTGCCAGTAAGGGAGAGGTGGAGGCAGGAGGATGAGGAGTTGAAGGTCATTCTCAGCTAAGGTGAGCTGGAGGCTAGCCCACCTGGGACTCTATCTCAAATACATAAATAAATGAGCAAGTCAGAACACCAAATTACCATGAGATCCAGCAATCCCACTGTTAGGTCGATCTCAGGAGAACTAGAAATAGGTACCTGTGTCCCTACCAGCATTCCAGGCTTCTTCCTGATGCTGGAGCCCACCCCACTCCCTGGGATTCTCAATCCTGATGCNATTGACATTTGAGATAGTTCCCACAAGACTTTACAGTATGCACCCCTGCTTTGCCCAACAGACAACAGTAGCATTAACACCCTCAGTTTTGACAACCAAAAATGTCTCCAGGGCCAGTAAGATGGTTCCACAGCCAAGGGCAACTGAGGCCACACTTCCTTTGTGTGTGTGTGTGTGTGTGTGTGACAGGGTCTCTCTACATAGCCCTGGCTGTCCTGGAACTCACTATGTAGATCAGGCTGGCATTAAACTCACAGAGATCCGCCTGCCTTTGCCTCCTGAGTGCTGGGATTAAAGGTGTGTGCCACCATGCCTGGCTGGGGTTTACTTCTGACACTATCTTTCTTGCCTTTGGTAAACTGTCAATAAAACGTCCGCAAGGAAGATCACCATCCTGAAACTGCTGTCTCACCCAAGCCCTCAGGAGAAGTTCTCCTGGGTTCACTGACAGATAGATTTGCCAAAAGGTTGCAGAATCGACCCTGGCACTCTCAGAGGGTGTGACAGGGGTCAAGGGTTCCNCTGAGAGGCCACTCCCATCTCACACACCCCGCTGGCTGCANACTCAAGCACTGTCACAACCATGCAGCCATGCTCTCTCTCCCCGTCCCTTTTCTCTCAGGGCTCAGTCCCCCTTCGCCATGGCCTGTAGGCACAGATTCCATCATGGACGATGAGGGAGGGAGGGTAAAGGATGAAAGATGTCTTCATCTTCCTTGACAAGGTGGCCCTCGGGGACATTCACTTATAGGTCCTTGTGCCCGGCATGGTACTAAGCATATAGTAGGTGTTTAATAATGGCAATGAAGGAATGAACCTATGTATATACTGAGCACCGAGCAATGGCATGAACCAAGCTGGACTTCTGCATTTTAGAGGTCTGGTTTCTGCAAGTGCACCTGGGAGCGAAGGAAATGAGCTGATGTCACCACCCCAGCTCTGCAGGAGGGAGCCAGAGAGAGACCCTGATACAGGCAAGGCCGCTGTCCGGCAAGTTCCACATGTGTATGAAATAGTGTCAAGTTGGAAATAATGAGCGTGTGGAAAGTATTTAAGTTGTTGCTGAGGAGAGAGTGTGATGGAAACGCAAACACCCAGATGGAGCGGACTTTCAGTGATCTAATGACCACTCTTTGTGCCCGTTCCCACTGGAAAGCCTGGGGGATGGCGCAAGTGTTGTGTTATGCAAACTCCACGGAACCTGCTTAGGAAATGCTTGCTGCNTGGGAGAACAGTGGCCTGGGACTATGGCGATGCCGTGCCTCTAAAGGGTACTGGGAGCTTGTCCCCGGCTGGGAAGATGTTGGCGAGTACAGGGACCTTTAAGAGGGACTAGTGCTGGTCTCCAGGTGACTTGTGGGAATGAGGTGCCATAAAAAGAGGGAGCCTGGCTCCTGAATCCCTCCGCTCCCCTGCCTCTCCATATTCANGTGTCCCATCAGGATGCCATCTACCATATTGTGACATCACTAGAAGGCCCTTGCCAGAGTCCAATAGAAGCTGGGACCATGCTCTTAGACCTCCAGAACTTTGAGTAAAGCGGCAGAAAACAAATAGACACAGGNGGGCAGACACAGGGGTGGCTGGTGACTGGGGAGTGGTGGGCAGACACAGCAGTGGCTGGTGACGGGCTGTGGTGGGCCAAGCTGCCACACTCAGACCTGGAAACTCTAATGAACAGAAANCAGCCCTTCCCAGGGCTGGCCTCCTCTCACATCATAGTGTCAATCCTATTCTGATAGGAAGCCGTGATTCCAATACCAAGCTTTGNCAGCATTACCCATGTGGAAATCTTCAGGGTCTTCTCCTTATTTATTTATTTAGAGACAGGGTCTCACTACCATCTCCCTTTCTCTCTCTCTCTCTGTCTCTGTCTGTCTCCTTCTTCCTTCCTTCCTTTCTTTATTTATTGCTCATAGCATAGGTCACCAGGACAGAAGTTTTCCAAGTGAGTGCAAATGGAGAAATGTTTGCTAAAGCTCCCAAGACTCCCTCTGTCCATGCCCCCCGGCCCCTACAAA
>LZPO01057486.1:722851-733251 GCA_001675575.1 Neotoma lepida
GGAGGGGGTGGGCTCACTTACTGTGTTAGCACCTCAGGCCTTGCTTTCCCCATAGCTTCCCAGCTGTGTATTCACGGTGACATTTTTCAAGCTCCTTGTTGGCTGAGGCCCGGATCTAGGCTGCTGGCAGCTCACTGCTGTGTCTGTAAATGTCACTTTTAGATTAACCAGCCCCTGCTGTTTAAAAATATCCCCCAAAGCATTTAACCTTCAAGGCAATGACAACAGTGACCCGGGCAGGGCGGGCGGAAAATGATCTTGCAGCAGTGTANCAGGGCTGCACCCGACTCCCAGGGAACTGGTCCACCCCTCAACCCCACAGCTCACTTTATTTCAAAATTCCTAGGGACTTAAACAAGAGCCCTGGAAAGCCCAAGGTGTCATAAGCAATAGGAGAAAGGTCATTCTGGCCTGTGACAGTGAGAGAAGATCTCCAAAGATGGTCTGGCACCCCTCCCCGACAAGGTTTCAGGAGACCCTCTGCAATCGTGCCCTGTTCATGAAATACTTCTAATATTTCCTGGGACTTGGGGATTAAAACACAAGGCTGCCTTATTTGGGATTGGCTGGCTCGGGACAGGGTTGAGCACAACAGAGGAAGCCAGCCCATGCTGCAGTCACAGAGTGTTCTGAGACACGTGGGCCAAAGGTCACCTCCAGGTCCCAACCGGAACTGGCAGTAGGCAAGGAAGCAGAAGCCACATGCCAACACTGTGCTCAGACATAGAGGGGACAGTAGTAGAGTGGTCCTGAATTCTGTTCCCATGGCTCTGCCATGCTACAAAGCCAGCGGGGAGTACTAAGTCAGTACAGGACGATTCAGGAGGCTGGGCTATGCTGCAAAGCCAGCGGGGAGCACGGAGTCAGTGCAGGAAGGTTCTGGCCGCTCCTGGGACACCTGTTACCCCACCTGGGCTACTTCACTTGTGGACTTATTTTCCAGTTAGGAAAAATCAGCAAATACTGGGTTTCTTGCGGGTGGGGGTGGGGGGTTCTCCAATGGATTGGGAGCAGGAATTGAACTCTGAGCCATATTACTCTTGTCCCCTTCAAGCTGCAGTGTCACTGGCCATAGACCTGTGCCACAAGCACACAGCTGGGAATGGAGAATGAGGTAAGGGCTGAGTACACCTGAGAGGCTCCTTGGAAAGTGCTTCTCCTGGAAAGCCACGCGTGACTGAGGGCATTTCAGATAACCCCTCAAACACATTCCTTCTCAGGCTGAGGATGCAGCTAGCAACACAGCCCTTGCTTAGTGATTCCAACGCCCTGGGTACTCTCCCTGCCCTCCTCCCTTCCTTCCCAGTGACCTTATAGTTATGATCTGGGCAGGGGGTTGACAGTGACAAGATCATCCAGCTCTGTCATCAGGCTGATGTGAGCTCAATCCTCACTCAGTTATTCACAACCTTGAGGTTGTGTTTTCTCACTGGCCAGTTCATCATGGACTGAAAAAAAAAATGGTAACACCAGGCTCCCAGCAAAATGGTTTGCTTGTCACCCCATTGTCGCTGGTGTGTTTTTATAGGGACAGAGTTGAGACCGTAGCCCACACTGAGTGTAACTCACACAGCCCAGGCTGTCCAGGAACCTGTGGAAATCCTCTTCCTCAGCCTCTGTGGTCCTGGATGACAGATGTGAGCCTCACTTAGCTGATCCTTCTAATGAAGAGCACTACTTCCTGCCAGGTATGGTGCCTCACTCCTGTGATCCCATACAGAGGCAGGAGTGCTGAAGTTTCAGGCAAACCCCTGGTCTACACATTGGGTTCCAGGACAGCCAGAACTATCTCATGANACCTTGTCTCAAAAAACAACAGAAACAAACATTGTCAGGGGCTGGAGAGATGGCTCAAAGGTTAAGAGCACTAACTGTTCTTCCAGAGGTCCTGAGTTCAATTCCCAGCAACCACAGATGGTTCACAACCATCTGTAATGAGACATGGCACCCTCTTCTGGCCTGCAGGCACATATGCAGACAGAACACTGTATACGTAATAAAAATAAATCTTTAAAAAAACCAAACAAACAAACACTGTCATAGACACAGAAAGGAGAGCTGCGCAGCTCTCCAAGTCTTTAATAGGCAGACTGTGCTACAGAGCAAACCCTACACATTCCTGACAGCGCTGAGGAGTCTTGAGTCAGTAAAGCCTGCTGTGCAAGGATAGGGACTGAGTTCAGACTCCCAGGACCCATGCAAAAAGCTGGGTGTGATGGCCCATGTCTGTAACCCTGTGCTGGGCATGGCTAGGGATGGGGCAGGGGGTGGGGTAGGGGGCAGACTACATGTGGATAGANATAGCCCAGGGGATAAAACACTTGCCATGCAAGCANGAAGCCCAAAGTTCTGATTTAAACTGGGTGGCCCTGGTTGGCCTACCTGTAATCCTAAAGCTCAGAAAGCAGCTGCAGCTAGCNGTGGANCTGCCTGGACTAGCCAGTGAGCTCTGGATTCGGCTGACACCTTGCCTTAGTGAATATGGTGGAGTGCTATCCAGGAGGGCTCCTGATGGCAACCTTGAACCTCCACACATGTAAACACGTATGCATACATACCATACACACAGCAAAAAGCACTAGACACATCCAACAACCACCCTGGCACACACACACACACTATACACACTGATAACGTCACAATGAAACCCATTATTTGCACAACTAATACGCTAACGTCTCAAAGGATGTATTTCCTGGAATACAAGTGGGATAGTGAGTTCTACTGATGGATTCTTCATACTGGAAACAAGGATATTAACAGAAAGTGTTCACATTCTCCAAAGTCTCTTAGATTCAGAGGGAGGCAGTCCAGTCGTGAGGGCCAGGTGGCATAGGGAAGCGTGGGACCTGCAGGGAACTAGATACCGTAAGTTCTGAGAAATGCAGGACTCCTCTACAGAGACATCTCCAGCGGAGCTTCCGACCTTTGCTCAGCTTGAGCTGGGGGTCCTCAAGTTGACTGGGCCAACCCGTGTCTCTCCGTTGCTCCTGTTCATCATGAAGTTTTGGCAAGGCTGAAAAGTCGCTAGTACCACATACATACCCCCCAAATTCTGCTTCTCCACTGGAACCCGAGACTTTATTGCAGGAGAAGACTGAAGAGAGCAGGGNGTTCACAGAACGGAGAACTCACCAGTAGATCCCGCATCTGACTTTCCCCTGCTGGGCTCGGGTCAAAACCAGGGAGTGAATTTTCACAAAATTAGTGTATAACTTGGGGTTCCCAGGATGACTAGGATCCCAGTTTTCATAACTGACTTCCTTACCTCAGAGGGAGGTGACAGGACTGTTTTTTTCAGGGGGTCTTCACAGGCCTCCCACACTGCGCCACACAGAGCCTTCGGATCTGCACACAGAGGGGGCCTCTGTTATCTGGGTGTATACCGATGTGCATGTATAAAACTGTTCTTCCTGTCTGGCCAGGAAATCTTCCTTCTAGCCCCAGCTTGGCCAGAATTAGGGGACTGTTTTCCCTAGGCATTTTATCCCCACTCCATCAGCAGAGCACACGAGGGTCAGCAAGCTGTTCTAGGCAGGCAGTGTCTACATCGATCATGTTAGTGCGGGGGAGGCTACTGGGCCACATGAAAATCCGGTTAAATACACATCACCATCTACATAGCCTCACTTGCTCCCTTACATGCTCTCTCATGACTCCAGCAGTTCCGAGACTAAATGGCTACAAACCTAAAACATTGAAATCCACCTGGCACACCCCATTCTGTTCATTTTTGTACAGTACCGAAGAACCTGCAATGTAGAATACCCCCCCCAAAACTACTGCCACACACCTCATAAAATGAGGCTTTTGTTGTTATATAAAAATGATTAACTTGTGTGGGGAGGGCCATACATCCTTTAAGATGCTCAGTCAGGCATGGTGGCCCGCACATATAATTCCTGAGCTTGGGAAGCTGAGGCGGGAGGATTGCCATGAGTTCAAGGACAGTGTGGGCTATAGAGCAAACTCTCAGCCAGTTCACCTTCCAGAATGTTCTATAAAGCGTTGTTTCCATATTTTGTTTGTTTGTTGTTTTTCAAGACAGGGTTGCTCTGTGTAGCTTTGGAACCTGTCCTGGAACTCATTCTGTAGACCAGGCTGGCCTTGAACTCACAGAGATCCACCTGCCTCTGCCTCCTGAGTGCTGGGATTAAAGGTGAGCGCCACCACCACCCAGGCTTTATATTATTCATCTTTTACTGTTGAGATGGTCCTGCTATGAAGACCAGGCTAGTCACAAACTCCAGATCTTCCTGGCTTAGCCTAAGCTAGTGGTTTTCAACCTTCCTAATACTTCGACCCTTTAATACANTTCCTCATGTTGTGGTGACCCCCACCCATAAAATCATGTTCATTGCTATTGTTATAAATTGTAAATATCTGATATGTGACCCCCGTGCAAGGTTTGTTCAACCCCTAAAAGGGTTGCAACTCACATGTCGAGAACTGCTGGCCTAAGAGGTGCTAGAATCACAGGCACATGCCATAGCAGCTTCAACGTGGTTGTTGAGCCAGGGTCTATGCAGCCCTTGCTGTCCTGGAACTTCATCTGTAGACCAGTGTAGTGGATAGCTATTTTGGCTTTTGGCTATGGGACGGCCCCTTTAGGACAACAGGTAAACACGACACCTGCCTAAGACCTCCCCCTAGGGCATAGTTCACAGGAAGCCCCTTAAAAATTTGGGATGCCTACGTGACCGGCCTGTTCCTGCCGATTCTGGATCGCTGAAGACAGAGCCAGATTTCTCCGCTGGATCGCATTGCTTTCCTGTCCATTCCTGTACTCGTTCCCTCCCCCTTCCCGTAAGTTGTTTCTAAAATAAAGCTATCTTGTTAAAATATAAATAATTGGGCTGGCCATCTAATTAATATAATAGACCAGGCTGGACTTTGACTCAGAGATCCATCACCAGCCTTTGCCTCCCAAGTGATGGGACTAAAGATGCCTGTCACCAAGCCCTGTGAAATTTAAAACATTAATTTTGTGGGGGCAGAGCAGCAGTGCCCACTTCTCTGCACACTCAGAGGTCTGAGGACAATGTGCAGGACTCAGTTGTCTTTTTACCTTATGGGTCCAAGATATCACTCATGTCAAGCCTGGCACAAAGTGCTCAACCCACCCAGCCCTGCCTCCAGTCCAGTGTCAATTATTTCTTGGCACCTGTACTCATGGTCACACCCCAANAAATCCATTTAATTAAAAAAGTTAATCCTAAATTATGTGGTACTTGTACCCCACAAGACAGGTGCCCATGTCCAGAGTTGTGTCCTATCCTGTGACACCAGCGCTGTTCCCCTTATGTAGATTCAGGGACCAATTCAGGTCCCCAAGCCTGGCAGCATCACCCACTGAGCCATCCATCTCACCAGCCCAATTTTTAAATTTCTAAATGTTCTCACTTTTAATTATGTCTAAGTGTGTAGGCCTTCAAGTGGGTATGTGCACTTGGGCACAGGTGTCCAGAGGTATCAGATCTATGCAGTTCAAGTGTTAGAGGGCTGTGAGCACGAGTGCTGGGAACTCAGTAAGATCAGCAAGTGCTTCTGAATCACTGAGCCATCTCCAGCTCAGTGTGTATGGGTGTGTGCTGGCTAGTTTTTAATACTTTTAACTTGTTACAATTAAGGGTCATCGAAGAGGGAATTTCAATTAAGAAAATGCTTCTGTAAGACTGGGCTATAGGCAAGCCTGTTGTGTATTTTTCTTTTCTTTTGGTTTTCTGAGACAGGGTTTCTCTGTCAGACAGATGTGGCTGTCCTGGAACTCGCTTTGTAGACCAGGCTGGCATTGTCAGAAATCTGCCTGCCTTTGCTGGGGTTAAAGGTGTGCACCATCACTGCCTGTTGTGCATTTCCTTAATGACGACTGATATAGGAGGCCCAGCTCAGCCCACTGTGTGGCGCCACCCCTGGGCTGGTGGTCCTGGGTACTATCAAGCAAGCTGAGCAAGTTACTAAGCATTATTTCCTCATGGCCGCTCCACCAGTTCCTGCATCCACTTATCCTGATTTCCCTAGAAGGGTAAGATGAAAGAAACCTTTTCTTCCCCAGGTTGCCTTTGGCATTTATCACAGCAGAGATTCTAAGGCTGAGTGTTTTATCTGCATGTGTGTGTGTGCACAAGTGTAGCTGGTCTTCATGGAGGCCAGAAACAGGCACTGGATCCCCTGGAACTGGAGTTTTATAACCCAGGTCCTCCTTCCTGCAAGGGCAGTCAGTGCTTCTCATCACTAAGCCATCTCTCCAGCCCCTGTTCTTTTGGTTTTTTAAGACAGGGTTTCTCTATGTAACCCTGGCTGTCCCGGGACACAAGAGATCCACCTGCCTCTGCCCTCCAAAGGTGGTGCCACCACTGCTGGGCCAGCTCTTCAATTTCCATTAAAACTCAATGGCTGTGCTGTGGTTCCTTGCCTTTTTAAGGTAGCTCTCCTCTTACAGCCCTGCACAGGGAGCTGTCACCCTAGCCAGCAGACATGGGGTCTCTCACTTTGGCTTTCAGCAAGGGAGTTCACTGNGCAGCTCCTGGGAGGACCCCTGAAGGGAATGGTACGCAAACTCAGGCATCTTCCTCCTCTAAGGGTGGCCCACAGAGGTTCCCTAGTAAGGCCTTACTCAAGGTCAGAAAGTCTGGGCTTGCTTTGCCCAGCAGGGCTGCATAATAGGATGATTTGGTCAAGGGCATAGTTACCAGGTGTTCTGAAGGGNCTACACTTGTTGGTACTTTATACCTCGACTTTGAAAAGGGGAGGTCTTTTGCCCCCGCCCCTTGCTGATGTATAAAAAAAATCCATTATTAAACTGGGCGACTGGCTATTGACCCAGGTCCCTCCTGAAGCTATCCTCTGTCTCTGTCTTTCTTGTGTCTGTCTATACTTCTATAATACTTCCTGATTCCTTCTCCCAAGAACCTTTGAAAGGTCAGAGCTGGTCTCCTACACTCCTCCAGGAGCCTATTTATGAGCCCAAATATGGAATCTTAAAGCCACTTTCTATAGACAAGGGAGGCCAGGAAGGAAGCACTGTTCCCAAACTGTAGCTGCTCTCCGCAACTCCGGGCCTGTGGTGTGCACCTACCTGCACTGAGTACACCCTGTCCCTTGATGCATTTTGCTTCCTTACTTATCCAACACCAGCAAATCCCGTCTTCACCTAGACAGCATGCCCACAGCTGCTTGGACCACTGTTAGCCAACGGGTCAGCTCACACCTGAACCTCACATTCCCCCAGAAGAGTCTATAAACTCACAGGTCAGGATGGGCAAGTCAAGATCCCGAAAGGCTCAACTTTTCCCCCCAGGTAACTGTTACTTTGGGGTCCCAGCAGACCCCTACCCTGACCAACCTGCCCTTAGCAGCAGTGTACCAAGCTGCTCCAGGCTGGCAGTGGGTGGCCCTGTGGAGAGCCACAAATGGGGCACAAGGACAAAGGGCTGCCCTCCCTGCAATCAGTGGTTGCCATGGTGACAACAGAAGCCCATGACACCTGCAAATAAATGCTGAAGAACAGCTGGTACAAAGTCAAACTCCAAAGATCTTTTTTTTATTATCCTGCTCAGGCAGGGTCACTTCTCTAACCAGCGGGATCCACTGGATCCAGGTTGAGGTATGAACTCAGTAGATTGTCTCAAAAAAAAAAAAAGATTGAAAAAGTAATGTACCTGCCTACCTTGTAAAAGACACAGCCCATAAAAAGCAGCACCCTGGGGTTGGTCCCCAGTATCACACACACAAACCAACCCCTGGCAGTCTCTGTGGGAACCCCAACTCCACAGGCACTGCAAGAAAAACCTCCCACCCTCCTTTAAAACAAACACAAACCCTAGACTCTGCTCGACTTTACCACTTGCTGAAGGCAAAGGCCTGGGCAAGCAGCAGGACGGACAGCAGCCACTCCTCCCGAGCCCAGGAAACACACTTGCTCCCTTTGTAATGAGGAAACACTCTCAATTTCTAGANGGATTTCTCAAGACTGTGAAACACCCAAGGGCTCCCTGAGACAGAAGGCCTTTTGAAGAACACACCTGACACCTTGTAACCACTACATCTAAGGCAAAAGTAAACAGCTCACCAAAAATAATCTCTCCCCCAACCCAATACAGCTCACAGAGGGCCAAGTATCTGACCACTGGTCCGTGAGGAGTGGGTGTGTCTGGCCAGGCCACCTTGCCTGGCCCAGAGAGTTCAAGACTAGTGCCAGTCAAGAGAGGTCTGGCTGCCAAAGCTGTGGTTTCTGTGGCCCGGCTGGCTCANGACTGCTTTACAGAGATCTCTCCATTTTCTTCATTCACACAGGGAACTTAAGAACAGGGACATTTTCAGTGACTTCTAAACTGGCCAGTGCTTCAGTGGCCTCTCAGAACCACTGCTGGAGACAGGCNGCCCTCACTGCAGGATNACAGCTCCTTCCAGTTGATGGGCCTCTTGCCAGACTTCTGGAGCAGTTCATTGGCTTTAGAAAAATGTCTACATCCAAAGAACCCCCTGTACACCGACAATGGGGAGGGATGGGCTGTTTGCAGGACATGGTGACGCTTCTGAAAAAGAACAGAGTTCGGTGTGGCAGCTGGCACCTTCTCAACATAACCAGGCCATTGTACCTCTCGGCAGCTGTGCACGCTCTGCCCTGACCACCTTCTAAAGGGCATTCACCTCCAGCTCTTACAAAACCCCAAGCTCACGTTTGTTTGCTGGGTTCTGAGGCACAGGGCACCATCTGCAATGACAGAGGCTACGCCTTATTACCCAGTTACTCCTGCTGACGGTATTCAGGCCACATTTGCTCAAGGGTGCTGTGCGGTAGGAACCTACACAGAGGAACTGAGATACATGTGTGGCAGCACTTCTAAGTTCAAAGCCAGATGGCTGTGAGTTGCCTTGCACAGTGCTGGGAACAGATCCTTGGTCCTCTGTAGGAATAGTTAAGTGCTCTTAATGCNGAACCTTCTTTCCATCTGAGACTGTCTAGCTCCATAGCATTGGGTGACTGTGTCCCCACCCTCAAAAGCCCTTTTGAGACTTGACACACACCAGGTTCCGTCTCACTGCAGTTCTGATGCACCTGGAGACCCTCCCTGTAAGCCTCGACTCCCCTCCCCTCCCCTCCCTTCTCTCCACCTCTGCCCTACTGTTCACATCCACCTGCAGCCATCACTACAGAGAAATACTGGCATCTAGCCCAGGAGTGAAAGCAGAGGCAATCAATGTGAAGCAGTATTGGGACATTTTAGGGACACAGGTGACTGGATTCACTGGTAAGACAGGATTTAATGGGAAGAAGGTTAAGAGGGTTCAAGGAAGATGCTGGCTCAGTTTTTGCCTCAGTGACTTGGTGACAGTAAGTAAGTGCCCAGTCTTGAAGCAGCGACAGGGAAGAGAAATTCAAAGTGCTCTGGTCCTGCTGGGCATTCACAAGTAGTGCTCCAGCCAAAGTGCTCACAGCTCATGGCCTCTGTGAGTAAATCATATCTGATTCAGTGGAATGCCTGTCTTCTGCATGGTCCCAAGTTTCTCGGAAGCAGGACACTTGCCTTATTCATCAAGCATTGCTTCACAGGTAAGCAAGGGTGCCAGGGACCACGGTGTCCTTTTACAGGGCAGGCTAATGCTTCTATTATGTTACTGCGTACAATGAGGCACAGTGAGCATCCCTGTTGTCTGACCTTGCCCAGCTGT
This sequence comes from Neotoma lepida, assembly GCA_001675575.1. Lineage (NCBI taxonomy): Eukaryota > Metazoa > Chordata > Mammalia > Rodentia > Cricetidae > Neotoma > Neotoma lepida. Next base: position 732,527 of record LZPO01057486.1, read on the forward strand.
CAGTGCGAACCTGACCCCAATTATAATGGATTTTACACACGGTGTCTCATTCCATAGCCCAGGCTGGCCCACAACTCATGGCACTCCTCCCACCTCGGCCTCCTAGGTACTGGGACCACATGAGCCACCACAAATAGACTTCTACGGCTGTGCACACAAGCAGGGATCCTGAGGTTCCCTGGCTCTCTGTGAGGCAGCTAGAAGACACGTACCCTATCGATGGCACTGCCCTTCTTCTGGGCGTAAGAGCCCCAGAGTAGGAAGACAAGGCCAGTCAGGTTCTGATTCAGCCAGGACACAACTGCATCCGTGAATTGCTCCCAACCCCTCTCCTTATGGGAATTGGCTTGGTGGGCNNGGACAGTGAGGACAGCATTGAGGAGCAGGACACCTGTGAACACAGTTGGGGAAAGGTTAGGAGGTAGCACAAACTCACTCTAACAGCGGATTACATGTGACCAAACTACTCACAATAGACCCGGGGTAGAAGTGAAATTAGGCCATTAAGAGTTACAACANGACCAGCAGTGACCTCTGAGTCAGATTCAGAACGTTCTGTTTCCTATCTGCCCCTTGGCATCTTCCAGTTTTGGGTAATGAACAAAAAAAACCAAAGTGTTCAAAAATACATATCCTAAGTAATATTAAAGANTCAGAAAGAAATGGGCCCAACAGTTGATGGCAACAAAACCAAACTGTTAGAAGCCAAGAAGAAAGTGCCAGGA
>LZPO01057486.1:758977-769360 GCA_001675575.1 Neotoma lepida
AAAGCCCCTCCCACTCCTCAGATCTGCTGTGCGCATCATGAGCAGGCAGACTCATAGGACCTGAAATCCTGCAATTGACAGCACGCCACATCTGCTCTCCGGGCAGATGTCATCTGAGGGTCAAGTGACACTGGCACTGACCCAGTGTACAGAGCACANGCAATCACCAAGGCTGCCCCCTGAGGCCATCCTGCACTGTCTGGCCCTCTGCTGCATCCTGACTTAAGCACAGTCTCTCTGGGGATGTCATGGAGGGGCAGCCACTTACCTGATGCTCACAGTGTTTGCACACCATGTTACTAGTGAGTCTTCCATGGAAAGGGTGTTGAGACTTCCAGTGATTGGACGTGGGGTGAGGAGACCCTGGAAGCAAAGCACCTTCTGACATGTCACATCACCAAGACCCCANCAGACTCCACCCTCCTCAGCACAGAGCAGACACTCCTCCCGTAGCAAAATGTTCCTATGAAGCAGTGAGAGTCATCCTTGCTGACTTGCAGTCACATCCTCACAGAAGAGCCTTAAGGCCCGTGTGAGGCTGTGTACCACGGAGCAGACACTGAGAAGGATGCTACNTGAGATCTACAGATGCATGGCATACTGTTGGAGAGGACAGAGGAGGCACAGACGTTCCGTAAAGCAAGGGAAGCTCAGAATAAACAACTTCTAGGGAACAGGGCTGCTCCTTGATTTGGATGGGGGTTACTAGACAAAACGCTCGAGAAACTTTCCCTCCCTCAGGCAGTCCTGAGTGAGGTCTTGAGTCTGCTTATTAGTCATGTGATCTGGAAAATTACTTCATCTTCCCAACCTCTCTTTTTNAGACACAGAAACATGGTCTTATGCTATAGCCTGGGCTGACCTGAAACTCACTATATAGCTCAGGCTGGCCTGAGTAAATCCTCCTGCCTCAGCCTTGCAAGTGTGGGAGTCACAGACATGAGCCCACCTTTGGCTCCTGTAAATTTCATTTGATGGAAATGGTCACTGTCCCCTGTATCCACTGTGNTCTCAGATGAGAAGCTGCACTGCCTGGTGCTGCCTGGGACTGACCCCCAGCCCGACTACTACAGACCCAGAGGCTGTGCTGATTTCAACTCTTGAGAAAACAAAGATTTATCAAGAGCGCTATGATTCTCGGCAGTGAAAGCTGAAGGATAGACTCTGTTTACTGAAGTTTTCCCCGCAGGACCTAAAACTCAAGGGGAGGGGCTTGCAGGAAGAGGAACTGGTGAGAGGAGCCTGAGTTGGGCTGGGGTTGGAGGACTCAGAGCTCCTCATTCAAAGCTGTTTCTAGAACACTCCAGGCCCTCAGCAGATGCATGCAGGTGCAGCACAGCCCCAGCTGGACGCAGGCAGCAGGAGAGACACACGCAGTGCTGTCCTATCTGAAAGGCACACAATTTGTTTTCATTCGTTTCTTCAGAAATACACATTTAATCAATGGAAAATGACTACCTCTTGTGTGGCAGGTGACTTGTCTGGGAGTCATTTCTGACTGCTGCTGTAGGGGAAAAAGAGAAAGACTAAAAACCCAACTGNAACCCTTTTAACCGCCCTCACCACCCAGGAATCTTACAAGTCTCTGAGCTATCTCCAACATCAAAACCAATGTTGTCCACAGCCCCCTTTCTGAAGGTGGCACTGACCCGCCCTCTGGTTGGTTTCTGCATGAGTTCCTTTATGGTGGCCGCAAAACATGTCTCTTCTCTCTGGGATCCTTCCCCTCACCAAACAACTCTACACTGTTGCAGGAGACGAGCACTCACTCAGGGAACCCAATGGCCCTTCCCCCTCTACTGACAGGGAAAACAAGCCATTCTCTCCTCCAACACAACCCAAGCTGCAGCAATGAGTCCTCTTAAGGAGCCTGCCATGCCCAGCACACACACCAACGGGAGTGTGCAGTTTAAGGTTTGCCAGCCTCACACCGCCTGGTTACCGGGTCTTATGTTCACGTCTAGGCCGTACAAAGACTCATGTGTCCTGCACTCACTGAATACACAGAATGACACTGAAGGCATTACCTCTAGGGAATGAACATCAAACAAATGAGTGACTCGAGGCTGGCGGTCCCGCTCGTCTTCCAGTGATGAGGTGATAACATGGAATAACTCATGAGCATCCTGTCAAAGGACAAAGCATCCTTGAGAGAGGCTCCTGAGGCAAGGCCAGGGTCATTACCCAGGCCATGTGCAGCAGACCTGACCCTTATTGTTTTCTTGGGGTCCCACTCACTGAAGGAGACCTGCACCCAACTCCAGGGGGGCTTACTTTAAAAAACAAGGCAAGATGTACTTAGTATGAAATTCAACACCTCAACCGTGCAAGTGTACAGCAGCAGCAGCCCCAAGTACATTCAGATCCTTGTGCAACCAGCACCACTGTCCATCTCCACCTGAGACACCAAACCCACTAGACGCTAAGCCCTACCCTGTTCTGACACCCACCATCCTACCTTCTGCCCTTAGTATCTGACAGCTNACAGAATGGAGCCGGAGTCACTCCTGTCTGCCTTTGAGCTACTGTACATAGAAGACCATGTATTTCACTGAGCACAACGTCCTCAAGGTTTACCCACAGTGTAGCATGTAGCAGAATCCCTTCCTTTTAAGACCTGACTGTATTGCACTGTATAAAATTTTGTTTGGGGGCTGGAGAGATGGCTCAGTGGGTAAGGGCACTGGCTACTCTTGCAGAGGACCTGGGTTCAGTTTCCAGCACCCATATGGTGGCTCACAGCCATTTGTAACCTCAGTTTTAGAGGATCTGAGGCCCTCCTCTGGTCCTCTTGGACACCAGGCACACATGTGGTACACATCAGACAAACACCCATACACAGAAAATAAAAATAAATCTTAAAAAAAACATGTTGCTGTTGTTGTTGGGGCTGATGATGCAGCTTAGGGCAGGCAAAGTCCTGGGCTCAGTGACCAAGGGAAGGATTTTGTCTTCATCTCTCTGCCCACTGGTGGGCACTTGCATGTTATGTGATATTTTGATTGTGTTCTGACAAATAAAGCTTGCTTGGAGTCAGAGAGCAGAGCTAGCCACTAGCTGACCAAAATTAACCATAAAGGTTTGGAGGACTGTAGACAGAGAGGAGACAGGAAGTAGTAAGGTGGGGCGGAGAGAGGATCTTGGCATTTTTGCCAAGACGGAGGAACAGAAGAGATCGGAGGCAACTAGTGGNTACTCCCCATTTCTCTGATCTTTTAGGTTCTTTCCCCCATATCTGACTCCCGATTCTTTATTGATAAAGATTAATTAGATTAACGCTTCACTTGCAGTGTTCTGCCTGTTGGCTTCTGTGAGGGATTTTGGTAAGTATGGAAATGCACAAACACCTGTGTGAGTCTCTGCTTGCAATTCTTGGAATGTCCCCAGAGGTGGCACTATTGGGTCCTATGGCAGGAAATGCCTCTAAGGAGCAATTTGAAAGACCTCCTTCCCAAGTTGCAGCCTGCTCGCTGCCCTGTGGCTTCTTCTCTCCCCCTCACAGGCTCTGGGCCTGCAGGCCTGTGGATCCCATCCTGAGTCTCACTGCACACTGGTGCCAGGTCACTGTGTTAAACTGGTAAGAGCAGATCCAATACTTGAGCTCAGCTTCAGGCCATAGTAATCAGATCTTTCAGTTTTTATTCATTTTTGACTTTGCAGTGCTGGCTGGTGATAGAAGGCAGGATCATGTGCTTATGCCAAGCAGGCACTGGACACCGAGCTCACCCAGATTCTGAAAGGTCCACATCCAGCCCCTGATGGCCAGCTCTGCCAGAGAAAAGCCTCCCCTGACCTGCATGCAATACCTTCTAGAGAAGAATGAGGGCCCCACATGTTCCTGAGAACTCTTGCACTCAGTGACAGGCTCCAGCCCTGGCTTCTTCAGTGTTCCCACAGCAGACCAAGTTATTCCACTCTCAAGCTTGCCCTGACCTTCAGTGCTGCCCCCTCCCCTTCCCATCCTTCAGAACTCCCATCCCCACCCCTACTCTAAGGGACACCCTGACAACAATCCAGTCACCTGCACTCTCCTCCCTACCATCCACTGGGCCAAACCAGCATGAAGCTTGAGGCTCCAGCTCCTAAACACACACCAAACTCCAAACATCTTCAGCCCCTGCCTAGGCCACACTTGAGCTATGCTGTTCTGGGCTGGGTCCCTGCAGCGGCCTCCCACCTTTCCTCAGCTGCCAATCATGCCCTTACAATGCTTCCCTGCTGTGCTGGCTAGTTTTATGTCACCTCCACAGAAGCTCGAGTCATCAGAGAGGTGGGAACCTGAACTAAGAAAATGCCTCCATAAGATTGGGCTGTAGGCTGGGACTGGGGAGATGGCTCAGAGGTTAAGAGCACTGGCTGCTCTTCCAGAGGTCCTGAGTTCAATTCCCAGCAACCACATGGTAGCTCACCACCATCTGTAATGAGATCTGGTGCCCTCTTCTGGCCTGCAGGCAAACATGCAGACAGAACACTGTATACATAATAAATAAATATTAAAAAAAAAAAAAAAGGTTGAGCCTGTCTCTTATACACATCTAGATGTGTATAAGAGACAGAGCCTGTGGTGCATTTTCTTAATTAGTGATTGATGAGGGAAGGTCCAGCCCATTGTGGGCAGTGTCATTCCTGGGCTGGTGGTCCTGGGTTCTATAAGAAAGCAGGCTGAGCAAGCCATGGTGAGCAAGCCAGTAAGCAGCACCCCTCCATGGCCTCTGCATCAGCTCCTGTCTCCAGGTTCCTGCCCTGCTTGAGATCCCATCCTGACTTCCCTCAACGATGGACTATGATGTGGAAGTGTAAACCAAATAAACNCTTTCCTCCCCAACTTGCTTTCGGCCATGTATTTCTACACAGCAACAGTAATCTTAACTAGGACACTCTCCAAGCAGAAGTCACAGCAAACCAGAGCACTATTTCATAATTTTAAAATTTTAATTTAGCCAGGCAGTGGTAACGCACACCTTTAGTCCCAGCACTGGGAGGCAGAGGCTGGTGGATCTCTGTAAGTCTGAGGCCAGCCTGGTCTACAGAGCAAGTTCCAGGGCAGGCTCCAAAGCTACAGAGAAACCAAAAAAAAAAATTATTTTTGATTTAATGAAGCCTGCAGTACTGGGGGATGGGACCCTTGGGCATGTGAGTCAGCATCTGACTGAGCTCCATCGCAGTCCTTTCCGTACTTTCCATGTGGAGACAGCATCCCACTAACATGTACATCTCACAGCATGGGCTGCCCTTGACCTCAGTGTCACCAGCGCACTACTCAAAGCCCACTGCTCCCACTTTCACCCTGCCAGGCTGCAAGTGCTTACCCAGAGGCAGGTGTGGAAGGCCACCATTAGCCAACAGCACAAGCACAGCTCAGCCCTGTCAGGAAGGAGAACCAGCCGATAGCTGGCTCTTTCTGTAGGCTCAAGCAGCCTATGTCAACCAATCTACAAGCTCCTCGGGCTGTGAGGAAAGGGGTAATACTACAGAAAAGGGTGGAGGATGTGTGCACGTCAGTGCCAGACCATTTCTATCCTGGCTTTGCCACTGATACAGCAGGTGCCTGAGCAAGTCACTTTGCTTCTCTGAGCCTGTGTTCCTATCTGTACCCTGACTNCTTACAGGGTTGGCAGAGGGATGCAGTCAGGTAATGCACATGAAGAACTGAGCCTAGTGCATCTCCTATAGCTCCTGGTTTAGATACAAAATGGGTTGCCCATCAGTGTGATCTGGTTCTGGACTAACTAGATGGCAAGATGGTNCAGATGTGGGCAAGACCTAGAGCAGACCAATGCTCTGTCTGCTCTGAAGAGCAAGAGACCGATACGTGAACACACTCCCTCTTTCCTGTGGCTGCATCACCGCTGGCCCATCAACTGCTGTGCACTGACTTTGGGAAACAGCCCCAAGGGTGACTTGGCTTAAGCAGGTCCTTGATAGAAGGGTGGGACTTACAAAAACTAACAATGTCCTTGGAGACTGACCTAAGAGTCACTCTCTCAGCTAGGACACCGGGAAGGACCGCTGAGTCAGTCCAGCAGCTGAAGTCATTTCCAAATGGAGTTGGAAACACACTCTAGTGCACAAATGCAGCTGGTGAAAATGTGCCTGGGTGCTGGGGAAACTGAGTGTGTCACCCTAAGGCCCAGTCCTGCTGGCCACCGCCTCAGAGTCACTCTAGGTAACAGTGGTCAGGAGGGAGGCATGCCAAATTCCAAAGACCATGGTGAAGAGGCAAAAGGGAAGGGAGTGNGTCCTGAACAAAGTCCTGTGGCTGTGAGGGACACCTACTCAAGGCCTGGGGACACTTTAAGCCTCCTCTGAAGATGGATCTTTTAGAACAAGGGTATGGGCCAGAGGGTCTCTCACAACCTGGAGTGCAGAGTCAGAGAAAGCCAGAAGCTCTCCCTTGTGACCACTATTTTTGCCCAGTGCCAGGTGTCTATCCAAGAAGTGACATGGAGTTTTGTGTCCTCTCTAATCAGGACAGTAGTGAGACACTGGAGCTCTGCTCACACAACACTGAGGCTGCCCAAAATATCACAGAAAAACAAGGGATATAGCTCAGTGGGAGAGCACTTGCCCAGCATATTCAAGGCCTTGGGCTTGCTTCCAGGGGCACACACACCCATACCCTGGGGAAAAGGACTCTCCAAGCCCAGCCTGCTGTCTGGAGTGCTCACCTGTTCTTCAAAGGAAGAAATCTGCCACCTGTACATTCTCAAGACATCCAGCAGGCAGCTTGCATCCAAGACCTCCTCCTCGGTGACTTCTTGGCAGGACAAAGCTGGGTACAAGAAAGAAGGACAACAACAGAGTCAGAGCAGAAGAACCAGCCAGAAATGCTGCACACCACAGCAGGCAAAGGTGACAATACTGCCAGGGAACACCACAGTTCCCTCTTCCTCGACTCTTTGGAGCCTTACACACTACTGAGTCAGCAAGGAGGCATAGCATGTTTGTTGAATGAATCCTAAGATTTCAGGAAGGTACGAATTATCATCACTGATAAGGAGCGATGTTATAAGTCAGTTGAGTGTGATCTGAACTCATAATTCTCAAGGTTGAAGGACCCTCACTATTAGGCCAACCCCACATCCAGCATGGAACACTTTCTCCCCATGGCTCTGCCATGGCTTCTTAGCCTTTGCTCATGTCTATGTGCTTCTGCCCTCCAGGCACCGGGCGTGCTGAGATGCATGAAGCAGCTGAAAGGACAGCTGGATGCATTACTTTATNACCAAAAGTACAATAAAACCATCAAACAAAAACCAAAGTTTGTCTAGCATAGTGCATGGGCCATAGTCTCGGTTACTGAGGATGCTGAGGTAGGAAGATTTCTTGACCCCAGGAATTTGGGGCCAATCTTGGCAACAGAACAAGGACCCAGCCCAAATAATAGCAATGAATAATGTAAATTATAAAAAGATGCAGTTGGGTCTGTTAAGGATTCATGGCTCTATCTATACCTAGAGTCAGCTCCTTTTTCCTAGGGTGGTAGGCTGGCCAACTACACCGCTCCGTGGATGAAGCACAGATGCAGCCACAGGCAAACGACACACACAGCCTGGACACTGAAAAGGTTTCACTGGCAAGACAGACAGCCCAGGGCTGGAGGGGTCTGTAGTAGTTAAAGGCACTTGTTGCTCTATCATGAGGCCTGGAGTTCAGAGCCCAGCATTAACATCAGGTGGCTCTCAAGCTAAGGGATCTGGCGCCCTCTCCTGGTCTCCAAGGATACCCACACAGATGCACACAAGCACACAATAAAAATAAATTGAAGCTGGATGTGGTGGTGCACGACTTTAATCCCAGCACACAGGAGGCAGAGGCAGGTGGATCTCTGTGACTTTGAGGCCAGCCTGGACTACACAGTGAACTCCAGGACTCCAGAACAACCATGGCTATTTAGTGACTGACTGTCTGTCTGTCTGTCTGTCTGTCTGTCTGTCTGTCTCTCTCTCTCTCTCACACACACACACACACACACACACCAACAACATCAAAAGCTAGGGAGCCCTAGACTGGTCACGGGCCACCGAGTGCTGACTCCCACTCTGACCAGAGGCTTCCAGGCACAGTGCGTGGGGGCCAGTGTTGCTCAAGTGGGAGATAAAGGAAGGATCTGTGCTCTCAGGTTCTGCGGTTTCAGGGTCTGGCTCAGTGATCCACACATAACACAGGACAGACCATTTCTACCCCTTGGTTTGCAGTCAGGGCATGAAGAGTCTCGACACTTCAGGCTCTGACTCCAGAGGGTAGGAACACTGCTGACCTCCTGCCCACAGTGCAGCCCCACCTGAACTGTCTGACAGTGGCCAGAACCTGAGGGGCAGGACATGGGAGGCAGCTACCTGAGCAGCACTGAGGTGAGCACCTTGGCCCAGCCCTTCACCCTCCAGGACAAAGGCCGCAGAGCTGAGAAAGGAACCACACTCCTGGGAAAATGTCAATGACTGCCTAGGACACTGTGAGGCAATCTGGCAAGGTCACTGGCAGTTTCATAACCTGCCACCAACAGTCCAGCTCCTCAGTCTACCTGAAGAAACACGCTTCTGTGCACAAACNGCCATGTGCAGAGATGCTTGCCAAAGCCTGTTAGAAGACTCAACAGCAGAGATCACAGATGCCTCTGAGCTACAAAGCGAGGGAGACGCAAAGGGGTTAAGAAGGAGGATGCACAAAGCACCAGGGCTGCCGAGGCCGTGCAGCAGCTAAGAGTNCTTGCTGCTCTTCCAGAGGACTCAAGTTCAGTTCCCAGCACCCACGTCAGACAGCTACAACCACCTCTAAGTCCAGCTCCAGGGGACCCAATGCCCTCTTCTGGCCTCCACAACACCCACATACATGTGTCCCCCCCAACACACATACACATCAATTTTTAAAATAAAAAAATTCTAATAAAAAAGTACTCCTAAAAACTAACAACAAAAACCTCAAANAACCCAACTCAAACACAGGCAGAACCTTGAGCAGCCATTTCTCTAAGACAATGGCCATCAGGCAGATGAAGAGCTGCGGTGGCCACTCATCACCAGGGAAATGCCAATGTCAGAAAAAAATACCACCTCATGTGCATGTATCATAGGTGTGTGTGTCTACGGAGGACAGAGTTGGACATCACAGCACCTCATACACATATATGAAGGTGTGTGTGTCTATGGAGGACAGTTGGACGTCAAACCTCTTCCTCTACCACTCTCCACCGTATTTTTTGAGACCGACACGCTCACTCAACCTGGAACTCATTGATGGGCTAGATTGGCTGGCCTGTCTCTGTCTCTGCCTNGCACTCCTGGGATTGCAGCATGCACCACCACAGCCTCCTGTGTGGGTCCACATGCTTGAGCACTGAGGGCTTTGTTGTGGGCCCTTCCCAGCCCCTTGCTCTGACTGTGAGAATATCAAGAGCTGCTGTAGCTAGACAGTGGCGTAGTTTATTTTGTAGTGTTTGTTAAAACTGTCACTTAACTGTACTGCACCAAGATCACCTCCACTTTAGCCTTTTTCCTAGAAAGCAGCCATCAACTGTGAAGCTCTTATGTCACTGAAATGAAATCACATTGTATTTTCTACCCTGCTCCTTTCAACATTATTACCTCTCCCAAATTAAAAGAGAGTCAACTGTGGTAAAAATGGCTCCTTGGACTTCTGTGCGGCACCCACAACCCTGGGTGTTTAGGAACATGCTGGAGACCCTTGCACATGTACCATGTGATATACAGATTTTAACAAGTGATATCAAGGACAGTTCAACAGTATTGGATCAGGAAGCCAAGGGACAGAAGGGCAGGCTCCTACATGTTGTTCTCTGACCTCCACACATGGACCATGCCATGTNCATGTACCCAAACACAAACATACACAAATACATAAATGTAAAACCTTCTGCATGCAGATTAAAAATAATGAAGTTGGATAGGTGACTTCAAATTCCTAGGTGGCTGAAGGGATGACTCAGCAGCTAAGAGCTTGGCTGCACTTTCAGGATTCAAGTTCAGTTCCCACCCGGAGCTCACAACTGCCAGTAACTCCAGNTCCAGGGGACCTGACACTCTCTCCTGACCTGTACACGCACCCACACACACACATAAATAAAAAGTACTTCACATCTTTCCCCAGACACTAACAGCAGCCACGAGGAAGACTTTTGGCCATGAGATTATCAGGCCAGATGGCACTGGCCATGTTGCAAGGGCTCACAGGGCTGTTCAAAAGCACATTCAAGAAAGGTCAAACCAAGTTCCACCCCCACAGCAGTGTGCACACACCCCGGCTAACAGCTGCCAGGCTNTGGAATTTGCAATTTGCTTTTTCATCTTTTCTGATAGGCAAAAAGAAACAAATCCTAAGAGCCTTTATTTGTATTTCTTTTGTGAATGATGTTATTTCTTGGGC
>LZPO01057486.1:808357-824852 GCA_001675575.1 Neotoma lepida
TGTCATGGTGGGACATGGTGGCGTGCAGACAGATATGGTGCTGGAGAAGGACCTGAGAGTTCTACATCTTGATCCGCAGGCAACAGAAGTAGACTGTGTGCCACATCGGGCATAGCTTGAGCATGTGAGACCTCAAAGCCTGTCCGCACAGTGACACACTTCCTCCAACAAAGGCCACACCTACTCCAACAAGGCCACACCTCCTTATAGTGCCACTCCTTCTGTGTCTTTGGGGGATATTTTCTTTCAAACCACCCCAGTAGTGATGATGGTGATGATGATGATGTGATGATGATAAGGNTAATGGCTATGATGTTAGTTCTTATAACAGCACATGCTACAGTTAATTAGCCTGTCTGNGGACCACCCCAGATGCCACATTAGACAAATACAAGATGTATTGATCCCCCTTCTCCTCCCCTATTTCCATCCTAGACACTTTCATGGTGGAAGATGCGGTGGAAGCCATTGGGTTTGGAAGATTTCAGTGGAAGCTCTCTGTTCTCACTGGCTTGGCTTGGGTAAGTATCTGGCCACAGCAGCCCATGGACACCCTAAGGATCCCCTGAAGCTCAGCTGGGTACCATGGCCACAGGAATAGCACAGTTCTCACCACATATAACTTCTGCCCGAATGCCAATCACCAGAGCTCACATATAGTGATGGCCCAGGTGCATGCTGGGAAGGAGGTAGACATGGTTGGCCATCACCNTCAGGAAGCATCAAGCTACAGAAGTGGTTCTCTGCCCTTGGGGACTCAGGGCTTCTGTGAGGTGATGGTATTAGGTCATATCCCTGCCTAGGAAAACNGAGTTCATAGGAAACATTTGCCGTCTAGGTTGGGAGGATAGTTCAGGGTGTTTGCCTAGCTGCGTGGAAGGCGCTGGGCTCCACCCCCCAGCACTGCAGAAAGTAAAATAAAGAATGCTTTCTGATTCAAGGTGTTCACAACCCCCCGCTAAGGACTCCTTACAACCCAAAGCACATCGGGTTTTTAATACAACTGCGATGCTTCTCTGAGCATGATATGAGACGTGACCTAAGCATGTGGTTTTCAAAATGGACCGTCAGTTCCCCTGCCATTTCTCTCACTAACTAGAAACAGTCCTTCACCAGGCCCCACACTCCCATGGCTTGNGTGTGTGCCTACTTTTAACCTTCCAATATTCTGTCTAGTCATAAAGTAGAATCAAGACATTTAGTATCTGGGGCTTCTTAATATATGCTAATGTATTCAAACACTTCATTAAATATGCAGACAATTCTTCACAAACACATGACCTACCAACCAAAGACAAAAGAGTGGCACCGAAGAAAAAAATGACCACACTGTCTCTCTGCCTCTGTGAAAATGTGTGCCCAGCTTTTAGACACGTGATGCTTTCTTACTTCATCTGGGGAGCACCTGTATTTCTTATCATATTTTTATAGTGTGTGTGTGCATGTGTGTATGAGTGTGTGTACCATGGTGAACCATGCCAGAGGACAACTGGCAGGGACACAGGAGTTGGTTCTTTCCTTCTACCATGTGGCTCCTGGGGATCAAATTCATGGCCTCAGGCTTGGCAGCAAGCGCTTTTACCCACTGAGCTATCTCATTGACCCAAGAACCTGTGTGTTTAAAAATATGAGGAAATGATGCTGTACATGGTGATACATTATACTGGTGTAATCCCAGTGTTTGGGAGGTGGGGGCAGGAAGATTGCTGGTTTGGGCCAGTCTGGGCTACATAATGAAACCCTGCCTCACAAACAAACAAACAAACAAACGAGGCATAAAGGGGCCAGTGAGATGGTAAACACACACACACACACACACACACACAAATAAATATAATTTTAAAAAATAACTGGAGAGATGGCTTAGTGGTTAAGAGCACCGGTTGCTCATCTGCAGGACCCAGGCTCAATCTCCACAATTCCCAGCACCCAAACAGTGGCTCACAACTGCCTGTAACTCCATTTCCAGGGGATCCAACCTCCTCTTCTGGTCCCCAAGGGCACTGCATGCACATGGTGCACAGACATACATGCCGGCAAAACACCCACACATATGAAAGAAACAACTACAAAATTTAAAAATAAAATTTTAAAGCAAGCAGACAAACACAATGAGGGAAACACACCAAGCACACCAGCTGTCACCTGGGTCCCTGTGTTGCAGCTCACTGGTCCAATCCCAGATGCTTTCCCATGGGACACCTGGCCAGGTGCCAGCAGGAAGCAGAAGGGTTGGCCACACTCTCCGAGGCCAGGGCAGGATACACTTGGTCCTCACAGTGTCCCTTCCTCCCACAGATGGCCGACGCTATGGAGATGATGATTCTGAGTATCCTGGCACCTCAGCTGCACTGTGAGTGGCGACTCCCCAGCTGGCAGGTGGCGCTGCTGACTTCGGTAGGCAGCCCCGNNGCTCACAGATTCCCCTGGTGTCCTGTGGGATGTTGCCCATCTCCTGCTGCCAGGTGGCTCTGCAGAAAAGAGCCAAGCTGTCCTCCTTCACTTTCCATCGCTGTGATGAGCACCGTGACCTAAAGCAACTTGGGGAGGAAGGGGCTTGTTTCAGTTTACAGTTCCACATCACAATGCATCCCTGAGGGAGTCAGGGCAGGGACTCAAGGTGGGAACCTGGAGGCAGGAGCTGAAGTAGAGGCTGTGGAGAATCAAAGCCTACTGTCTTGCTCCTCATGGCTTGCTCAGTTTACCTTTTTATAGCACACAGGATCACCTGGCAGTGATCATCCACAGTGAGCCAGAACCTCCCTCATGAATCATCCATGAAGAAAATATACCACAGGCTAGCCCAGAAGAAAATATACCACAGGCTAGCCCACCGGCAAATCTGGTGGGGGAATTTTCTCAACTGAGGTTCCCTCTTCTGAAATGACTGCAGCTTGTGTCAAACTGACATAAAACTAGCCAGCCCACTAGCCCTTTATGGAAACACTGTCGTCAGCTCCTCTTAGTTACCCTACCCCATCCCCCTGTCCTCTGTGACCTGTCCCAGCAAGTTAGCAGCCAACTCTACCCACCCAGGGCTTTAACTCCTTGGGGACCTCAGGGAATCTGGAACCCACCAGCATGTGTCATGTACACTGCAGGAGCCTCACCTCTCCCAGCTGCAGACAGGACATGCCATCCTCCCAGGAGGGCGGTGTGAGGGCTAGAAACATGGCCCCTGACGGGTGGCAGAGATTCAGTAAGTTGTGTGCTCTCTGGAGAGAAGCTCAGAAGGTGAATGAGGCAGAAACCCTCTGTTTTTGCTCTGGGGATTCAGAGGAGGGGATAAGGGNCAGGAGAGGGGGCAGCAAAAACAGCTAACACTCCCTGAGAGCTTAATGTCCAAAGAGCGGGAGCCATGTTGGCTATAGTGTTGGATACAGTGTACGCCTGTCTTCGCTCCTAGTCTCATTCCTATGACTGTAACCCAGACAAGAAACAACTTAAGGGAGCCAATGTTGATTGACAGGTGGTCTGAAGAGATACAGTCTGTCTTGGTGGGCAAGGCATGAAGGAGGAGTGTAGGGCAGCTGGTCACATGGCATTCCAGGTCAGGAAACAGAGAGATGACTGCTGGTACCCATTCCTCTCCCCGTTTGACTCAGTCTGGCTCATGGGATGGTGCCATCTGCATTTAGGATGGGCCTTCCCACCTCAATCAGCCCTGTCTAGAACCTCTAGAACCCCCTTCACAGGCGTGCCCACAGGCTCAACTCCTAGATGCCTCTAGACCCTGTCAAGCTGGCAGTCAATGCTAATGAGCACAGCACAGTTTCCATCACAGCACACAACTCTTCCTGGTCACTCCTGGTGGGAGACGAGGCACAGACAGATTAAGCTGCTCGCTCTAGGTCACACAGCCCAGCTGTGGCCAAGNGCAGTAGCTAATTAGTGATGGATCCCAGGACACTGTGAGTTTGCTCATTACTGAGGTTTTATCTGATTAGGGGNTGCTCTCTCCCAGGCAAAACATGGCTGATTTGAGCAGTGAGGTCACAGCCCAGTGGGAGTCAGGTACAGCACACACTCCTACATTTTTGTGGTTGAGACACAGCCTTGAGTGAAAAATGGTGGGGCGGGGGGTGAGGGGGGTGAGTAAATGAGAGAGACTCCTCCCTTCCCCCCCACCCCTGCACTCTCTCTGGGGAGTAACAGGCCTGTCTTTTCTCGGTAGTCTCTTTCATGGGTTTGGGCTCATAACAGACTTAGAAGACCCTGATGGGCCAGGCCCAGTGCAGAGGGTTTCGCATTTATTTCTTTAACCCTCTCTGTCCTGTAGAAACGGTTCTAAGGCTCTGAGATGCCACTCATTTGTGTGGAGAAGGAAACCAGGGATGAGAGAAGTCAGTAAGAAGCCTTGTATAGAAAAAGGAGGAGGAGAAGGAAGAGGGGGGGAAGAAGAGGAGGGGGAGGGAGAGGAGGAGGAAGAGGAGGAAGAGGATTATGACAGAGAAGGCATGCACAGTGCTGCACACCTGAAAACTGTGACCAGAGGGCTGCAAGTTCAAGACCAGCTGGGGCTATATAGGCAGAACCTGTAATAACAACAACAAAAATCCAGACATTTTGCCACACACTTTTTACTCCCAGCACTCAGGAGGCAGAGGCAGACGGATCTCTGGGCGTTCAGGGCCAACCTGGTCTACAGAGTGAGCCTTGTACTTACATACTTAACAGCTGTGGGAGCCCACAGGTGACTTTCCTTTACTGAGCCTCAGTGTCCTCATCTAAGAAATGGGGGTGACAATGGCATACCCCTCCCCCAATGTGATTACTGGGGGACCTGCCTAAAGGTGGGTGTGGTGGTACTCACCTGTAAACCCAGCTCTCAGGAGGCTGAGGCAGGAGGATTGAGAATTTGAAGTCAGCCTGAACTATACAGACAGACCCTGTCCCAAAAAGAAAAAGGAACTGTGTCTCAGTGGCAGGTGTCTGTGTGTGTGTATGTGTGTGTGTGTGTGCTGTGTGTATGTGTGTGTGCTGTGTGTATGTGTGTATATGTGTATGTGTGTATGTGTGTGTGGTGTGTATGTGTGTGTGTGTATGTGTCTAGTTGCNGTTCCCTCTCACTCCCTGCTGCTAATAGAAACGGTCTGTCTGTCCACAGGTGGTGTTCATCGGCATGATGTCGAGTTCCACGCTCTGGGGAAACATCTCGGATCAGTACGGCAGGAAAACAGTAAGTCTAAATGCTCGCACTCTGTGGTCCAGACATCATGGGGGCGGCACAACACACTCTCTGATGCTTTAGCAGGGACGAGATGTGTCTGTGCAGTCTCTTGAGCTGAAGAAGGAGCACCTTAGAGGCCAAGGGATGTTCTTGATGCCAACTTGTGTCCCTTACATGAGGCCAGGGCAGGTGAGGGATGGCAGATGACATCAGCTTTATTGTCCTAGAGGAATAAGTCCTGTCTCAGTCCGCTAAGCAGGAGCCTTCCCTGGCCTGCCTTCCATATCCACTGCCCTGACAGGATCACTGCCTGGTTTAACTGTTTGTGGTGGGCATGGCGGTGAACGTCTGTAATCCAAGCATTCAGAAGGCCCCAGCAAGAGGATTTTGATGAACCTGAGGTCAATCTGGGCTACAAAGAGTGTAGTGATATATTGTGTCCCTCAAAATATTGTGTACCCTAATAAAAGTTGTCTGGGGTCAGAGAACAGAACAGCCACTAGATAGACATAGAGGCCAGAAAATGGTGACACACATGCCTTTAATCCTAGCATTCCGAAGGCAAAGATCCATCCAGATCTCTGTGGATTCAAGGCCACAATGAAAACGGAGCTAGGCATGATGGCACACACCTTTAATTCCAGCACTCGAGATCTCATGTCTTGCTTGGAAAAGACACATGCCTTTAATCCCAGGAAGTAATGGCTGGAAGCAGAAAGGTATATAAGGCATGAGAACCAGAAACTAGAGGCCTCTTAAGCTTTCAGGCTTTGAGCAGCAGTTGAGCTGAGATCCATTCGGATGAGGACTCAGAAGCCTGCAGTCTGAGGAAACAAGATCAGCTGAGGACTTGGCAAGGTGAGGAGGTTGGCTGTGGCTTGTTCTGTCTCTCTGATCATTCAGAATTTACCTCAATACCTGGCCTGGTGTTTTCAATTAATAAGACCGTTTAAGATTCGCTCTACACAAAGAGAGAACTTGTCTCAAGTGAAACAAAACATTTGTGCTGGACGTATGTCAGGGTCTGTGTCAATGATGGGAAAGGGCTTTACAAACAGGAAGGAGGGGCAGGCAGCTGGAATCCCACTGGGTACCTCCAAGGCTTTAGATAAGCGCTTCCCTCTTTATTTGATATTGCTCTCACGTCGTTAGACTGCACTCGCGGCACTGATGTTCTCTGTAGATGAAGTTGGTCTCCTCCCATCTGTCTACACAGTTGGCATGGGGTACACGCCTCCACTACTTTCCCTCTGCGTTTTCACCCCTTCTTGGACTCTTCACACCAGCCTGCAATCTCTCTAGAGGCAGGGTGGCATGGTGAAGGTGTGAGTTAGGTGATCTCGGGGTCATTCCTGACCGTGTGACCTCATTTGTGTAAGTGAACTGACGTCTCCCATCCATGACCATCATGGCAGAGAGCATGACAGCACACAGGCAGGCCTGGTGCTGGAGCGGTAACTGAGAATTTACATCTGATCTACAAGCACGAGGCAGAGAGAGCTAACTGGGGATGGCGTGGACTTTTGAAATCTCAACGTCCACCCCCAGGGACACACCTCCTCCAAGGCGGTGCCTCCTAATCCTTCCCAAACAGTTCCACCAACTGAGGACCAAACATTCGAACCTAGGAGCCTTTGGGGGGCCATTCTCATCCAGACCACCCACAAGGCAAGCACTGAACCTGCTGAGCCATCTCCCTGGCCCATGGCTGCTCTTTACTTACCTAAAAGTTCACCGCAGTCTTCAGTTGGGGTTCTCTTGGAAAAGTGTGCATGTTCTGCCACTGAGGCCAGTGATTCATATCTGTGGGTCAAGAGGCAGCCCTGTAGAATAGAGAGAAGAAGCTTATGAGTTTGGGTCTCAAGTTTTTACATTTTTTTATTTATTAGTGTGTGTGTGTGTGTGTGTGTGTGTGTGTGTGTGTGTGTGTGTATACAGCCTCCTGTGCCACAGCTCAAGTGTAGCGGTCAGAAGATAACTTTGGGGAGTCTGTTCTCTCCTTCCACCATGTGAGCAGCAAGGATGGAACTCTTGTGGTCAGGATTGGTGGCAGGAACTTTTTACACACTGAGCCATCTCACTGACCCAAGAGTTTGGATTTTAAAAATTCATAAATGGGTTTTCTTTTCTTTTCTTTTTTAAGATCTATTCATTATGTATACAGTGTTCTGTCTGCATGTTTGCCTACAGGCCAGAAGAGGACACTAGATCCCATTATAGATGGTTGTGAGCCACTACGTGGTTGCTGGGAATTGAACTCAGGACCTCTGGAAGAGCAGTCAGTGCTCTTAACCTCTGAGCCACCTCTCCAGCCCCATAAATGGGTTTTCAATAATGATGTTTACTAAATCTTGTAAATTATAACCCCCCCTTTTTTTTTTATTAGTTTTTCAAGACAGGACTTCTCTGTGTAGCTAGGTGGCTGTCCTGGAACTCACTCTGTAGACTAGGCTAGCCTCGAACTCACAGAGATCCATCTGCCTCTGCCTCCCAAGTGCTGGGATTAAAGGCNTACACTACCATGCCCGGCTCATAACCCCATTTTTTTGCACTTCTAGAATACTGCTTCTCAACACAGGAAAGGGGAACACTTGATGATGTGTGGAACAGACTGGGTTGTCACAACTAAGGGAAGAAGTGATAATGGCATCTCATAGGTAAAAGCCAGGAATCCCATCTAGTCCCCTACAGTGCATAGGACACCTTGCACCGCAACATGTGATTGGCACTGAGGGACCTGNTCCAGAGAGAAAATGCCAGGCCTCCTGACATTGCTGTCACTTGCAGAGTTAATTCCATGGCCCCTTTCTCCGTCACCTGAGATNACTAAGGCTTTGTCCAATACCCACGCGGTTGGTTTATTCTGGCAAACAAAAAGGGAACATCTCTCTGTGCAAAGCATGAGCCTGAGCCAGGCTGCTTGGGGTCAGGTCCCACCTGCTTCCCATACAGAGTCCTTGAGCCATGTGCCCTCATGCATACGTGGGATGGCTCAGACACACCATGGAGTGATTTCAAAGAGTGAAGGGCCTTGCACGTGAGGTCTTGGCACAGATAAATCATCTCAAAAAGGTCTATTATGATTCTTGCCTCATGCCAAGCTTGTCCCCATTCACTGCAGCCAGCATTCACACACTGGTGCCTGCCTCCAGAATCCACGTCCTTCACCCTGACCTTGGCTGCTAGCAGACCTGAGTTCACCCCAGAGAGATCAGTCCCAAATAAATGAGGCTGTGTGGAGGGCTGCCCGTAACATGCTCTGCTGGCTCTGCTCCCAGGCTAGCTAAGTTTCACACCCAACAGGCAGCTGACTTGACCAGAGAGAAAGGAGACATGTCCCCCAATGGCTTCTCCTCCCGTGGTGGAGTTTCTGTGCAAACTCAGGAAGCAAGGAGTAAGCTGTAATTAGGAAGCCTCCCCTGGGCTTCTCCAAAGTCCTGGGCACACCAGGCAACCTACCAGCAGCATCAAACACAGAGGAGCTGTGTCTTGATCTTGGTCCACGGAGACTGAATCCCATATGTAAAAGCAAAGAGCATTTATTTCAAGCTCGGAGCTTGGACTCTCTGTCTGACACAGCAGCGATAGCAGAGAGCCCTGAGCCCAGGCAGGGTAGGGTTTTTATCATAGCAGAGGTTGGGGTGAGGGGATTTCCAGGGTTCAGGATCCTGATTGGCTGACATTTGTCTAGGGGTATAGGGAATGTTTGGATGTCATGTATTTCCCCTTAGACGCAGGCCCTCCCTAGGTGGGGTCAGCTCATGGCTTCTCCTGGATGCCGGTGTTGCTTGCCAGTAAGCCTGTCACAAAAGCTGTGTCTGGGCTTCTAACCCTGTCATGGCAGTTGTGTGGTCAAGCTGTTTTGCCCCCCCTCCCCGCACATCTGCATTAGGGTTCCGAGAGACATTTTGGTTCCTATGGAAGTTCCTAATGCCTGGGGGCTTATGTCAGCCACAGATAGGTGAGGGCAACAGAAGCTACGTCCCCACTCTGCACCCCATCCTCCCANGCCCGTGGAGCAAGGCAAATTGCATCACCTCTCTGAGCCTTAGTTTCCTTGCATGCAAAATAAAGGAGACAGAAGAAACACAAAGAGGGAAGGGTCCAACCAGAAAATGTATGTAGGGCTGGGGTGCAACTCAATGGATAGAGTGCTTGCCCAACACACACAAGGCTATGATCCACAGCAACACCGAATAAAACTGGGTCTGGGTGGCACATGCCTGTAACCCTAGCCTTTGGGAGGAAGCAAGAGGCTCAGCAAGCAGTTCAAGGTCACCCCTGGTACACAGTGAGTCCAAGGCTAGCTTGGGCTACATGAGACTATCTCAAAATACAAAATGAAGTATGTGTAATATGCATAGGTGTTTGCCAAGGCGTGTTAGACCATTCGAGTTGTAATTACTACAGTTCAGAGCGTCGGTGGTGTAATCAGGTCACCCAGTCAGAGCCATCCAAGAATGCATCCCAGGCTTTCTGGGCTACAGGTTGCAAACGGGTAACCCGGAGAAGGATGCATCCCCATGCGTTCCCGATTTTAGTGCTGAGGGTTGACCCCAGGGCCTGCAGCATGCTAATTGTGCATGCTAACCCTGAGCTACACCCTACCCCATATTTTATTTATCCTCACAGGATTTTATGGGGTTTTCAATTAGTTGCCTTTATTTTTAAAAATGATACATTTTGTATTAAAATAATGTGGCTTATGGCTTCTTTGGAAACCTGGGTTACCTAGTGACTGGGACTCACAATTTGTCATGGTGACTTTTGGCCAAAGCTGAGTAGAAACCCATGAAGTGAAGCAAGTCCTCTCACTGACACAGTACTCATCTGTCCCTGCTGTATCTCATCTACCTGAGGAGTTCACCTACCTGTTGGAGGTTAATGGGAGCTACCAAAGGCCCTGGAGGAAGGTAGTGGCTCCATTGAAGCTCAAGTCTCAGGTGTTAGAAGCTCTGGCTGAGGGTTTGGCCCCACCAAGTGCTGATTTTGAGCGAATCATTCTTCCACACTGCTGAGATCATGAGAAAACCTTCTTTCTGCAGGTGTGCTACAGTGAACCCACATAATAGTGCAAGAGCAGGTTTTAAAATGCAGACAAGAGTCCTGTGATGCCAGAGACTCCTCAACTGCCAGGTCTCTTCCCGCAATTCAGTGCCATGCAAGCAGCAGAAAACTCAGTACATACATGCCATGTGATGGATGGATGGATGGATGGGTGGATGGATGGATGGATGGNNGGATGGATGATATATTACAGTAGTCCTATGGCTAAGTACACAGCAGGTGCTCAATATATGCATATTGAAGAAAAAGATGCACAATTTATATATGTGTGTGTGTGTTGTTATGTTAGGCACATAGCAAGTGTTCAACATATGTATGTATTGAATAAATAAGTGAATAAGTTAGCCAATGAATGATATCTGTCAGTATCCAGCATCCCTTAAGTAACATTTATTCTGAATTTGTTTCTCCATTTCTAAGAGTAATTAAATTTAACACTTTCTAAACTTTGTACCATGTTTGTCCTGATGTCTCTGTCTGATTCTCAACCCCAATGAATGTCATATCCCCTTTACTTAAAAATCATAAATAATATTAGTCACATTGTTAGTTGGCTATCCTCTGCTATAACAAGTACCTGAGACAAATCAGTTTATAAAGATAAAAGGTTTGTTTGGTTCATAGTCTGGGAGTTTTCAGTCTGTGGAAGTTTCACAATTAGCTTTGGTCCAAGTACATTCGGTCTATGTCCCCTCATCCTGTGAAGTAAAGAAGAGTGAAAATCAAAAGCATTTTTCTGCTGTGTGATGATCAGGATATTGGAGATGGCTTGAGACACAGAGCCATCTGTGTGCCTCATGCCTGAACCTCTGGACCCTGACTGGCACTGAATAGTAGTCAATGGACAACCAGGATGGCCCAGTTTGTTTGACAGCACACAGAGCACACCCGGCGTCCCCCTGCCTATGTGGGTTGCTTGTAAAGTGAGACTATTGATAACTTAAAATCTTTTGAGATTTTATTGATTTTTATTTTATATGTATGAGTGTTTTACCTTTGTGTATGGCTGTGTGCCATGTGCCTGTTGTCCCCAGGGAGACCGGAAGAGGGTATCGGATCACCTGGAACTGTAGTTACAGACAGTTAAGCTGCCATGTGGGTGCTGAGAATCGAACTCAGGTCTCCCAGAAGAGCAGCCAGCACTCTTAACTGTGGAGCTCTCTCTCCATCCCCCTGTTGGTAACTTTTTAATTTTTAAAAAAAAAGCAATGCCAGGGATGGAACCCAGGGTAGGTGCTGTAACCAGGCCACATCCATCCTTGATTGGTAGCTTGATATGTTTGTAGGTGCATGTCACCTGGATGTGCCCAAGGCTCTTGTGACTCCTGTCTCCTTCTCCACAGGGGCTGAAGATCAGCGTGCTCTGGACCCTGTACTACGGCGTCCTCAGTGCTTTTGCACCTGTGTATAGTTGGATCCTGGTGCTCCGAGGCCTGGTGGGCTTTGGGATCGGAGGGGTGCCCCAGTCGTAAGTAAATACCCAGCTCTGGCTTAACAACCACCTTCTGTATGTATAGGTTCAGCCACTTTGGATTTAAAAATACCCAGGGAAGAAGTGAACAGGTCGCCTCCCTTGTTATTAGTCACTAAAGAATATATAACAGGTGGCCATGTAGATAGCATTTGTACTGTGGTCTGTGCTAGCAGCAGCCATAGCAATGGTTTATAGCATACAGGGGTGTGAGTATGTCTGTCAGATACTACGTTGCTTCTTAGGAGAGAGTTGAACTGTCCCAGCTTTAGGTTCCAGTGCCCTGGAGATAAGGCGGATGGCTGTGTGTCCTCACTGCCTTGGACTGGTGAGGATGGCTGTGCAGGGTTCTAGAACCTGAAGCCACTGCAGGACAGGCGGCATTAGCATCGGTATCCTTCAGTTAACGACAGTGTCTGCACAGCGCCCAAAAGCCCTGAAAGCAAAGTCATAACAAAACAGACCCAACTTTGATGGTATGTTCAACATCCACACGTCATGGCTGCCAGCAGGGGTGTGTGTGCTGATGGGTCACATAAGCTCCATTATTCAGTGGGGGGACACTGAGACTCAGAACAACCCACTACAACCTTTGGGTCAAGGCAAAGCCTGCACGGGGTCCAGCTGTGAACTCTTGCAGGCAATGCTCCTGGCTGGTGCAGGGGGAGTGAGCCCCTGGTTCAGTCTCTGTGCCTGAACTAATCCAGTGGCACAGTGCACCACCACCATTGGCACATGCTTCATTCTTAAAGAGTGTCATGTCCAAGCTGGTGCCTAGCCATTGCTCAGGCCACCAGCGCCAGGGGTGGCACAGCATGTGATCCATACAGCCCATGGACTCTTCAGTCATAAACCGCCTGCAGGGCCTCTTTTGAGACAATCTAGAGACATGATCTCTGGAAAGGGTAGGTTCATCCTGAATCAGTGTGGTTGGCTTACAGTCTCTGCAGCCCCAAAGTCCTGGGTGTGAATCCTGATTCAGTGCTGTGATCTCACTCAGACATGTCACTGATCTTTTCTCTGTGTCAGTTTTATTGACACCCACCCACTCTCAATGGGTCCCTGGGAGCATTGTGATACCACATATGAAGTGCCCAGGACGTTGCTTGGGGAGAGTTCTCCCTTCCTACCAAACATTCTCTTGGGCCATCACAAAGGCTCTGTCACACGCTGTGTCACTTCACATGAGTGGCTTGATCTTGCTCAGCTTTGCTTCACATGCCCTCGGTTTGATCCCCAGCACCATAAACTGAGTGTGGTCCCTCATACCTGTGATCGAAGAACTGGAAAGTTGGAGGCAGGAGGATGGTAAGATAAAAAAAAGTCATCCTTGGTTAAGTAATCATCCAAGGCCAGCTTGGGATACTTGACACTGTGCTTCAAAACAAAGCAACAAACTCTTTCCTATGAAGTCGGAGCTTGGCAAGCATCCAGCTTCCCAAAGCATAGATAAGAAAGTCACATGGTGTGGGGTAAGGGATAGACGGTGTGTAGTGTGAAGGGGAGACTGACCACATGGCTCTAACACCCAAGTTTAGCCTCCTTCCTCGTAGCAGGTCAGTGAGGCCTGTCCACTCCTTCTCCAGCGTCTTCCAGATGGCTTCATCCAGGGCTCTGGAGAGCTGGCATCCGGCATGCTTTCCTGGAGTGGAAAAGCATGATTTCACACTATTTAGGAATTAAAAACCACTGGAGCTCTAAGCAGAGGCCATTAACAGAGACACAGCCATAAATCTGGGCTGGCAGCATCTAGTAACCAGATTATGACCCAGTTCCAGACATTCTGGCACATGAGCCACTGGCCGCACAGCAGCGCCTCCTGGTGGCTGGAGGAACTGTCCTGGCTCAGGTCAAATTCCTTCTCCAGGGATGCTGAGGGATGCTAGAGCAGGGTTCAAGATGGGGGGAAGGGATGTGCCACATCCTAAACTGCTCATAAATCCCCTGGAAATGACGTAAAGGTGACAGGAATCTTTAATGGAATTCATAAGCAAGGAAAGGACGCTGTCAAACTACCAGAAATTTTGAGAAACTTCTGGTGGCATATGAGTAAATGCAATTACAAGGCGGTAACTAGAACAAAGAAAGATTACACCCCAAACCAGCAACAGAGGACCACATGATGAAAAGGATTCCCAGAGTCTGGGAGAAGTGTCATTCCCAGAGTCCCCAGTACAGGGAAGGAGGAGAAGACACCAGGTGTTGTGTGACAAAATTTTTCCTGGNGGAAACAACACACGTGTCAACACACCCCACATAGGGACCCTACTACAGACCAAAATACAGACACCACCCAAGTCCAACTTAGTGAACCAATGAGTTTTATTGGGGTTACTTACAGGAGTAATAGTGTGGGGTCACTTATAGGAACAGAAATGACTCAAAAACAGCTGTATTACCAANGCCCACTCCAGCATGAGTGACAGCTCACAGAATCTAGGACCCTGGAGCACAGTGCGCAGCCTTCAGGCAGCTCAGCACGTTGGAGCATGTCCCTTNGTGGTGCCTCAATTGGTCTAAACCTCTTCCGGGCAGCTGGTCTCCTCTCCAGAGTGTTCTTTGTAGCTCAGCGTGGCTGACTCCTCTGGGAGGGACTCTCAGCTTTGATTGCTTACTGTGGAGGGCCTTAGTGAGTCTGGTCAGTTTCAGGGACTTCCTGAAGCTACTTTGTTTACCTTCCTGCTTAAGGAGCTTCCCTGAAGGATGGACTCCACCCATTCCTCCAGCTCTTGCATTCTTTCTGCCTCCTCTTCCCAAATGATGCCTGAGCCTTGGAGGAGGTGANTACTGATGTCCACCTATGGCTAGGAAACAGGCCGCCATGCCACAGCAACAGTCACTTGTTCTTAGGAGTTTCACTGATGGTTATGAGTTGAGGCNGATAACAACTGTGATCTATAGATGTCAACGCNTATGTTCAGAAGGCAGTTTGGCAAGGACCTCACATCNATCTGGAAAAACCACAGAAGTTACTTCCCCATTGGGTCCTATGACCTCCCCTCCCCAAGCCATGGGTTTTTGTCCTGGATTACAGTACCGGATGTGANCTCTCTCTCGTNGAGCAGGCCTTAAATGCAATTGGAAGGCTGTAGGTTTTACTCACCATAGTTGAGCCACTATTGCACAAGCAGGCACATCCTGCCTGGAATGATGGGGTTTTAGCATGCAGGATCCATAGCCAAGCAGGAATGTTGGTGACAGTTCCCCACCAGCAGCCTGCATGGCCTCTTCTGTCACTTTTGAAAGCGAGCCAGCAGTTGGGAGTTCCCAGTTCAGTCCCAGCTTAATTTCTCCATGTCCTACAGTCAAAGCACGCAATGCAGGATCATCAGCAATAGGGCCTTACCGTCTGGCTCTGGAATACAATCAGGAGCAGTAGCAACAGCCTTCATGGTTTGTGNGGCCTCAGGGGTTTCCCTGGCTNATGGCTCACAGGGAGGTAGCGCACCCCAGCCANTGAGGTTGTCATTCAACCTTATGGCATTTTGGAGTGTCCATTTCCANCCATGTAGGGTACCTTTTGGATTTAAACTTTGTAGTTATTGTTTCAACAACCTATATTTTCTCTCAATTAACCCAGCACCAGTAGGGTTGTAAGGTGGGTGGAAGTACCTGGTTGTCTCTCCAANGGCTTTCCAAATCTGAGAAAACACTCAGAAGTCAGCATTATGTCACCTATATAGCAACCTTTTCCAGAGGACAGGCAGGGAGGGCAAGGCAGCATCCCAAACCGCCATCCCATGACAAAGATAACCCTGGTGAAGCACCCTNAAAGTCTGTGGTTGTCTGTTCTCAGGAAGNATCAGGCGATCCCAGAAGTTCACAACTAAGANGATAGCAAAGNCAACCACAAGCAAAGTCTAGAAGAGCATGGGAAGGGTCCTTCCATTTGTATCAGTTGCTTCCTCCACAGAGGGAGGCTGGGTACACAGAGGTGCGCGGTTGATTAGCTCACCGTAACCCTCGGTCATTCACTNGGAGCCATNATATTTCCACATCCTGGAGTTCTTCCGTGGAGCCTCCCTTCACGTCTCTATGCCCGATGAATGCAGTGGGCCTGACTTAATTTGTTCAGATCTAANCAGAGCCAAGAAGGAGCAAGGCCATGCTCTCCCAGGTGCACCTGCTGGCTCCCTAGGACGGAGTTGCCCTGGATTGGCACTATGGNTGTGGCAGTNGCTNTTGCCTCTCTGGTCACCATACCCAGCTGTTAGGGNAGTTCCTGGCTGGGTAGGCCATCTCCATCCCTAGTATAACCTTTTTCTGGAGGGAAATGTACCCTCCTTAGTTTGAGGGGGATAATTACCCACCCTGGGTCAGGCCTGGTGGTCTTCACCTGGACTGTTCTGTCATGAATGTCTTCCACAGACTTCTCCTCGGGCTTCAACGCCTTCCCATGGCTCTTTAGCACACGATTTGACTTTCTATCAATTTTCTCCTTAGGAACTNGAGTTTGACACCAACCTTGCCACATTTGTCTTAGAGTAACCCAGACAGACGTCCTTCTCTGTTTTACCATTTTTTAAAGAAAATCTCTTTTAGATTGTTTTCTCACTTATGGGCACTCTTTACACGATGGTCTAAGTCACTGAGATCTGCCAAAGCATTTCCTTCTTTCTAAAGATCTTGTCCCACCAAAGGGCTCAGCAAAGCCACCAAAGCTCCATACACATATGCCAAAAAAATGGGGGGCAAGGGGATACATGTGCCCCAAGTCCCACAGNTAGTTAATGGCTGACCTGAGACATACTACAACCTACTTTCTCATTTATGCAAGTAAATAGCTG
>LZPO01057486.1:841716-856244 GCA_001675575.1 Neotoma lepida
GTAACACATCTTTACATAGTTAAACAAATGCAGCCTAAACAAATGTAACCCATCTTTACACAGTTCAAGTCATTCCCACAATCAAGGGCTAGGATGCAGGAAGCTGCGGTGTTTGCAACATTGTATGACCAAACCTGCTCCTCTCTCCCCACCCTAGTCTCCAGCCGGAAAAAGGCGGTGGAAGCCAAATGCAGCTTGGCCTGTGAGTACCTGAGCAAGGAGGATTACATGGACCTATTGTGGACCACCCTGTCTGAGTTCCCAGGTGAGGCTGGGGCAGGAAAGCCTACCATGTGTTTAGGATTTTAAAAAAAGAAGCAAGACCTGAGATATTTTTCCAGCCCTTTACTACACATTACAAATTACGGTGAGAAGCCTGAGAGTCAGGCCCTACTTGAAGGCTAACAAGTCAGGCTTCCTAATTTCAAGCACTCTGTTAAAAGAGCCAGACTCCTGGGCTATTGCAGCAAGCAGCCACACACTGTCACAAGAACCCTACTGCAACTCTGCCCCATAGCAAGGGTTATCTATTGATGTTGGGGGCCCACTACCCTAGTCTGCACCCATGATAAGGAAGGGCCAGGCAGAAGATCTGCAGCTCAGGTGTGTGAGAATCTCTTCCCCATTATGATATTGAAACACTTGAGGTCATGTACTTTATAGAGAAGTGTTTTAGTGCACAGTTCTGAAGCTAACGGGCAGGGTGCCAGCATTGGCTCAGCTCTGACCAGAACCTCCCAGTGGATGGTAGCCCTGTACTGAGAAGCCATGAGAGGAGAGCAAAAGCCAGAGAGATAGGGCCCATAGCCACCTTCCATCACCTCTTGATGTCACTACACTGAGGGCCAAGCTCCCAACACATGATTCCTTGGGAGGCACATTCAAACCATGTCCAAACCACAGCACCAGGGAACTCAAGCTTAGGAAGCATGGGATTTTATAACTGGCTTCCAGATCCTTCTGTCATTGCTCCAGAGGGGACAGTGTCCTTACCCTGTAAGGCTGTTTGTTGTATAGACGATCTTGAAATGACAGTCTAGANCAGAAGAGCAGCTAGCTCAGGGCTTGCACAGAGATAGGAGCTGTGGAGATTTCTCCCCCATCACTGGATGCACTGGAAAAGACGTGGGGGGGGGCATCAAACTTCCAAACCTGAACACTATGCAAAGGTGACCTGCCTGCCTCCTTACCTACCTACCTACCTACCTATCTCCCTGCCTGCCTTTCTCCTCCTGTCTGAAAAGGACAATGTCAAATCCAGTGCTGAACTAATGCTAAAATAGCTATTAAAAGGGACTAAACGTAGCCAATGATCATTGTGGCTCCTACAACTTTCCGTTTTTCCACCATCATTACATTCTGCTCAGTGGAGGCCAAGCAGAGTCCTCAGTACACCATCTTTAACTGGTGCTTGCCTGGGTCACCTCCATAGACCATACCTTGAACCTGCATCTTTGTCCCAAGGCCTTGTAAGAACTTGCTTAAGACACCTGTAGGCAGAAGTTTCTCTCCTGCCTACCTGTTCCCAAATACCCAGCAGCCACTTCCCAAATAATTGACTGGAAGGCTTAATATTATTTATAAATGCTTGGTCGATAGCTCAGGCTTATTACTAACTAGCTCTTACACTTAAATTAACCATAATTCTTATCTATGTTTAGCCACGTGGCTTGGTATCTTTTCTTAGAGCAGCATTCTCATCTTGCTTCCTCTGGGTCTAACTGGCAACTCCTGACTCCACCCTTCCTCTTCTCAGAAATCTCCTGGTCTGGTCACCCTGCCTATACTTCCTGCCTGGCCAATCAGTGTTAAACCAATTCGAGTGATAAATCTTTACAGTGTACAAGAGCATCATCCCACAGCAGACACCGAATGTCCTATTGCTGGCAGAGAACTGTGCCCNTCCCAACTGTTTATCATTCTCCTAAAACATCTCCCCCCAGTACCATTAGAAAGTGAGAGTGCCGGCTTAGAAGTCTAGCTCAGTATCGCCATCACCTCTCTGAAATGCAGAATCTTCGTTGGTTCTTTATGATGTTGGTTTTGTCCCTAACACATATCACCCTCCTAGAATAGATCCTGACAGACACGCAATAATTAAATAAATGTGAAAAAAATGGGGCTTATCCTAGCATTTATCTTATTTATTTATTTATTTTACTTTTTTGAGACAGGGTCCTAGTCCTGGCTAGCCTGGAACTCACTATGTCGACCAGGCTGGCCTCAAAGTCACAGAGATCTTCCCACCGCTGCCTCCTGAGTGCTGGGATCAAAGGAAGCTACTGGCATTTTATTTTAGAAGACTCATTTGATGATTAATAGATATAGAAGTACTTTCTCAAAAATATAATTATGATTATATAGTAATAATATATATTATATAATATAGTAACTGAAAGCACTATGCTGTACCGCCTCTATGGAGGTAGGGCGCACCGTTTTACTAGTCCCATTTCTAGATAAAGATACTGAGGCTCAGGGAAGATGGCTCCTGGTTACATAACAAGTTAGAATAAACAAGAGTCCTTTGAACCCAACTAGGTGTGAGTCCTGCTGCCTGGCTATGGGGGAAGCCATCCTTCAGGCTCCTGTGATGCCTGTAACAGTTGCCTCTTTCCTTTTAACAACATATCACCCCTTCCCTTAGAGACTTGAAGCAGTACACACTTGTCTNCTGGTTGCTGTGACTAGATCAGGGACCTGGAAGCAGCTTCTCAGGTCCCCTGCATCATTGACTCTCACATAGATGCCACAGGCAATGGCCCAGAGTTTGCTGTATTGTTTGAAAGCTGGGCTGGGCCAGAACTTGGAGCTAATGGATTCGGCTCAGCGGGTCCACTCTCAGGGGTGGAAGATGACATAGGGTGGGNCATTTGGAANCAGCTGAGAAGCTGCCTACCATGTCCCTGCTCTCCTGGCAGGCGTCCTTGTGACTCTGTGGGTCATCGACCGCCTGGGCCGCAAGAAGACCATGGCCCTGTGTTTCATCATCTTCTCCCTCTGCAGCCTCCTACTGTTCATCTGCATTGGAAGGTGGGTGTCAGGAGGAACCCCAGCCCCTNACCAGGATAAGGCTCATGGCACTTCATGATGAGCGGATGGTCAGGCTCAAGGTCAAAGCCTCTGCTGGGGCAGCAAGGGACCATGTGTCTCAGTTTTATTTCTAAGAACTTCAAGTGTAGAGTTCCCATGTGCCTTAGTCACTGTTCTATTGCTGTGAAAAGACATCATGACCACGACAGCTCTTCTAAAGGAAAACATTTAACTGGGGCTGGCTTACGGTTCAGAGGTTTAGTCCGTTATCATCATGGCAGGAAGCACAGTGACATGCAGGCAGACAGCATGCTGGAGAAGGAGCTNAGAGTTTTACATTGGATCTGCAGGCAGTGGGAAGAGAAAGATGCTGGGCCTGGCTTAGGCTTTGAAACCTCAAAGTCCACCCCTAGTGACACACTTCCTCCAACAAAGCCACACCTCCTAATCCTTCTCAAGCAGTGCCACTCCCTGATGACTAAGCATCCAAATCTATGAGCCTATGAGGGCCGTTCTTATTCAAACCACCACACTGTTACTACCCCAAACAAGAATACAGTGTGGCCACAGAAGTTGTGTATGNATGTGTCAAAGTGATTTGTCTGATGGAAATAGACCTTTTTTCAAACAGACCCTACTGAAGAAACATTTCTCTAGTTTTCCAACTCCTAAGAGCCCCTGAATATAGATGTGACCCCCAGGGGCCCTAGACCAATCCCAATGAGGAATGAGTGGGCCACAGGAGGAGGGAGAGGTGGGGCTTAGACTGGGAAGGGTTGGTAGATCATCAAGGGGAGCAACAGAGCCCAGAGTTAGGGATCTGGAATGCCCTAAGAATGCCAACTACGGTCCTGCTAGAACCCAAGGCCTCACACATGGCAAGCGAGTGTGCTATCACTGAGCCTCAGCCCTGAATTTCAACTATTCAGAGCATTTTCCCCACGCTCATCCCCAGCTGTGTACCACAGGCNTTCCCATCNGTCAGCCGGGTGTNCTGGANGGAGAACAAGGTACTGTAAAGGAGAGCTTTAGTCAGAGCACTTAGAGTGAGTCTGTGCAGATGTGCTGGGTGAGGGGANCTTTGCCAATCTAGGCGNCAATTCTTCCTGAGAAGGTGGGATCATGTGGAGAGAATGAGACAGAAAAAAACCCTCACCTGCTGTTTTCTCCTCCTCAGAAATGTGCTCACCCTCTTACTCTTCATTGCAAGAGCATTCATTTCTGGAGGCTTCCAAGCGGCCTATGTTTACACGCCTGAGGTAAGGGAGTTGCCTGAGAGTGGGGTGGGGGGGGTATTGTCAGATGAGAATATCAAGTGTCCTTGGGTCTGGGTGGCACCTGTGGCCCCCTCATTGCTTCCCCTGCTCATACGAGCTTTAAGCTCAGTGTAAGAATTCCAGAGGTTGCCTAGGTGTGTAGCGCCAAAGCGAATGGGGTGGGTCCCACATCCTCCNTTCCTGGAGACAACCTTCCACAGTGTTTGTGAGCTAGACATGCAGCTCAATGTTAAAGGGATGGCCTTTCTTGCTCGAGGCCCTGGATTTGAACCCCAGTACTGAAAAAAAGAAAAGAAAACCAAAATAAAACAAAAACAGATTTTTGAAAACTTTTAAGTTCTCTAAGCCCGGCTAAACCTCAGCCATCTGGCTATTGGTGACCCTGAAGAACTAATT
The DNA here is from genome assembly GCA_001675575.1 of Neotoma lepida. NCBI lineage: Eukaryota > Metazoa > Chordata > Mammalia > Rodentia > Cricetidae > Neotoma > Neotoma lepida. Next base: position 846,423 of record LZPO01057486.1, read on the forward strand.
GAATAGGTGGCAACCCATCCAAGTGGTAGGTTTCTGTGAAGCCTGTGAAAGCCCAGACTAGGAGCTGGAGAGACGCCTCAGTGGTTAAGAGCACACACTAGTCTTCCAGAGGACCTAAGCTTGGTTCCCAGTCCCTACATTGGACAGCTCACAATTGCTTGTAACTCCAGCTCAAGGCCTCTGACACCCTCTTCTGGCCTCTAAGGGCACACACACACACAGACTACAAAATAAGAAACAAACAAAACTGGTGTAGAAAACCAGACACAGGTGTGGGAGAGGGCCAACGGCTTTTCCAACAGAACGAAGTCACTCAAAACAGCACATGCAGAAGCGTCTTGGGATGCAGTGCACCCCATCTGTGTCCTGCTTCTATTAGTTTGGAAGGAGCAAGAGGTGCATTTGGTGTGACTGAAATGAGCACAGGTCACAGCGCCTGCAGGACAGCAGTCATTGCTGACTTCAGCTTGGAACTCTTGAAGCTCCCCGGCAGAGAAAAACAGAACTGGAGTACTGATTTAACCCCTTTCTTCTTTCTATATTGAGTACCAGCCATATGCTAGACACCTATATATAATCAGTAATTATGTGTGTATTGTGTATTATACATGGTGTCCAGCGCTCCCTACTAAACTGTTTGCATAGCTTTTTCCACTATCCTGGGATGGAACCCAGGGCCTCACCATGCCAGGCAAGCACTCTGTCTGCAGCCCCACTCCCACCATTGTTAACTAGAAAATCCAATTGTGGAATATCTCCCCACAGTGAAAAACAATGAGGTAAATGGGCTCCTGCCCACGGCCAACCTTGTGCTCTCTGCCTTGGGGGAACCTCCTACCCTTTTCCCTTTTCCCATCCTGCCCACGGGCGTTAGTACTGCCTGTCCTGAGTGGGAAGGGGTGAGGGATTTCTGCATTCCCCATGACATTCTACTGACATACTAACATTCCAGGTGTATCCCACGGCGACGAGGGCACTGGGCCTGGGTACCTGCAGNGGCATGGCGAGAGTGGGAGCCCTCATTACTCCNTTCATTGCTCAGGCAAGTGTTGCCCCCAGTACAGATCNAGGAGGCGGCCAGCTGTGACTATAGTCTTGTTTGGTTGGCTTTGGTTTTTTGACCCAGGGTCTTACTGTATATCTGGGACTATCCTGGACTCAGGATCCTCTTGCCCCTACCCTCCTGAGTGCTGGGATTAAAGGCGTGCATCACCACTGCCNGGCCAGTGTACAGAATCTTAAAACTAGCAGGGCTGAGTTCAAATCTCAGCCTTATCGTCATTATATAAGCTCCTTAAGCTGTCTGTTGAGATATGTCTTATTCTGTAGCCCAGGTTGCCCTTGAACTCNTGCAATCCTCCAGCTTCAGCCTCTCAGTGCTAGGATTAGAAATGGGCATCACCATACCTGGTGTCTTGTCTATCCTCTTGAGCCTCAGTCTCCTGTCTGTGAAATGGGGGTGAAGTGCTCCGTTTGCTGTCAGTCATATGGCCTGCCTGTGACTCTGAGATGTTCTTATCGACCTCCATCTCCCTCCCTAGGTGATGCTGGAATCTTCTGTGTACCTGACCTTGGCTGTCTACAGCGGCTGCTGCCTCCTGGCTGCCGTGGCCTCCTGCTTTTTGCCCATCGAGACCAAAGGCCGAGGACTGCAGGAGTCCAGCCACCGGGAGTGGGGCCAGGAGATGGTTGGTCGAGGGACCAGCGGTGCAGGTGTCCCCAGGTCGAACTCTGGCTCTCAGGAATAATGACCCCTGGGGGTTGAGCTGGTCTTTGAGGTTAGGGAGCTGGCAGAGCCCAGCTGGGCCACCTATGGTCACTGCCGACATCAAGAACTTACCCAAGAGGGTGATNTGGACCAACAGGGTTTTGTGTCTTCGCTGTGTTTGGCCATGTTCATCNAGGGTCACCCACCCCGGGAAGACGGGGTGGCATTCACTCCAGGGGGTTCTCTGTGTTGGGGGAAGGTTTGTACATCACTGTGGATCTGCATGGGGAAACTGCTACTGTGGGAGGGTCCCAGGATGCTCAGGGCCAGCTNAGCAGATGTCATATAGTTACCCTGTCATACCCTTGGAGAGCCACCTCCCAAAGAGCTCCGTAGATACAGTCCGGGCCCAGACCCCTGTGACACCTGCCATTTTGTCCAGTAGGATTCTTCTGCACCCTGGCTCCAGGCTTTCTTTGGAATTAAGGTGAGCTAGTGTCTGGCCCAAGCAGCTTTTACAGAGCCAGAGATGCCCACTGCTTCCCTGGCTGGGCCCCTCTAGATGTCTCTCCGGGGTCTGCTGGGTGGAAACTGGCAGATGAATGTGCATCTGATTTGAGCCAAGCAGCCCCCACCTGGCCCCCTCTCTCTGGAGTTGCTGTCTCTGGCTGCAGAGGGTCCTGTTAGGTCTCTGGGGAGAGCTAGGTGCCCACCAGGGGGTCGCTTCAGAAAGCCGTTACCTCGTTCCCCAGCCTGGAAATTGGAGACTGAGTGAGGCCTAGCCGAGGGGAGACCCAAGTCCAAAGCCAGTCTCTCTGCTGAAGCAGCAAAGGGCTTCTGGGCCCTCTGTTCTGGCTCCCTCCTCAGCCCTACTGAATGGCGAGTCCTGGTTTACTCAGGCTTCAAGACTGCTAGGTGAAGATGGCTGCACGGGCTGAAGGATCTCCAGGGTGAAGCAGCTACTGCAAATCACTCAGTCTTGGGACCAGGAGCCCATTGCCCTGCCCAGGTTTGCCTCTGCTTTTTCTTGTGCCCCATCTGTCAAGGGCAGCACTGGCCCTACAGAGGCGGGTTGTGCCCCATCTGTCAAGGGCAGCACTGGCCCTACAGAGGCGGGTCCTGGGAGGATGCCTTGGCACAAGGATCAGGAAAGTCCATGTCAGAGGGGAGGGGAAGCCATTGTCTTGGCCTCAGGAGGAAGGGCCAGAGGTAGGTCTCAGCAGTCCACGAGTACTCCCAGATTCCAAAACACATGAGCCTTCTCCCAAGGTTCAGGGAGGAAACACTCTAGGGGAGGAAGGAAGGAAACCGCCAGGCCCGATCAAAGGCCAGAGGAGACAACCCACTGCTCGATGTATACACTACAAGAAAGCCGAATGTGCGTTGTGCATTCATCTCTTATTAAAACGTTGGTGACGGACATTAAGTCTGGTCATTGGGGACAGTGTTCTAGTGACAGTTCACTCCAAAGTTGGCTCACTTGGTCCATCCAAGGAAGCGCTTTGACAGAATCTCCCCTCCTATGAGGTGCAGTCGCCTGGCTGGCNGGCGGCACCGGGACCTTGAGTTTGGTGGATGCAACACTGTCAATCAATGGGAGNAGGACACAGTGGCCTCTTCCTGGAGACAGTTTGGTGTCCACCCCGCTAACCCTGTCCTTACACTCACATTTTCATTTGTTGTGGTTATTATTATTATTGATATTTGAGACAGACTTTCGCAGTGTAGCCCAGGCTAGCCCCATTCTCTTGATCTTCCTATCTCAGACTCCCTAGTGCACCATCACTGCCCAGCTCAGCCGCATTTCCTTGAATCTTTAAATTTCTTGAAGTATTTCTGGGCAGTTCAGCTCTCCTGAGTAACAACAGGCAGCCTTCTCTTTGCCCCCTCTCCCCTCTTCTCCTCTCCCCTCCTTCTCCTCTCCCCTCCCCTCCCCTTCCTTTCCCTTTCTACCTCCCTCCCTCTCTTCCTCCCTCCCTCCAACTAGTCATTTTCACTTCTTCATCCTCAAATAACCCAGCTCCAATGAGGAAGAAGTTGAGAGTCGGGGCAGGAGTGTTCTCCAGGAGCTACAATGAAGAGAGTTGTAGTTTCTACCCAAAGGACAAAACTAGCTCTGTAGACCAGGCTGGCCTCGAATTCACAGAGGTCTACCTCTGCCTCCCGAGTGCTGGCTTAAGGGTGTGCACCACCACTGCCTGGCCTCTTGAAGTGTTTTTAAGTTTAAAGTTAAGTACACACCTGTAATCCCAGCACTTGGGAGGGGGAAGTAGGAGGGTCAGAAGTTCAAGGTTATCCTCAGTTACATAGTGAGTTTGAGGCCAGCCTGGGCTTCATGACCCCTCAAAAGCAAAACACTCACATGCACACATGATCTCTCTCTCTCTCTCTCTTGCATGCACAAGTGCACACACACACACACACACAGCAGAGTGACAAAGAGAGGGAGAGAAACAGAGACAGAGAGAGACAAAGATGGGGGAGGGAGAGGGAGGGAGAGAGGGGGGCCCAGATTCTGATTTACCTGGGCATGATTCCACATACTAATACCTGGGAAGCAGAAGCAGGAAGATCGTGAGTTCAAGTCCAAGCCCGGCTACATAGACACCCTGACTTAAGACCTTTCCACACACACATACACCAAATAAATGGAATAAACATTTTTTAAAGATCAGTATTTTTGAGCAGTGTAAGGATTGCCACAAAGCCTCCATGCCTCAGAAACTCAGTGGACCTGGAGCAGTAGGGCTGGGGTCTAATTTTAAGCAACCCTGTTACAGACGCTCTGTTTATTAGTGGGAATGTCATCTGTTTCTCTCCACATGAGCAAGTATTTCAGAAAATGTCCACAGATGTTCAGTAGGCTGGTGAGATGACTCAGTGGGTGAAGGTGCTTGCTGCCAAGCCTGATGCCCTGAATTTGATCTCTGGAGCCCACAGGGTAGAAGGAGAGAACTGACCACTACAGGTTGTCCTCTGACCCCAAGACATCATGACCACGGATGCTCACACCCACATACATGGACACAATAGATTAACAAACGTAAAAAAAGATATTCAATGTACTAAGGTTGTACACTTCTCTCTCTGATTTCAGGTCTCAAGGGGATGGGGTTCGGCTCAGTGGTGGAGCACTTACCTTGCACGCTCAAGGTCCTGAGCTATGCTCTCCCCCTCTTTCCCTGACCCTCACACATACACATACAACTTAGATCAAGTCTCCTCAAAACCATAGAGATGCCCTTTGTGGTGGTGAGANGGAGAGGAAAGCATGTCTTAGGATCAACCCTGAAGCGAGTTTAGATATCCAAAGAGTGTTTTAATAATGTTGACTAGCGGAGTGCCGAGGGCAGGAGTCCCCCTTCCTCCCGTTACTATAGGTAGACATCGAGTGTGTTGCGAACCACTCATCAGAGATCTAAGCAGAAGTTTCCAGACCCCTCCTAGTGGACTGAGCACAGACCCTGCCACCCAGTACCACCAGCCTTAGTACAGTCGTTCTGTTGTGAGGACAGAATTACTACATGATCTTAGATCTTGCCTGTCTCATGTAGACTAGTTGAGAACCAGTCAGGATCCCTGCAGATGCTTTACCAGATGGGATGCATGGGAAGGACCAGGCCGTGATGGATGAGTGTAGCATCAGGATTTCCTCACACCTTTGCCTAAGGAAGCCAGGGAGGGGATGACTGCAAAATCACCAAGGAGAGAGTATCAGTTAATTGGCTGTAGGGCACTGGGGTATCCTCATGGGCAAATGATGGCCACTAGCGTCCTCAGAGGTGAGATGGCGGCATCCTGGACAACTTCTTTTCTTCTAGAATTTTCCCAAAGAGGTTGGCTGCCTCCATGGCACAACCCCAGTGGATTGTGAGCCCGTAGCCTCCATGACCATAGTTATGGATGACCTGGGAGAAACAAGAGAGATGGTGGCCAGGTGCGGAAGGGACATCACGGAGGGCTTAGAAAAGCTTGGCTATACTGGAAGACCAGGAACTTTCTAAAGTGCCTTGGTGAAATCAGATGCCATGAGCCATCAATGTGTTAGCAGGATGCTGGGCAGGGCCTGGGACCAGCTTAAGGGAAACTATTTGAGNAGGNATAGGATGGTACCCTAGACTCTTGCTTCATCCCCTAGCACAGGAGATGCAGAACCATGAAGCCTTGAAGTCAGGGACATCTGCTACATTGTTCCCTTCATCATCATTGCCCATACACTCACACAGCTCTGTAGAGACAGACATGGCCCCTCCATAGTGCACCCAATCATCTGTACACACTCACCTACATTTGTGCCCCTCTGTCTACATGCACACAATGTTCACACATAGACCCTCCACACACCCCTATCTAAGAGGAGAAAGCTCACCTTGGTACAGGGGTTGTTTCCAGCCCACACTTGCTCAGCTCAGTATCTTCGGCACAGAATAACCAATGAATTCAATGCTCTCAGCTCCCACCCGCAATGAGGGGGCCCAAGAGGAGCCCCTCCAGAAAGATCATAAACAGTACAGCCACAAAGTGAACATCCTAGAAATGTCTCGAGTCAGGTTCAAGTTATACACAGCCCTGTGTCACCAGTGGTCTGACTTAAGCAAGGTGACATCACCAACAGAAGTCTTGGTTTTTTTCTCAGGAGGGCAGAGAAAGCTGTTCCTATCCAAAGAGCTTCAGGGTAGACTAGGGAAGGTCATGAGTCTGTCTTGCCACCTGGCATAAAGTACCTTTTCTCTCTACTCAGTCTCTTCCCATCTCAAGTCTCAGTGTCCCCATTTATGGGTGGGGGTGGCCACCACCTGATCTCACTCAGTCAGTGACTTTTTCCAGGAAATGGCAGAGTTGTTGTTGGAGTTGGGGCAGGCATCACGTCCCTTGACCCAACATACCTCCGCACTTGAAGATCCAAAACGGAGTTGTTCTCTTTCTAGCCGAACCTGAGGCCGGACTGGCCGGAAGCCAGTGAGTTCCCCAACAATTCTTGCATTCTGAGGGAAAAAAATGCTGGCAACTTACCTAGATTGTTTCCTCTGTTGACATTCTAGGTAGCTGTGAGTTAGCTTTTAGAATCTCATCGCCACCCCCTTCATTAGTCACCACACTATTTGGTCACATGTTATCAGTTGCTGCCCTTCCTCTTGCTGTGTGTGTGTGTGTGTGTGTGTGTGTGTGTGTGTGTGTGATGTGCAGGTGCATGCATGCCACAGTGAGGGTCAGAGGACAACCTTAGTTATCAGTCCTTGCCTTCCACCTTGTTTGAAACAAGTTCTGCTCACTGCTACACGTGCTAGGCTAGCTGGCTTACAAGCCTGAGGGATCCTGGTCTCCATCTTCCNGGTCACCATAGGAGCNCTGGGATTACAGATGTGTGCTGCTGCATCTGTCTTTCCAGGAGTTCTGGACTCTGCTGTGCTGCAAGTCCTTTACCCCCTGAGCCATCTCCTTTACCATCTGCCACCTCATACTAGTTTATCTCTATCAGTGACCACAATAACCACCAACCACTGTCCTGGTGTTACCAACGGTTTCCAACATGTCACCACCACTGCAGTTCTGTCACCACCAACCCCAACAACGTCTCCTGCCCATCTTGTCAGCATCACCATGATCAGGCAAACATGAAAATGGAGGCTGAGAGGCATCAAGGACACCCACTCTCTGTGAAAACACTAAGATGCCACCCTATGAAGGACATTCTCAGAAGGACCAATTAAGTGTCATTAGCCCATAGCAAGGACTTCTCTGAACACTGTCAAATGCTGCTGTAGACTCTGGTCTCTCTCTGGGGTTTACTTCCCCACTTACTCCAATAGAGATATCCTCCCATCAGGACCAAGCTGCCCTGTCTAGGGCACTGACACCCCTCACCTTCAGGGTAGGCTCCAGATTACAGCAGCTCTTCCAAATGGTGTTATGGTCATGGACGCTGTTTAATTCATTCCAGTTCCCCAGCTGGAAGACACCTCCAAGAGTAACTGTCTTGGACCTAGATCAAAAATAAAGAGTTCTAAGTAAAATAAAGCCTGGCCGACAGAGGCGTCTCTCCCCTCTCTTTCTCCCTCCCGATCNTCTCCACTGAGTTGCCCACTCCTGTCAGCATCGTCATCCCCACACAACACACCCCATTGCCACTGTGATCTCCATCAACCCACTGTGCTACCCATCCCCAGCATCATCATCGCCAACAGTACCATCATCCCTATGAACAACGGAGATGCTAAGGGGGCAAAGGACTTGCAGCACAGCAGTGAGGACCTGAGTTCAGACCCCCAGAACTCATGGAAAGACATACAGCAGCACACAACCAGCAACGTCATCAACATCAACCCTGTCACCCTGTCACCCTGTATACCACCAAAGCAACATCACCATGACGTTGCCATCTCCACCATGGCAATAAAATCACACACACACACCCCGAGGCATCCAGCACCGCCACACCACTCACTGCCTTGGAAATCATCATCTCCATCATGCTAGAAACATGCCTCATCTTCATCAACACCAAATGTCATTCCCACCCCACCACCATCACCACCATCAATGATGATCTCCTTAACATCGCCACTTTAACACCCATGCCTGTCAACATCCACATCAGCACCATCTTTCCCCATCAATAACCATGCTACCGTCATTCGACACCAATAGTCCTGCNATCCCCTCAANACTGCCACATAGATGCCATCACCTCCGAGGTCAANATCATCAACACCATTGCTCTCCCGACTCCCTCTACTGCCATCCTAACCACCTTTGGTGTCACTGCCTGTGTACCCAGGGTCTTTGACCTGGCTCTACACCACTGCCACCACAAGGAATGCTCAAGTTAAAGTCCAATCAAGGCTGAATCCCACCATCCCGGGGATTTCATTGCCCAAGCTCCAAATCTGGAGGAGAAACACTGGGCAGGTGGATGGAGTGTTAAGGGACCATGAANGTGTCNCCTCTATGACCTCAGATCAGTCAGAGATTTACCCTGGGATGATGTACGGGGAGTTGTAGACGCCGAGGGCTGGGTCATGGGTAATGATGAAATGTTTCATCCATGGGGCCTCCACCTGTTGATTCAAGGCAGACACATCTTGTCAGGGAGCGAGGCCAACCGTTTCCCCTTCAGTTTGCTCCCCTCAGTGGTCAGCCTTCTCATTCTCCTGACCCAGAACTGCAGGAGGATCACCTGACAGACAGCTCCCCTTGTTCCCTGGAGTATCCCATGTCCTCACCACATGTCTACAGAAAAACCTTAGCTCACAGGAGCAAACACACATACTCATCAACCTGCATAAGGAACACACACACACACACCTGCACACATGTAAATGCACATGTGCATATGGCCACACCCATCGGTGTGCCCACAAATAGGCAGGCATGCACATATATGTCCCCATGCATCATAAGAAGCATGGAACAAGGGTGACACCCACAGACCAGTTAACCTGGGTTCTGATCCCAGGCTCACTATTTTCTGTTGTGTATTCTTGCACGTGTTACTTCACACCTCTGTGCTCCAGTTAAGTGGCTGTGTGATATGACTGGACCTCTCAAAGGGCTGTGGTAAGGACACAAATGACCAACTCTGTAAAGTGCTGAGGTGCGTATCTGGCCCTTGATAAGCACTGCCTAAAGGTTCGCTGTTTTCCTTATAACTTGGGCCTGTGCTATGGCTCCCACATTGGGAAAACACCTCCACAGACACTTTGCTATGGGGAAGAAATTCCAAAACAGAACATTTAGGATACGGGGTGAGGGTAAGTTATTTCTTCAATAAGTCACCTCCTCAAAGGTTGGCGTCACTCAACACCGCCACCGTCCACCAGCTTTGGAGTGACAGAAGTGGGCGGGGCCAGCTTTCCATTGACCACAGCATCTCACCTGAATGATCTGGCCCCGGCCTGGCTGCAGCAAGGCGTCTGCTTGCAGCGCCCCAGCCCACACCCCGGTACAGTTGATAACCACGTCCGCGCCTCCTCTTACCACCTGGCAGCAAGAACAAGGGACAGGAAGGAGTGAGGACTGTGCTGTGCCCTGTCCCCTTCAGACTCTTCCACCACAGCTGTCTGCTCCCTGGGGAACTAGGGTGAGGTGTGATGGTGAGCCAGTGACCTTGGTTA
>LZPO01057486.1:876295-887809 GCA_001675575.1 Neotoma lepida
TTTGTAGACCAGGCTGGCCTCGAATTAACGGAGATCCACCCGCCTCTGCCTCCCAAATGCTGGGATTAAAGGCGTGTGCCACCATGCCCAGCAATAAATAAAAATTTAAGAAGAAAGACAATCCTTTTTAAGATTCAGGTCTGTTAAACCCCCAGGACCAGGCAGAGAGGAGCCAGACAGTTTTCTGGGTTTCGGCTTGGGCATTGAGGAGGAAGGTGGAGCCGTCTATTAAACCCCAGGTGGAGGAGTGGAGACCTATGATCAGCAAGGCCTGGGCACCACACGGAGGTCCAGGGTAGGAGTGGTGGCTGCATAAAAAAGAAGTTGCTACCAAGTCACCCAGGACCACCTTGCTGCGGTCCCTCCACCCCTTACAGGCGCTGAGCACCTCACTCTGCNCTCCCTCCACGTCACGGCTCCGCAAGTCCACTGGCGACCTTTCCAAAGCCAATTAATTCAACGTGCCCACACCTCCCTGCGCAGGCCTCTGGTCTGCCCACACTTCCCTGCCCGCTGGCTTCTCTCTCCCTTCGTCGGTTAATCCGGCTCACAGATCCTGCACTACTCCAGAGAGAAGCCTTCTTTCACCCCACCGGGCTCCCCGGGTTTCTAGACACCAGAAGGAATTCTTAGATTAGATCAGCCCCTGGCGGTGCTGGGGCTGGAATCCAGGATCTGGAACCGGCTGGGGCACCCTGCTACAGGACTACACCCGAACCCGGTGCAAAGTAACTCTGCAAGCGGATTTCGGTCCCGGAGGGCACGCCTAATTGGCTTCTGGATACGCGAGGCCCCACACTTAGTAGGAGCGGAATAACTTTCCTGAAAGAATAAACCGGTGCGTTTTTACAAAGCCTGCGTTCTGCAAGCCTCCCGGGCCTCAGTTTCCCCCTACGCTGCCGGCGATCCAGGCCTCGGAGGCTCGGCCCACATTAGACTGCTGCAGCCACCGCGGGGGCGCGCGCGGGTGGACGTGAGCGCGCGGCGGGGCCCGCCCCAGACTTAGCCACCGGCGCATGCGTAACACTGCCTGCGCGCTGCGGGCCCGGCGCGGCTGCCCGGCCGGCTGCTGGAGGCCCCGGCCCGGGCCCGCGCCGCGATGGCCCTGGTGACCCTGCAGCGCTCTCCCACGCCCAGCGCCGCGTCGTCCTCCGCCAGCAACAGCGAGGTGAGCCGGGCCGCGCCCTCCCGCAAGGTGTGAAGCGGCGGTGCGTCCGCCGTTGGGGTGCGGGCGACCCCGGTGACTGAGCATGCGCGGGGTCGGGGTCGCGGGGAGATGCTGCCAGCGCGCCAGGCACCGGGAAAGGCTCTGGCCGGCTATGGGTTCGCGGTCACAGGGGGCACTCGGGGCCTGGGCTCATGCTGCTGAGAGTTGGGGTAGATGGGGACCGGCGCGCCCGGGTCCCCGGGGNGGCCTGCCCTAGGCTGCGCTGCCCCAGCCCGTCTCAACCCCCCCACCTCCCCTGGTGAACCNAGGGCCTCCGAGTAAATCCCTGAAGACCCAGCCTGCTGCAGGGGACGCCCCGCTGTGCCTGGACCAGCCCTGCAGGCCCAGGAAGTTGCCAGCTGGACTCTGGGCCCTGTCTCCCGGGTTGTGTGTGCCTGCTTGAGACTCTGACTCAACACCCCTGTATCCCCGTGTTGTTACCTTCGTGTTGTTACCTTTTGGTCTCGTCTTGCCGGCACTGGCAGGCACATTTGCTGAGTGGCTGTGAGTTAAGCCTCCAGGGTCCCTTCTGTCTGANGCTCTTTCATGAGTTTTATCTCCAGGCAGAAGGTTCTGGTTGCCTTTTTTTTCTTTGCACACAATCAGGCAGGGCAACTGAGAAGTTAGATTGTAGTAGAAACTCTCTTCCCACACAGCTCGGTTCTCCCACATCAGCTTACAAAGTACTTTTTATCCTCTTTATCTCATGTTCTTCCTACAAAACTACTGGAGCTTAGGGAAGAGTGTGGCTTCAGGGAGGAATTGTACCGGCCTTTGCAGCCTAGGTTTCTCTGCCTGTCTTCCTCGCCCCTCCTTCTGTCTCACTGTGTAGCTCTGGTTGGCCTGGTACTATATAGACAAAGCTGGACTCAAACGTGGGATTGGCCGCCTGCCGCTGCCCCCCAGGTGCTGGCATTTTAGAAGTGCCCTCTGCACCTGGCTTTCAGCCTGGATTTCTGACCAACTTCCATATTGTTTTTGGTAATTTAACACCTGATCACTTCCTGTTCCTGCCTTAGACACAGTTTTAGGTTTTCAACCTTTTTTTTTTAAGTTGAGATGTAACAGCCTGTGAATTTACCTTTGGGCAGCATGTAACTCAGTTTTAGTAGACACAAGACCATGCCCCATCACCCCTAAGTCTAGAAGCTTTTCAGCAACCCACCCCCCTGAGCCACCACCTGCAGATGTCTTTGCCTCACCCCCACCCCAGGCGGCCCCTCATTTACTTTCTCTACATTTGCCTATTCTGTGTATTTCATATAACCAGAAACATACAGTATTGCCTTTGTCTGGCTTCTCTCTCTTAGCACAATGATTTCAGGGTTTATCAGGTTGTGTCAGTATATCATTTTATGAGTGAATTATCCATTACATGAAGGTAAAAGTTTTTCAGGACATTCANTAGGACAGTTTTATCATTTTATTATTTTTTAGTGCTAAGTTTTGAACCAGGGCCGTGTGTCTTCCAGCTCCTGTACCTACATCCCCAGCCCATGTATTTTTTTCCAAAAAAATTATTTTAAGGTGTGTGTGTCTGTCTGTCTGTCTTTATGTATATATGCACCTGAGTGCAGGTGCCCACAGAGATCTGAAAAGACGTTGGATCCTGTGGAGCTGGGGCTTCAGGGTTTGTGAGCTGCAGGATGTGGGTGCTGGCGTCAGATTTTAGGTCCTCTGGAAGAGCAGCAAGTGCTGCCTGCAGCTCTGTCCCAGCCTACATATTAAATTATTACATAAGACTTGTTTTATTTTCAAGACTGAGTTTCTCTGTGTGGCCCTGGCTGTCCTGGAACTCACTGTGTAGACCAGGCTGGCTTCGAACTCACAGAGATCTTGCCTGCCTCTGCCTCCTGAGTGCTGGGATTAAAGGTGTGTGCCACCACTGCCTGGCTATATAAGACAACTTTTTAAAACCAAGTTCCAATGACCAGTTAACAGAATAAAGCTCAGCCAAAGGGCTGGGAAATGGCGAATGCTGGGAGTGTGAGGAAGGGGCCAGATGCCCAGAGCCCACACATCCCAGGGATGTGAGAGGTGGAGAGAGGAAATCCTCAGAACAANCTACTTGGCCAGACTAGTGGAATTAAGATTGGGTTCAGCGAGAAGACCCTGACTCAACCTGCAAGACAATGTCATAGTCTCTATCATCCACACACATTCATGTACACAGACACACACACCCATGAACACATACCACTCACACAAGTACACAAAAAGCACAAACTGAAACCAACTCTAAAATCCCAGCAGCTTTTCTCTAACTTTAGTACGTTGACAGCATTTGTCTCCAGTAGTAGAACAGGCCGGGATGTTCCTGGGTTGGGGAGGCTGCCTTCCAGATGTCCTGAGGCCGGAAGCAAGGCAGAGAGGAGATGGCAGGTGTGCCTTGAGTTGGGAGACCAGAGTCCAGATTGGCTGTGCCTCTGGCCCACCCTTCCTCCACTTGGCTTCCTGTCTCCAAGTCAGCTCATCTGAGAGGCCTGGATTACTTCTTAAGGAGGATGGTCTTTGCCGTCTCTTCTCCTCGGCATTCCTGGCCTTACATCACCTTTTGATGGAAAAACCTCAGAGGGTGACCAAGAAAGAAATGGCTGTGGAGCCTGTTCCCTGCCCCCACCCCCATCATCACCACTTATCAAAATGCTACTTCTGTTATGAGTCAGGGACACAGTTGTTTCCTGACACAGCAAGGCTAGCCTCGAAGCCTGGGAAACCAAGAGAAATCACAGCCCTTGGCCCTACAGCAATCCTGTCCTCTAATTTTTTTTTTTTTTTTTTTTTTTAATGTGTGTGTGTCTCCTGCCTTTCTTTCCTTCTGGGTCTTTAATTATCTCCTGCTTGTCATTTCTCTGTTCACCTTATCTGAACTCCTTTGTGAGAATGAGGGGAACTGAGAACAAGATACAGTAGCCTTCCCCCAGAGTGTATAGTAACATTGTTTTTGATAAATGTTCAAGGTCCCTCTTTTTTTTTTCCTAGGCACAGGCAGGTCTCCAGACACTTTAGGCTGGGCCAGGGTTTCTCAGCCTCAATGCTGACACTGACACTCGTGGCCAGAGCCTTCCTGTTTAGCACTATCCCATGGTCCACCCACTAGATGCCAGTAGCACCCTCCAAAAATGCCCCAGTGGCCCTTGTTGAACAAATGCTTATGTGTTGAGCTCGGCTAGTTTGCTTCCCTCTGACCCGGTGGTGTGTGGANTCTTCCCTGGTTTCTTCTCCCTTACAGCCCAAGAGCAAATGTGGTTCATTCTCAGTGTGTGCATCTATAAAGTTGTACACAGAATCTTCATATACGGTGGATGCCGGGGCTTTATGGTATTCATTCTTGGTTGAAGTTGCCACCTCTTGCTGTATATCCCTTGCTGCCTATTTCCCTTCCTACCTTAACTCTAGACCCGTTCTCTGTTGTCCTTGACCTCTGGCTGGATTGTCCCCAGTCTGGTGTCAGTCCTGGCCATCACACAGCTTCTGGTTCTTTTCCCTTCAATGGGTATTTTAAAAACACACCAAGTCCCCCTGGGACAGCCTTGTGTTTTCTTCTCATTTTATGTTTTCTCCCAGAAAAAAAAAAATAGTGATGGGGTTAGGATGTATACATTTAGAATTCAGTACCTTCTATGGGATGGCTCTTTTTGGACAGGCCTGCTTGCGAGGTTGTCTGAGCTGCTCTGAAATTCTCAGTGCCAGCAGTTCCCCTGCCTCAGCCTGTTTAGTAGCTAGGGTGACAGGTGCATGGTCCTGCTTTGGAATGGATTTTTAAGATGGACTTCCTAGTGCCTAGCTTGACAGAGAAATAGATTTCCTTAAAACATTGCCCCGTTTCCCTTAAAAGCAAAACTAAAATAAGGCTCAGAGCCAGCGTGTCTCTGAGAGCAGAGGGCTGAAAGAATNTTGGGTGACTCTGCCTGCTAGGGGCTCAGCTCCCGGGCAGCTTTTGATAGACTGTGACAGGAATAGGGGGAAACATTTGGAAACCTGAAAACGTGTGGCGGGAATGAGTCAGAGGAACAGCACATCAGGTTGGCAAGGAGAGGGCAGGGGTGTGTCGAACACGCCAGCCTCCTTCCTGGATGCCTTTATCTTTCCCGGCACCCCGGGGGAGCCCGCTGTCAGGACTGATAGCAGCGTCTGTGGGGTTACATTCTCTCTCTCTCTCTCTCTGCAGTTGGAGGCTGGCAGCGATGAGGAGCGGAAGTTGAACCTCAGGTGAGCCCACTGTGTTTGTTCTTAGGTCTTACAAGCAGGTAAGGAGCAGCGTTGCTGCGCTTGAAAAGTCTGATGTTTACCTGTGGGAAAGTGTCTTCATGGAAGCCGGGAACGGTGCTGCGTGCTTGTAATCTCACCCCTTGNGAGGGACATGGCTCTCTGAGTTCGGGGCCAGCCAAGGCTACCTGGTGAGATACAGATACTACTGTAATAGTTACTGGTTGTAGTGCACACCTGTAATTCCAGCAGTTGATGAAGGCAGGAGGTTTGTGGATTTAAGGCCAGCTTGGGCTGCATAGTGAGAACTTGCCTCAAGAAAAAAAAAAAAAAAGAAAAACATTATATATGTTGAGTTGGATGTGGTAGAATACACCTGTAATCTCACCGAGACAGGACTGTGAGTTGGAAACCAGCTTGGACTACATAGTAGGACCCCTATCTTTAAAAAGATAAAAAGCTAGGGGTGTGGCTCAGTGGCCGAGCCCTCGCTTATTGTGCACAAGGCCTTGAGTCCGTCCACAGCGCAGCAATGAATGAAGAAGTTAAGAAAAATCATACATGTCTAGCTACTCACTGCCTTAGGTGGATCTCACACAGGGCCTCAAGCACGCTATGCAAATATTCTCCTGCTGAACGACACCCCTAGCCCTGTGACTGCCTTAATATAGCATTTGGGAAAGGAGGTAACTCCTTTTCTGTGCTCTACTTCATTTTCTCTTTGTTGTTGTTACGTGTGTGTGTGTGTGTGTGTGTGTGTGTGTGTGTGTGTGTGTGTGTGAAAGAGAGAGAGAGAGAGAACTTGGAGCAATCAGTTTTTTCCTCCCGTGTGGGTCCCATGGATAGAATTCAGGTCCTCAGGCCTGGCAGCAAGCACCTCTGCTGCTCGGCCCTCTCATCGGCCCCTGATAAATTTTCTTGCAGAAATTCNTGTTAGTGTTTAATAGCCATTACATGATGCTCTGTTTTTCATCCTGCTTTTGACAAGCTGCTACTTTTGAAGTCAGAGCATCGNTTTTTGGAAATGGATACTCCGCTTGCTCCNCCAGTTGGTTCGTGTGAGGTGGGCTTGTTGTGTGAGCTTGTGACCGACCTGTAGCTGTGCTCACTTCAAATGTTCTTAAGGGCTGGGGATGGCTCAGCGGTTAAGCGCACTGGCTGCTCTTGCAGAGGACCNGAGTTCAGTTCCCAGGACCAACATGGAAGATTCACAACCAGTTGTAATAGGGATACAGGCAAGCCAAATTCCCAGATGCGTGAAATGATAATACGTTTTAAAATATTCCCATAAGATGTAGTCATCAGTTACTGTATTCACTCGGGGACACCAAAGTCATCTTGGCTCTTCTTTGCCAAAAATGCAGACTGTCTTCTCTTTGCCCATCTGAAGTCCNAACCAATCGCTGAGTGTGAATATGTAAATGCGGCAAATAAACGCTCAGGTATTTTTTTTACAAACTTTTATTAATTTAAAGATTTCTTTATTTTTATACATATGAGTGTTTTGTCTGCATGTATATGCATTGCATTCATGCCTATGGATGGTTGTGAGCCACCCTGTGGACACTAGGAACTGAACCTGGCGTCATCTGCAGGGGAACAAATGCTCTTAATCACTGAGCCAGCCCCCGGGGATTTCCTTACAAAGAGAAATCTGTTTTACTGTGGGAGGCTCAAGACCAGTAATTGTAAAGAAAGGGAGTCTGAAGGGTCAGCTTTCAGTGCTGTGCTTAGTTCTGTTCAGTGCTATGCTTGGTTCTTTTCAGTGCTATGCTTGGTTCTGTTCAGTGCTGTGCCCTGGTGGTCTGCTTAAACTCTTGCCAAGGGGCTGGAGAGATGGCTCAGTGGTTAAGAGCACAGGCTGTTCTTCCAGAGGACCTGGGTTCAATTCCCAGCACCCACATGGCAGCTCACAACTGTCTGCAAATCCAAGATCTGACACCTTCACGCAGACATACATGGAGAGGAGACAAAACACCAGTGCACATAGAATAAAAACTAAATAAATTACAAAATAAAAAATAAATAAATTAAAAAAAAAAACCTTGCTGAATAGACATATGTCTGGTCTGTCCTTGGACTTCATGTGTTTGAGTAAAGGGAAGGAGGTCTTCCATTTTGGTCAGGGCCATATTATTTGTGAAGATGACGTGTGGGGAAACCCTGTCCTGCAGAAAACAAAGTGGTCGCTATAGCAGTTGCCAGACCCTTGTCGGTCGTGTTAGGCTGGGGGAAAGACAAATTGGCTCTCCCACCCTTGGTGTTGAGCAGCTTGTGGCCCAGATTAAGGTTCCAAGGCTGGAGACGCTGACTCCTGGGGGCAGTAATGGGCTGCCTTTTGCTCCATAGTCTGTGTGTAGGAGGAGGGCCTGTGGAATCTGGATGTTGGGTGCAGGCCCGGAACTGGGAGGAGAGCTTGATGAGGGTAGTGGGGGCCCCCAGAGCCTCTGCAGCTTCCTGTGCCTTCTTCCTGCAACCCTTCCCTTGGGTTGGAATTCCTTCTACTCTCCACCCATCCCTTCCTCTCTGGGCAATGGGCCAGACAGAGCATGTGGCTAGTTTTGTCTTTAATTGCTCTTAATTAGCAGAATGCACAGTGCTTGAAGATAAGAAACTGTGTCCGTGGTCCTTTCTTACTAATAAAAGGGAAAGCTGCCTGTTTTGGAGCTTTGGGGAACCTGACATACGATGGGAGTTGGTGTCTTAAGACATTGACATCTCTGTATTCCAGGTGATGAATCCGAAGCTCAAGGTTTGATACTCTGTAAAATGAAGTGTCTGGCATGGCAGTGCAAGCCTGTCATCCCAGCTCTTTAGAGGCTGAGGCAAGAGGATCTCTGGGGCCTACAGAGTTCAAGGGCAGCCAGGGTTATATCACAAGACCCTGCTTAAAAACAAAGACACACATGCACACACTCATGCCCGCACACACACGCAAGCATGCAGGCACTCACTCGAGGCCTGCTCCCCCAGGCTCATAGCCCAGGGGCCCTCTGGCTGTCCAGATGAGTCAGTTCCTTTGGACCCACAGATGAGGGAACTGACTGAAGGACTTCAGGCAGTTCCAGAACCGGAACCCAGAACTCCCCTTGACTTCCTGGCCAGTAGCTCCTGGGATGTCAGATCCAACCAGGCAGAGCTGGGCCCTTTTCACAACAGGATCCCAAAGCCGTGGTGGCCACAGGGAGAGAGAGCTCCGCCTGGAGTAGGGGTCCTAGGTTCTCGTGTGGGGGAGGGGTTGCTGGCTGGCTTCTGTTTGTCCTCTTAGCCTTCCTTTTAGTCTTCTTGACTCACCTTGATGGTGGGGCCGCCCCCCCCCCAGCTTTTCAGGTAAAGGACAGCAGCCTGCTTTCTAACAAGGAAGTTCTGTGTCTTGGTTTGACCTTTGACAGCTGTTCTTCCACTGACACTGCTCAGTTGCTTTCCAGCTCTCCTCTTTCTAGTCTCCTAGAAAAACAAAACAAACGTGGACTGGTGGACCCACCCACCAGGTGGTTTTGTTTGAGGCAGAAGAGTGAGGGAGAGATTTTGCTTTGGATTGGCCCAGAACGGTAAACAGCCATTATTCAGTTCCTTAGGTGGAAGGAAAGCCTGGGAAGCCTGCGGGGTGGGCTGGGAATGCTGCNTTCAGTCTTTCCCATCTTTGATTACAGTTGGGCCTCTGTAGCCTTGGGTTCTGCATACTGGTGTCAGCAGCTGTGGCTTGAAGGTTTAAGTGCTACATTGTTGCTTGCATGTGCTTAGGCCTCAGGTTTTGCCAGGGTGCATAGAATTTTTTTTTTTAACTGTCATTCATTTACTAGGCAATATAGTATAGTGACTGTTTACCCCTATTTACATTTTACTACAGATTACCACAAAGTGTGCGCACCTGCATGTTTGTTTTTGTGGGAGGGACACCCTGCCACCCCTCCCCGGTATCCCTATCGATACTGAGGGATAGCTGTGACAGTGTGCTCGTCAGGGTCATGGTAGAGATTAGATTGGCTTATCTATTTGCGGCACATCAGTGAATCCCATCCAGTCTCCTGGGTCTCCTGCTTCCTCCTTCCTATGTCTCTTGAGTAGTGCCATTGACTAGTCCTGCTGTTGGACCTGTCCCAGGACCACCTGTCGATGCACCCCAGTGAATCACCCCCATGGTCCTTCCTGCTTCTCTCTCCCAGTCCTCCACATCACTGCATTCTGCCTTTCCTTCCCTTGGACTGCCCACATACCGTTTTTTGGATCCCATAGGACAGCTCCTTCTCCCTGACCTGGTCCCCTAGCAGTGTCNTTTTCAGTAGGCTATGTTCCTCACTGCCTGCTGAAAGGTATTCTTGTCTGACATGAGACTTTTCTGGTACCCGAGAGAGCAGGTGGCCCTCCTCTTGTCTCTGTGATGGAGGCTGGTCACCACCCCTTGTGCTGCAACTCTGTGTGGCTTTTGTCACGTCTCTTCTATCAGTGCACTTATCACTGATACGACCGAGTTCTCTTCCCACACATGACGTTTACACAGTTGAAGAGGATGAAGATTGGACTTTGTAGTTAATTATNAACAAGAGAGGTAGTGGGCTGTGGGTGATGCNNGTACGGGGCCCTGAGTAGGGTAAGTCTGTGTGTGGATCCCAGCCCCGCCACTGTACCAAGCTCTTTACCCTGAGAGGTCCTGGCCTTTGTCTCTGTGGGGCTCCTCTGTGGACTGGAAAATAGCCTCCTGGGGCTGGTTAGTAGCCTGTGGAAAGTTCCTTGTGTGGGATCAGATGAGTGTTGGTTGGTTATGTGTGACCTTAATGTCTTTCTCTGGTGTGGCTTCCATGAGGGGCTGCTGGCACAGGAGAATGAGTGGACCTGTATGTGTCCCAGCCTCAGAAGGTCACCAAGGGTGCCCTGGCCAGGAGCAGCCTGCAGCCCACACCTGGCTACATTGCTGTGGGATGCTGGAGTACCAGGGGTCTAACTGACAGCTTCTCTGAAGACATTTGGGAAGTGACCAGGCATCGAGACAAAGGAGACGGATACTGAGTGGTGCCCCCCCCCCAGCCCCGTAGTGACCCCGTGGCCTTCTGTATATGTACCTGGCTGCTGGCCTCTTCTGGAAGCAGCGTGGTTAAGACCATGGATGTCAGTGAGCATGTGGCCCTGGGGCAGTGGCTCCCTCACCATCCTGGGAGCCCCTCAGGCTGGCATGAGGCACGGTAGTTGTGTGCCAGGTGGGGCACTGGGGAGGAGACACAGCTGTGTCATCCCCAGAGTGTGGGTCAGAAGTGAGGTCTCTTCTTTATTGTAGTGTTTCTGAGTCATAAACATGTTCATTTTCTTTTGTTCTTTTCACCTGCCCCCTGGATGTCGGGGTCAAGGCAGCAAGCTTGGCCTTCTGGGTTCTTTTTGGTTTTAGAATTAAGCCATAAATCTCTTATCCCCTCTATCTGCCCTTCATCTTGTGGTCTTGACTTGGAGTTCCCTAGGGGATTCCACTCTTTGAAGCTGCTGAGAGTGTGGCTGCCCTCTGTCCTTGCCCTACAGTGTCCAGTTGGGCTAGCATGTCCTGCTCTGCAGACCTTTTTGCCACTTGCCATTTGAAAACACTGCCTGTGGCCTGCCCACACTTGCGTCTCCTTCTGCTTTGCTCAAGGGTTTATTTCAGAGGGTTTTTGAACCTCTGTTGACACTCTGCCAGGAGAAGTCCTCTGAGGTGTGGAACACCCACTTTGTGCTCCATGAGGGAGATGATGTGGGCAGGAGTATAGGTCATTGTATCAGTCACCTGCTACTGAGTAACAGGTTGCTAGAAACTTAACAGCGGAAGCCATATACATTTGTTGCTCAGTGGTAGCAGTTTGTGGTTGTGTGAGAAAGCAGCCCTGCCCAGCAGGGCCAGAGATACCTGAAGGACTCTTCTGACTGGCTCTAGCCTTGGTGCCTGGTGTGCCCTGGTGGCCTGTGGAGTCTTACGGGTCAGACTTTCTGTCTTATGGACTGTGATCTTGAACTACCCAGGGAACAACAGATTCTTCTCACATTTCCTTCTGCACTTTGGTGACAGAGACACCTTTTGGTCAGTCTCTGTACACCTGTGTCCCAGTCTGCACCTGTGGCTCAGTCTCTGTACACCT
>LZPO01057486.1:951115-968048 GCA_001675575.1 Neotoma lepida
TCTCAGAAATGGCAGCCTACTTCCAAGAGGGCCTCTACAAGCTATGCCCGCTAACGTTCACTTCTATGATATACTGAATGTTGTGTCTCCTGAAAGTTCACGAGTTAAAGTCCTAANCTCAGTGTGATGGATTTGGAGGTGGGACTTCTGCAAACTAGTTTGGACAGGATTCTGATGGTTAAGACCCTGTAATGGGATTATTGTCCCTGTGAGAAAATGAAGAGACCAGAGCACTGTGTGAGGATCCAGTGGGAAGGGAAATGTGTAAGCCAGGGGGNGTGCCCTCAGCAGAACCTGACTCTGGGGGCGTCTGATCTCAGTGTTCAAGCCACCCTCCTATGGTATTCCCTTTAGCAGCTCCAGCTAACTAAGACACGTCCCTTGTGTCGCTTTCCATGTTGAGCCAAGGCTGGTCTGAGTGTAAGGCAGAGTTGACAGAATGACAGTGCTGATGTAAAGTCATAAATGGTGGTGCAGCCTCCATGTGCTGCCATTACAGGCGTCCCCCATTACACCCATCTCCCTCAGTCTCCTGAACCTCCCAATCAGCCTGGATGAGTGAGCCGTGTGGGAGAAGCCATGGGACTCCATCAAACCTCCAGCCGTCCACAGCTCCAGCTCTCAGCTGATTACAACCTCAGGAAAGACCTTACCAGAGCCAAACCCATGAAGTAGATACTTCCCAATTCCCAACCACAGAAATAGAACATTGGCATGCTGTTTTCTGCCTACATGGTTGTGGTGACGTCTTTTAGAGCAATAGATAATGGATCAAAGACTGGAGTGCCTTTAAGATTTACGACCCAGCATTCCATAGTCTCCCCGCCTCAGTCACCAGATTGCTGCTTCCTGTTTTGTCACGGGACTGGCCTATTTGTGACCTTGCCTAACCTTCTGATAGGAGTTCCTGTGTCACAGGGTGTGTTTGGACGTCACATCTGCAGCCAGGAGTTCCTGTGTCACAGAGTGTGTTTGGATGCCACATCTGCAGCCACTTGCCCTTTCTGCTGTGCTCCCTCTCGGAGATTGGGTTTTGATTTGCGGCCATGAGCGTGTCCACAATAAGATGTTCACAGCTTGTTCCTTGTGCCCAGCTAAACCATCTAATAGACCATGCTGGGCAGCAAGCAAGCCCAGCCTGTTATAAGTTAATTCTGCTTTTCTCTGTATTCTCTAGAGCAGAGTAAGCAAAACCATCTGGCTCCACCAGCAGCCACACTGCTGGAATAAGCACCACAGAAAGGAAATAGGTTTCTATTTCTCTGCCAGTCACATTTGAGAGCTGCCCCCATATGATGCACAGACCTAGGGCATTCGAAGACNCCCGGCCTCGATTTGTTTTATCAGAGTGTTCCATGAATATTTATTTGGCATCCCAGACATTGGAGGATTTGGAATATTTTAAAGGAATGGAAGTCATGTTGGTGTCTGATTTAAACTTGTTTACAGAAGCAGCAGATGGACTAAAATGCCCACAGACATTTGGAACCACAGGCACTTGGAACCGGGTTCAAATTCTAGCCTCACTACCTACAAGCTGTGTGACCCTGGGTAGGTTTTTGGACCTCTCTGAGCCTTAATTTCCTTTTCTAAAAGGAGATGCTAATTGTAATTTTGTCTAAGATTTTTTTTTTCAAGACAGGATCTCTCTGTGTAGCCCTGGCTGTCCTGGAACTCACTCTGTAGCCCGGGCTGGCCTTCAACTCACAGAGATCCACCTGCCTCTGCCTCCTGATTGCTGGGGATTAAAGGCATGCACCACCACCGCCCAGCTTTGTTTAAGATATCTCAGGCAGGATATGCATGTTAGTACCCAGCCTAGAGTGTGCTAACACCTGCCCAGTTACTAAACAGTTATTAACTACTAGACAATCCTGTGGTACCTTGGTGAGGCTATGTCACAAAATAAGACAGANTCAATCTTTGAATCCAGCTGTGTGGTGTGAATTAAATGCCTTCACCCCTCAGAGCCTCAGTTTCTTGATCTGTAGAATAGGCCCACTGTAAAGTACTTTGTTGAATCATGCAGATTAATAAAGCAATGGACACAGGTAGGTGCTGAGCACTCAGGAGGTCCACAGTGCACACTACTATTTCTCTTTGTAGGAGAGGGCATCTGGGGATCATCTACAACCCAGTGATGCTGCAACCTTGGCCAAGGCTTTGTGAGCTCTGAGTGTTGATTTCTAATGGGTCAGGCTGCCATCCCCGTGGGTACAGNGGACCTTAAACAGAGCATCCTCAGCTTGACTTCAGAGCAGGAACCCCAATTGGTCTGCAAGAAGTGTCCCTGGGTGGTAGGAAGATCATCCTGGAATTTCCAGAATTCCACCTCAGCACTGACTAATGAAACTAATGGTTGAAGAAGTCACCTCCTGCATTCTCAGGCCCCTTGTGCGCATGACAGTGTTCATGGTGGGGACTAGCTGGCCTTTGTTTCAATTTCTTTCTCTTTTTAAAGGATTTTATGTATCTATGGTCTCACTATGTAGCCTTGGATGGCCTGGAACTTGCTATGTAGATGAGGCTGCCCTCAGACTCATAGAGATCCATCTGCAGGGGCTTAAAGAGGCCAGAAGCTTTGGATCTCCAGGGACTGGAGTCACAGTTGTGAGCCACCTGATATGGGTTCTGGTAACTGGAAGAGCAGACCACTCTCTTAACTGCTGAACCATCTCTCCAGCCCCTTATGATTTTATATGACTTTATTTTACTTTTATTTTTTTATTTTTATTTATTTATTTATTTTTCTTTTCGAGACAGGGTTTCTCTGTGTAGCTTTGGCACCTTTCCTGGAACTCACTTGGTAGTCCAGGCTGAACTCACAGAGATCCACCTGCCTCTGCCTCCCGAGTGCTGGGATTAAAGGCGTGCGCTACCACCGCCCGGCTTTATTTTACTTTTAATCGTGTGCTGCATGTGTGCAACTATGTGCTTGCTCCTGGATGCAGGTGTCTGTGGAAGTCAGAGTCTTCAGATCATCCTGCACCTGGGATTACAGGTGGTTGTGAGCATCTCTCCTGCACTGAGTCTCTATGGATACATGAAGTCTTCCAGACAGCTCTGGACAGCCCCATGGAGTAAGTGCAATTATGTCCCCATTTTACAGATGAGAACAGTGTAGTGCCAGAAGGTAAGATGGATCACTGGTGAATGAATGGCTGTAAGGATTTATAACCATGAATGCAGTGTAGAATACTATTTTAAGGTGTGTTACTTTTGTTTATGTTGCATTTATTTAACTCTGTGAAGCTGTGTTACTGTGCCTGTCTAAAACACCTGATGGTCTAATAAAGAACTGAACGGCCAATAGCAAGGCAGGAGAAAGGATAGGTGGGGCTGGCAGGCAGAGAGAATATATAGAAGGAGAAATTTGGGAGGAAGGAAGAAAGAACAAGAAGAGAAGGACTCCAGGGCCAGCCACCCAGCTACACAGCAAGCCACGGAGTAAGAGTAAGATTTACAGAAGTAAGAGAATNGGAAAAGCCCAGAGGCAAAAAGTAGATGGGATAAGTTAAGTTAAGGAAAGCTGCCGAGAAATAAGTCAAACTTAGGCTGGGCATTTATAATTAAGAATAAGCCTCTGTGTGTGACTTATTTGGGAGCTGGGTGGTGGGCTCCCCAAAGGAGCAAAATCAACAACACAGTCTGAGCTCTCAGCCAGGGCTGTTGACTTTTAACTCTGCAGTATTATATGACAGGTGTGTGGAATGCTGGCTGCAGAGCCTGCAGCCTGGGGCGTGCTCGGGAAGGGACCTTGCAGGGTATCCTTGCTATTCTCATCTGTCTCACCCAATGGCAGTGCTTTNTCATTCATAGAACAAGCTCTTAGAAAGGTCACCATCCATGCCACACTTTGCCAGCCACCAAATGGGACGGTACAGATGNCAGGGTACACTGGATACCGACCCACCCNTGAAGGTTCCCCCAGTGAATGGCATGTTCTCAAAGAGGCTGCAGCCTTGAGCTGAGTGTGGGGGTCTCCAAGCCTGCACCAGCTGTGTGATCTCTACAGAGCTTCAAAGCAGCTGGTGTCGGTCACACAGGCTAATGAGGTCAAGGTCATGGCCTGGGTCAGCAGACTGCTGTGCTGACCCCTCTTCTCTCTCATTCACCCTTGTCTTGCTCCAGGAGCCTGCAGGCAGCAAAGGGGAGGACCCTGTGTGATGGCTNCATGACTCTGGAAGCTGTTCTAAGCCTCAGTATCCCAATCTGTAGAACAGGAGGCTAAGGTCTATTCATCAGTCTGCTGCTGTGTAACAGGCCTCCTCCAGGTGTTAGTTTGTTTAAGCAGGATGCATCATTGAACTACCATCCCGAGGACAGGCTCAGCAGGTGTGTATTTGCTCTCCATCTGGTCTNCTGGTAGACTGACTCTTGGCTAGCTGGTCTAGGGTGGNCTCCCTCACGTGTCCAGCAACAGACATCTGNGGGCTGAGGTGGCAGNGTGCATCTGGGCCNTAGGATTCTCATAGTTCTGCTGCTTAACCTGGACTTCTTCCTAGTTCAAGCCTGTGTNNTAGCTGCTTATGTCCCCACTGGCCACATTACAAAGGCCAGTGGCAAGGAAGGGACAAGAATGTGTGACTGGCCAGGTGGTGGTGGTGGCACATGCCTTTAATCCCAGCACTCNGGAGGCAGATGCAGGTGGATCTCTGTGAGTTTGCGGCCNGCCTGGTCTACAGAGTGAGTTTCAGGACAGCCAGGGCTGTTACACAGAGAAACCCTGTCTGGAAAAACAAAACAAACAAACCAACAAACAAACAAAAACAATAGCCAGAATTGGGGGTGTTGCTGTGTGGCATAGCTTACATGAGACCGGGGGTTCGATCCTCTACAACACAAACTACGCATACACACCATAGTATAAAATAGCAAACATATGGGTTCATAACAGAGTCTGAAACTTGCTGCATGATCAAACAGTGTGCTCAGGATCACACAGATAATTGGTGGGAGAGCTGAAACTNTGAAGCCAGAGCAGCCTGATTGATTCCACCAAGCCACACCCATGGCTAGCCCTTCTGCAGCTCCCCAGCCCTTGGAGTTCATTTCTAGCATGAATAGGGGTCAGTAGAACCTCTGTCCGGGTTGCAAGCCCGGGGGTCTGCTAATCCACCAGGAAAGCCTGGCATTATACGAAAGGAGCCAGTCCACTGGTTTTTTTGTTGTTTTGTTTATAATGTGGTGTTAGGCTCAGGGGAGCCTGGCATAGGTGGAAACTAGAGATCATTTGTGTGAATGAAATATGTGATTACTTCCTCTAAAGGGAATTTGTGTGCACTCGTAGACAGGGAGAGACAGCAAGTCNCCTCTTCCTACTACCAACACTGTTGGTGACAAGAAAATCTANGATTCCAAGCGTGTATGCTCCCCGAGTGGCTTTCCTTGGGAAAACCATTTTCTCACCTTTCACAAAGGGAAGTGACACTTCACTGGGGTAGGAAACAGATAATCTCACATCTAAATCCCTGGGGGCCTAGAAGCCAGCCGTGACAGAAGAGGGAGCCATCTCAAACCACCTGTCCAGAAGCCCAGAGCCGTCATGATCTCCTTGTTGCTCAGTGACCCTCAGCTGCTGTTCCCACAGTCACCCAGCAGCCAAGAACAGCAGTGACCATGGTGAGCTTGGTCACAGGATTCTTTCCCTTTATTTGTGCTGAAAAATTTTCACAAAAATAACTGTAGAGCAANAAGTTCAGCAACTGGGCATGGGGTGGGGGTAGGGTAGGAGATATGATCTCCCTATGTAGCCCAGCCTGGTCTTGAACTTGTCATACTCANGTTTTTGTTTTTTTGCTTTTGTTTTTCTTTTGAGACAAGGTTTCTCTGTGTNGCCCTGACTGTCATGGAACTCACTCTGTAGACCAGGCTGGCCTCTAATTCAGAAATCTGCCTGCCTCTGCTTCCCAAATGCTGGGATTAAGGGTATGAGCCACCACTGCCTGGCTTCCATATTCACGTTTTAAGATGGTATCACCACATAGCCCTATTTGACCTGGTACTCNTTACGTAGTCCAGGCTAGCCCTGAACTCAGAGTTCTACCTGTGTTTCAGGATGTTTGATCACATTGTGAACCCTGAGATTGCATTTACTGGAAAAACCTGTTTCTAGTTGTGGTGTGCCTCAGCCCTAGCACACACCTNTAATCCAAAAGCTTTCTGCTTGAATATTGTAAACAGGATTAAATAAAGTCAGCTATAGGTCAAGAGGCGAAGCAAGCAACCAGTTGGCAAGAAGAACCATAGAGAGTAAAAGGGAATCAGGAGGACGGACAGAGAGACTCACAGGAAGTAGAAGGGAGGGACAATCAGTTTGAAGAGTTTTGTTTGGGATGGTGGAGGGGAAAGTGTTTTCAGGGATGTCAGCTGAGGAGGAAGGTCAGCTAGGTGCTTTCTCTGCTGCTCTGAGCTAGCAGGCTTTCACCCCAGCATCTGGCTCCCGAGTCTTTGTTGGTAAAATCGAACAATTGAGATTTTGTTAAAAACAACATACTGCTTCCCAAGTGCTAGGGTTAAAGTCATGTACCACCATGCCTGGCAACACTTTCTTTTTTTAATTAATTATTTACTTTTGCTTGTATGTAAGTACAGGCTCATCCATGCCACAGAGCATTGGTGGAATTCGGTTCTCTCTTGGTACCTTGGAGATCCAGGGATTGAATTCAGGTCTTTAGGCTTGTGTGCAAGCACCTCTGTGTGCTAAGCCATCTTGCCAACTCTGCCATGTGATCCTTGATTGCATAAGATATAGCAACTATATGTTCTCAAGTCCNTTCCACACTGGAAGCCTCTGTTTTCTGTTCTGTAGGGTAGACATAACAATGTAGGAGAATGATTTGTCCAGGTTCCGCCAGGACCCACNTGGTCCTGCAGCCGCTCAGACCCAAGTAAACACANGGAGGCGTAAATCAATTACAAACTGGATGGCCTATATGGCTCAGGCTTCTCATTAGCTAGCTCTTACATCTTAAATTAACCCATTTCTATAAATCTGTACTTGGCCACGGGGCTTGTGGCTTATCGNCACCTTTATGTCTTCTCCTGGTGGCAGCTAGCAGCATCTGCCCGCACTGCTTTCTTCTTCTCTCTCTAGTTAGAATGTCCCACCTATACTTCCTGCCTGGCTACTGGCCAATCAGCATTTTATTTATCAACCAATCAGAGCAACACATATTCACAGCATACAGAACAATATCTCCATCATAACAGATCCCATCCCTAAGCACAGTTGGTAGGAGGAGGGGTTAAAAATCTTTTCCTCAAAGTCCCTTACCCAGTAAGACTCAGTAAGGTTCCATACATCTGAATGGCCTGGGTTCCTCAATGTTTGGGGCCTAACACTTCTTTNNGGGGCAGTCCTTCACACTGTAGATTGATGAACAGCATTCCTGTCTCTGCCCTCCAGCNTCCAGGTCCAATTGTCTGCCTGCTGCAACCAAAAATGTCTCCAAATATCACAGGCTGTCCCTTGGNGGAAGGAGGGAGNGAGGCACCTGCAGTTGAGAGCCACCGGTGCAGGCCTTTGCTGTATTAATTAGCATTAATTCTCTTTTCACGGTGCCAGAGGCTTCCTATTTNAGAGGCGCTAGCCTGGCTGGGCTTTGGATGTGCAGCCGGCGNGCACCTTTACACAAAGTGTGGCAGTCTCAAGCTTTATTATTGCCATAATGAGACTGTGGTAAGTGAGCAATTTGGGTGACAAGATTCACACATTCAAGTTTTTGGAGAATCTGTGGTACTGCCTTATCTGGAAATCCTTCCATCTGGTGCTCTGCTGGGGACCGTCAGATGGTGACACTGAGCTTAGGGACCGTGAATTTAGGGAATTCTTTTCCTGTTTGAGGGCCAACCACTCACTGAACACACTTGTAGGAAAATGAGAAAATACGGACCAGGAAGTGGGGATGGGAAGTTTACCCATCATCATGGTTGGNCTTGTGTGTCTACTTGATGACACAATAAATGTCCAGGTAGCTGATTAAATATGATTTCTGGGTNTGTCTGGGAGTCTGTGAGGGGGTTGCCGGAGGTAATGGGTTTAGGCNGCCCTGAAACTTATGAGCCAGCTGCCTCCAGCTGCCTCCCTAGTGTTGGGTGAAGAGTGTGGGCCACCAGCAAAGGATTAGCATTTAAATGGATGGACTGAGCATAGATGATCTTCCCCACATAGGCACGTATCCAGCCCACAATGAACCTGAGCCAAAAGGCTGAGGAAGGTTGAATTTCTTCTCCATCTGCCTGTTTGTTTGTTTGTGAGAT
Source organism: Neotoma lepida (assembly GCA_001675575.1). Lineage (NCBI taxonomy): Eukaryota > Metazoa > Chordata > Mammalia > Rodentia > Cricetidae > Neotoma > Neotoma lepida. Next base: position 959,378 of record LZPO01057486.1, read on the forward strand.
AGAGTCTCACATAGCCCAGATTGACCTTATTACGTAGTAAAGATGACCCTTGGGTCTTTACCTTCCTTGTACTGGGGTTATAGACCTGGGCCACCATGCTTGACTTCCTTCTGCTAGGGCTTCTGGGCCCTTGATGCTTCTGATTCTCAGGCCTTCTCACTTGAACTTGAATCTGCTCCATTGGCTGTCTGGTTCTCAGGAGGTTGAGCTACATCGCTGGCTTCCCTGAGTCTCCAAGGAGGGTGGCAGAGTGTGGGGCTCCTCAAGTTCTAAGATCAGGTGAGACAAACTTCATAAAAATATCTATCCTATCTATCTGTCTATCTGTCTATCTGTCTGTCTGTCTGTCATCTGTCTATCATCTACCTGTCTGTCTAGCTCATTGTTCCCCCCCCCACCCCAATGGAACACTGGCTAATATGCCTAAAATCTATCACTCAGAAATAATTCCCATTACTTTGTTTTTTTGTTTGTTTGTTTGTTTTTGTTTTTGTTTTATGAGACAGGGTTTCTCTGTGTAGCTCTGGCTGTCCTGGAACTTGTGCTGTAGACCAGGCTGGCCTCAAACTCAGAGATCCATCTGTGCTGGGATTAAAGGTGTGCCCCACCAACGCCTGGCTTTACTTTGTGTTTTATAAAAAACAAGATTCACTCTTTCCTGACCCCCTTTTCATCTGGCACATCTGGAAGGTCTTTGTACGTCATTAAGTAACAAATATTCCTCTACAAAATTATTTTGTTTCTTGCTTAAGAAACTTCCATAGCTTCTGGTAGCCTGGGACTATTCTTCCTCAGAGAGAGAGCAGCCTGAGACCACACTCCATNTTCCTACTGAGCCACAGGCCTTTTCAGGAGTTATGGACACTTGAAGGCCAGAGACATAGACTTCAAGAGGGGTTGAGCAGAGGTTGGGTCCTGGGAGTTGTTTTTTTTCCCTCCAGGGTGAGGTGTAGGTTGCCTTCAGCACCCAGCCACACCCTGTTCCTCTGATGACCTCTCTAGTTGAGAGCACTGAAATGTATTTACCTATTTCCCCCTGTTGCACAGCAAAGGTGGTTCCATGGTTAAAAGGAGTTTGATATATGTCCTCACACATGCATGGTTGATCATGGACTCCACATCTGTGAACTCACATGCTAAGGTTCATGTGCCAGGAGCTTGGACCCCAGCACAGTGGTGCAGGGGCTCAGTATGACTTTAAAAGGCAGGAGAGGTCTTCAGCCAGGTAATTAGGTCACGGGGGCATTGCCTAGGGAGGAGTTAACACTGGTCTCTCCGAGTAATTAGTTCACATGAGTGTGAGAGGGGTCAGTCTTAGCTATGGAGTGAGGCTAACCCAGGCTGTGTGAGATCTTGTCTCAAAACTGAAACAAAACAGGGCTTCAGAGATAGCTCAGAAGTTTAGAGCAAACTGTTCTTTCAGAGGACTTGAGTTCAGTTCCCAGGACCTACATCAGGTGACTCAGAGGGCACCGGCACACGTGTACACATGCTGACACACATACATGCACACATACACATAATTTAAAAAAATAAAAATGAATATTTTTTTTAAATATAAGCCAGAGAGATGGCTTAGTGGTTCTTCCAAAGGACTCAGGTTCAATTCCCAGCACCCACATGATGGCTCAAAACCATCTTTAACTCCAGTTCCAGAAGATCTGATACCCTCTGGTTCCTACAAATACCAAGCATACAAGTGGTACACAGACATACATGTTTTCTTGAGACAGGGTTTCATGTAGTCCAGGTTGGCCTCAAAATTATTATGTAGTAAAGGTTGACCTTGAACTCCTGATCTTCTGGTTTATACCTCCCAAGTACTGGGATTATAGGCTTGAGCCACCATGCATAGCTTTTTTATTTCTGGGACAGGATCTTGACAGGATGTAAGCTCTAGTAGTCTGGAACTCCTATGTAGACCAGGCTAGCCTCAAACTCACAGAGATTCTCCAGCCTCTGCCTCTCATGTCTGTTGGCATTATGTGTGTGTCAACAGGCCTGGTTCCAATCTGTGTGTGGAGATCAGAAGCCAACTTTGTATATCTTCCCCGTTCTCCATCTTTTTTATTGTTGTTGGGTTTTGGTTTTTGTTGTTGTTTTGTTTTTCTTTTTTTGACAAGATCTCTCTGGATGTTCTGGAACTCACTGTGTAGACCAGGCTCACAGAGATCTACCTGCCTCTGCCTCCCAAGTGCTGGGATTAAAGGCACGTACCACCATGCCCAGCTTTTATTTTTGAGACAAGCTCTCTCACTGAGAACTGTTTTATCCCTGACTTCATAAATGGCATGAACAAAGCTCAGAGAGTTTAGGCAACTGGAATTACAGATGGGTGTGAGCCACCCTGTGTGTGTTGGGAATCAAACCTCGGTCCTGTGGAAGAGCAGCCAGTGCTCTCAACAGCTGAGGTATCTCTCCAGCCTCAGACTTAAATATATGTTTTTAATGTTTATGAGTGTTTTGCCTGTGTGCATGTATGTGCACCATGTGTGTGCTTAACGCCTGTGGAGGGAGGGCATCAGATCTCCTGGAACTAGAGTGACAGGTGGTTATGAGCTGCCATGTGGGTGCCGGGAACTGAACCCTGGTCCTCTGCAAAAGCAGTGGATGCTCTTAACCACTGAGCCACCTCTCCAGCCCTCAAAACTTGAATGTTTTTAATATTTACACACTGAAATACATATATACAACAGAACACAACTCAGCACTAAGAAGGGACACATTATTCATACTTGCAAAGACTCATGTGTGCCTTTGGAGATTTGTCCTGGATGTAAAGGACCAGTACCTATGGGTTATGAATTATATGATTCCATTCTATGATAGTGTTGGAAAGCCAAAATTTTAGAAATGTAGACCCAATGAGTGGTGGCCAGTGGCAAAGAGGGTGGGATGTAGGATGGATGTGGTTAAATGTGACAGAGGAGACTCCCTTGGGGATGGGAATATTTTCTATCTTAATTATGTTGATATCAATGACAGATTCCTAATACTGTATTACAGTTTTGCCAGAAAACATCTGAAGGCTCCATGGGATTTGTTCATATTGGTTCTTACATCTACAAATGACTATAATGCTCTTTAAAAAAGGAAAGAAAAGGATCTAGTGCTGAGGGTATAGCTCACTGGTAGACTACAGAAGCATGCATATTTAACATGGGGTTCAATCCCCAGCATTGGGGGTGGGGCAAGAAAGAAAAAGCATCCTATGTCGCTCACTCAGTGCTTTTCTTGTTTTGCAGAGCAAAAGACCCAAAGCAGAGATTTGGTCAATGTAGGGTGAATTTTAATAGACTCTAAGCTCTTCTACTGGTCAATTAGAAAACATACCCTCTGGGATTACTCAAGCCTCTTGTCTTTCTGTCTGTCTGTCTATCATCATCATCATCATCATCATCATCATCATCATCATCATCATTTATTAGTGCTACCTGGGGCTAATTCAGTAGCTTCCAGTTGCCCTGTCAACTTAAGACTCATGTCCCCATTTGCTACAGAAAAATTATTTGCTAAGTCTCTGTATGCAGGCCCTGGGATTCTCCTTGGCCCATGAGCTGGCACTTGTCTATTTGTGGTTTAGGACTCATTCCTATCTTTTGTCATTTAAATATCTCTCTATTTGAGGTACCACCAGCTTTCAAGGGCAGCAAATATATATATCATCCTTAGCTAGACATAAATCCCTTTGCATGGGGCCAGTGTGGACAGACTGCAGGTTTCTTTCAGGTCCACACAGGGCTTACTCCCAACTGAACTTCAGTGAGGTGGCAGAGTTCTCTCACAGCAAGGGGTTACACAGTTTTCTTTCTGTTCCTGATGGAGCAGCTAGTCGGCCACATGTGGGGCAGATGTGGAGGAAGGTGATGAGGTGGCACTGCATCTGGCATTACATGTTTCCGTATGACAGTCTCCTGGGACAGAAATGGGCAGCGGGGAAGTGAAGTCCTTGAGACTGGTGCTGTGGTGGTGTCATCCGCAAGGATTTGCTGTTATCGGATATCTTACTTCTAATTACATCATTCAAAGAATAGTGGGGAGGACAGATGGATCGACAGCTCAGCAGGTAAAGTGCTTAAGTATAAGGACCTGAGTTTGGATCCCCAACACCCATGCAAAACCCTAGGTTTGGGCATGTACCCATAACCCCAGTGCTGGGGGTATGAAGACAGGTAGAGCCCTGGAGCTGGATGGGGTCTAGCTGTTGTGTGACAATATTTTTCCTGGGGAGGCACAACACACATGTCTATGCACCCCAGATAGGGAACCTATGACATACCAAAGTACAGGTACTACTAAAGTCCAACTAGGTGAACCAATGAGTTTTATTGGGGTCATTTACAGATGTATGGGTGAGGCATTGCTTACAGAAAAGGAAATGACTTAGCTGTATCAAAGCCCACTCCAGCATGGGTGACAGCTCACAAAGCTGGGAACTCGAGCACACTGAACAGCCTGCCGGCAGCTCAGCACGTTGGAGAGTGTCCTTTCCAGTTGCCCCAGTTGGTCTAAAGCTCTTCCAGGCAGCTAGCATGGTTTCTGTTTCCTCCCAGGCAACTGGTCTGCTCTCAGAGTCTCTCCTTTACAGCTCGGCTCCTCTGAGAAGAAATCTCAGCTTTAATTGCCTACTCTGGCAGGGAGGGGCCAAGTGAATCTGGTCAGTTTCAGGGACTTCCTGAAGCTATTTTGAGTTGTTTATTTTCCTTCTTGAAGGAGCTTCCAGCAGAATGGAATGTTTCAATCTTGGGGGAAAGTGTTACACAACGGTAGCCAATAGTTGGTAAATTCCAAGTCTACTTAGAGACCGTGTCTCAAAAAATAAGACCGGGTGTGATAAAGACTCCCAGTGTTGTTCCCTGGCACATACATATGAGCTCCTCAACTCTCCCCCAACATGGGTGGGAGGGCTGGGGTGAGCTCACTGGTAGAGGCCCTAGGTTAGATTCTCTGTGTCACAAACAAAACCCCAAACTTTATATATATATTTTTTTCCGACACAGGGTTTTTCTGTGTAGCTTTGGAGCCTGTCCTGAAACTCACTTGCTCTGTAGACTGGGCTGGCCTCAAATTCACAGAGATCCTCCTGCCTCTGCCTCCTGAGTGCTGGGGTTAAAGGTGTGTACCATCACTGCCTAGCTTTTTTTTTTCTTTTAACAAAACCCCAAACTCTTCCTTCCTTCAAATCACTTCCTTGAGGTAAACATTTGCACTTCCATATATAGAGTAGAAAAAGAAGGGACATGGGGCCGTGGAAATGGCTCCTCAGGTAAGCGCACTTCCTGTGCAAGCATAGGACTTGAATTCAAATCCCTGGTACCCATGTGAAATGCTGGTGACAACTGTAGCTGCCTGTAACCCCAGCACTGTTAGAGCTGGAGAGGAAACTGCTGGGGCTTGCTCAAGGTTGCCTGTCCAGTTTCAGGTTCAGTGAGATGCCTGTCTCAAGAGAATAAGGTGGAAATTGGTACTAGAGCAATATACCTGATGTCTTCTTTTGACTTCCCCATACACACACACCTTGCACACATAGGTGTTTCTATACCACACACACTCACACCAGTAAGATGAGGGGAAGTGATCTAATTCTGCCAGACAGTGATTAAGTTCAGTCTGAATTAAACCTGTCTGTCAAAATCCAAAGTCCATTTTTTTCCCCGTTTTGTCCACTGCCCCCAAGGCAGTTTGGGGTAATGACTAACCAGCTACTAAGAGCACAGGCGGTGTAGTTAGACTCATGTGGATTTCACCTGGTCCATGCTGGGTAACCTTAGGCAAGTTAATGTCTCCGATTCTCTGTTTCTTCACCTTTATAGCTGGATTTTGAGAATTCTTTCTATGACCACAGGGTTGTTGGAAGAATTTTCTAACAATTCTGCACTGTCAGGCACCCAGTGCCTGCTGTATGCAAGTGATGGGTAAGTATTGGATAAGCTTCTGTTTTCAAAGGAGTGGTCAAGTGGTCTCAGTATTTCTCAGTTCTCTTTCAAGCAGTCTGTTGCTCTTCTTTCTCCCCAACTCCCTCAGTCTCCAGAATCTATGCCCTCATTTAATAAAGGATCATAACAAGAGCAACTGGTTTTTCCGCATCACTGTGACAGGAACTTGACCACCTCTCACTTAAGTGGAGTGCAAAGCTTGCTGGGTATGAAATACTGAGTCCCTCCTGTTATCATCGGCTGCTTAGAGACAAACAAAACCCACTCTCCATACTATTGAATGTCACCCACAGGTGCCACCTGTGTGTCACAAGTCAGAAGCTAAGCACTGTCCGGGAGGGGCCGTTATCATTTCCATGTCACAGATAAAGAAATCAAGCTTTGGAGCTGGAGAAGTGCTCTGCAGTCAAGAGCATTTGCTGCTCTCTCAGAGGACTCCATTTGGTTGGCAGCCCCCTCCATGGTTCTCCCACAACTCCCTGTCACTCCAGTTCCAGGCTAGTTGTTAGCCTCCTCTGACCTACTAGGACACTGCATGCAGGGAGTGTAATTACATACATGCATGCAGGTGCACACATATAAAATAAATAAATGTCTTTAAAAGTAGAGCATTGGCAGAGAGTAAAAACTTGCTGAGAAAGTTGTTTGGTTCTGGTAGATCTTGATTTACACACCACACACCACACACACACATACTGCTTGATTTTTTAATTTTTTTATTTTTTATTTTTTTTGAGACAAGGTTTCTGTACATAGCCCTGGAACTCACTATGTAGACCAGGCTGGCCTCAAACTCAGAGAGATCCACCTGCCTCTGCCTCTGCCTCTGCCTCCAGAGTGCTGAGACTAAAGGTGTGCTCAACCACACCCGGTTCCATCGCTTACGGTTTTGAGTTGGCAGTTTAACACAGGTCCTGCAACATGGAATTCAGGGCCTCTACCACTGAGCACCGACCCTACATTCCTGGACATTTCTGAGGCTGAACCAAAGGGAAAATTTGTGAATTGTAAAGATGCCTTGCTTTGGGAAAGAAATAACCCAGCCCCTCAGCTGGCGCAGTTCCCTAGACTGTAGAGCGAATCTTGAACGGTCTTATTAATTGAAAACACCAGGCCAGGTATTGAGGTAAATTCTGAATGATCAGAGAGACAGAACAAGCCACAGCCAACCTCACCTCGCCAACTCCTCAGCTGATCTTGTTTCCTGCAGGCTTCTGAGTCCTCTCCCGAATGAATCTCAGCTGACTCTGCTCAAAGCCTGAAAGCTTAAGAGGCCCTCTAGCTTCTGGTTTCCACACCTTATATACCTTTCTGCTTTCTGTCACTACTTTCTAGGATTAAAGGCATGTGTCTTTCTCAAGCAAAGACATGAGATCTCAGGTACTGGAATTAAAGGTGTGTGCCACTGGAATTAAAGGTGTGTGCCACCATGCCTGGCTGTTTCCAGTGTGGCCTTGTACTCACAGAGATCTGGATGGATCTCTGCCTCGGGAATGCTAGGATTAAAGGCGTGTGCTACCACTGCCTAACCTCTATGTTTAATCTAGTGGCTGTTCTGTTCTCTGACCCCAGATAAGTTTTATTAGGGTACACAATATTTTGGGGGACATAATACAATCACCACACTAGACCCAGTTTTCTTAGATCTTGGTACTTCAAAGCTTGATTTTTCTGAAAGGCTTTGGCTAGGATTGGGATAACCTCACACTCAAGATTAGAAAATTGAGACCCAAAGAGGTGAGGAAGCTGTCCTCTGGGCCGCTCCGTCTGATAGTAACAGGGTTGGGACTGGAATGTACGTACTCTTACTGAGGGACTTTAGCAGCAAAGCCTCACCTGAGAAAAGGAGTCATTAGCTCTCTCTGGTAGGCGTGGCCGAGCCCAAGGGCTGCCACCCTGTCCTGGGTTGTGATTCAGGGCAGTAGTGGGAGGACTGGAGCGTGGGTGAGAAGCGTGAGCNGGCCCTGACGGAGGCGGGGCTTCTAAGAATTTGGGGCGGGGCTTACAGTTGAAGTACGGGCAGGGCCGTGGGCGGGGCCTGGGATGCAGCAAATAGGATGATGACGGGTTCCGGGACGGGGCTTTTGGATATCCGAGCGGGGGATTTGTGGTGCTGAGCTTGGGGAAGCTAGGTTTCGGGAGGACCGAGCCTGGATCACGGGCTCGATGGGCAGTTAGCGGCGCCAAAAGACCAAGTTCATAGGGGAGGCTCCCCCAGGGCCGGTGGGCGGGGCTTAAGTACGCCCACTCAGGTTCTAAAGAACTGGGTGGGGCTCGAAGGAGCCCATGGGCGTGGCTACCCGGCCATTCAAATACCCAGGAAAGCGGGCGTGTGCTCGGAACCTTCCTGCGCTGCCCCACGTCCCCAGAGGGGGGCGCGCTAAGGAGCGCCGGGCATCTTAACCCGGACCTTCCGGAAGTGGGCGTGGCGAGGCGCGGTGCGGCGGCGCTGATTGGGCGGGGCGCGGGGTTGGGGGCGGGGCCCGGCCGAGGAGGCCTGGGCCGCGGCGGCCGCGCCCCTCCCCCGCGCGGCGCTCAGTGCCAGGCGGGAGGCGGCAGCGGTTGGAGGCTTCGCGGGGCTTTGCAGCTGGGGACTTCGGCGGCGCCTCCGGCACCCGGGCTCTGGTAAGCGGCGCGCGCCCAGGCGAGGCGGCTCGGGAGCGAGCCGGGGCGGGCGGGCCTTCGGGGCCCGCGTGGGAAGCTCCAGGGCTGACAGGAGCCGGCGGCGCTGAGTG
>LZPO01057486.1:991019-1011352 GCA_001675575.1 Neotoma lepida
TTCTTCCTTCCTCTCTTCCACCACAGCCACTGTCGCATCTGTGCTGAGTAGCCCAGACTGGCCTCAGCACAAGCTCCTCCTCCCTCAGCCTATTGAGTAGCTGATGATGGCATTCTGTTTTTTTCTTTTTGAAACCCATTCAAGCATGCTATCAGTTTTACTGGAACTACAGTAGAGTGGTAAATTGCATCTTGTAAGGGGTTTATGTTAGATTTGTAGTTGTGTGTGTGTGGGGGGTGTTGTTGTTGTTGTTGTTGTTGTTGGAGGTGGAGGTTGAGACCAGGGTCTCATTACATAGCCTTGGGTGGCCTGGAGGTCACTATGTAGACCAGGCTGGCCTTGAACTCAGAGCTCTACCTGCCTCTGCGTCTTAAGTGCTGGGAATAAAGGCATGCACCACCACATCCAGCTACATTTTGTGGAAATTAGAAGATATTTTCGCTGGGCGGTGTTGGCGCATGCCTTTAATCCCAGCACTTTGGAGGCAGAGGCAGGCGGATCTCTGTGAGTTCGAGGGCAGCCTGGGCTACCGAGTGAGTTCCAGGAAAGGTGCCAAAGCTACACAGAAAAAACCTGTCTCGAAAAAAAACAAAAACAAAACAAAACAAAAAACAAAAAAAGAAGACATTTTCATTGCCTCCTACTGATTGGAATTTGTTGTGAAATCTGTTGAACATTTCCTTGATTTGCTCAATGACTTAACTATGTCATCATCTTAAATTGTGTTGGTTTGTGTGTTCCTGCNCACATGCACGTGAGTGGACAGGTGCATGTGTGTTTTAAGGGAGGCCAGGGGTCAACCTTGCCTTTTTTTGAGACAGTCTCAGCCATTGNTCCCTAGCACTGAGGTTTACAAGTGTGCTACTATGCACAGATCTCGTACATCAGTTTTGGGAACAAATTCAGGTCCTTTTCCTTATATGTCAAGTGCTATACGGACTAAGCTGTTCCTTGCCACTCTTGTTTTGTTGATTTTTGGATCAGCTCCTGATCCCAGGCTGACCTTAAACTCTGATCCTCCTGCCTCAGTTTCCATTATGCCTGGCTCACTGCCCTCTCATTGCTGAAATGTTCTCAGGATTTGCAAAGAAAAAGTCTTGTGCAGGTGGCCGAGCTCATACCTGATAGACCTCATGAGCNGACTCCTCTCTGGCAGAACATTTAGAATTGTACCTGTATCTCCTTGTTCAGGATGGTTTCATTAATTCTTTTTCATACAATTGAGAGTTAGGTTCCCTTAGAAAACATTTTAGTTTTCTAATTTATTGTTTGATCACTTTGAGACAATATAATTTAAAAAAATACCCAAATCTGATAAGACATTTTACTTTTTTTTTTAAATTTTTTTTTAAACAGACACTTTATTATGTATACAGAAGAGGGCGCCAGATCTCATTACAGATGGTTGTGAGCCACCATGTGGTTGCTGGGAATTGAACTCAGGACCTCTGGAAGAATAGTCAGTGCTCTTAACNTCTGAGCCACCTCTCTAGCCCCTTTACTTATTTATTTATTTTTTTTAGTTTGTTTTGATATCTTAGTTTTCCAGCTGAATTTTTGAATGCCATTTGTCAATACTGGCAGCCCTTAGGAGTTCTAGTCTTTGTAATAGTTTCCAATTTTTTCTCTGTTTGAAAAAGATGGTAATGCTTCTGAGGTGGGAGAACACAGAATTCTGTAGAGTTCTTGGTTACCAATGTTCTTTTGTATGAAAATTATATTCCTGTGCCCTCATCAGTAGGGAATTGATTGGGATTTTCTCTTTGGGTAGGGAGACTTATTAGTGGGCTCTTAAGTAACAGTAGCTAATGTTTACAAAACAGTGTGGAATACAGAGTCAATGTTGGATGCTGTACAGATTAAAAACCAACACACCTTTATAGAGACACTCACATGTCATGCATTTCATCCGCTTAAATCATAAGGTACGAAAAGCCAAAACAAAACCAAAGCCCTGTGCAACCATTACCACAGTGGCTTGGGAACATTTTCATGACCCCTAAAGAAGCCATGGTGCTGGAGAGATGGCTCAGCAGTAAAGCACACCCAGTGCTCTTGTAGAGGGCCCCAGCATCCACATGAAGGTTCACAACCACCTGTAACTCCAGTTCCAGGGGATCCAATGCCCTCTTTTGGCCTCTGCAGGCATTGCACACACGTGCACATAAACACACACAAATAAGTTGTGCCCCCCACCGCCCTTTCAGACAGAGTTTGTCTGTGTGGCCCTGGCTGTCCTGGAACTCACTCTAGACCAGACTGGCCTGGTCTCAGAGATCCAACTGCCTCTGCCTTCAGACTGCTGGGAATAAAGTCATGTGCCACAACTCCAGGCCAAATATATCTTAAGAAGCAGCTTCCTGTCCTTTGTCTTCAGTTCTTACTCCACACAGCCCCCAAACTGCTCTCTATATTTGCCTAGTTCAGGCTTCCTACAAATGAGTTAGGCTATGTGGGTCTCTGTACCATCTTTTGTTAATATAACGTTGCAGAGATTTCTCCATGCTGTAGAATGTGCTAGTGTGTTCACTGCTAAGCAGCACTCTTCTGTGGGTAATAGCATTTTATCCATTTGTCCAGTGAATAACAGACACTTGGGTTGTGTGTGTCCTTTGGATGCTGGGATTTTGACTATTGTTTCCAGTTCTCTGAAGTGCTGGGTCAGGTGCTAATTCTGTTAAAGTGTAAGGAACTATAAGGCTATTCCAGAGCCCAAAGCACCCAGCACATTTGAGGTCTCAAGCAGCCCACATTTCCATCAGCTCTTCTTCTCTGACGTTCGGATTTTCACCATTCTGGGGTGGAGAAGGGGCACTTTGTTGAGGGTTTGGTTTTCATTTACCAAGTGACTCTTAATGCCTAGCACCTTTTCCTGTGCATGCTGGACAGTGATGTGTTCTCTTTGGGCCTTTAATCCATTTGCAGAATGGTTATATGCCCAGGGTCTTACATAGGCTAGGCAAAAGCAAGATCTCCTGTAGCTGAGGCTGGCTTTGAATTCCTCATCTTCCTGCCTCTATCTCCTGATTTCTGGGTGTACTCCATCATGCCTGGTGAGTCCACTTTTAAGTAGGATTAATTGGTCATGTTTCGTTACCCCCTACCTCCCTTCTCCTTTTTAATAANTTCTTTGTATATTTTAAGTATGAGTGAGTGCCTTATCAGATCTAAGGNTTGTAACAATTGTCTGTGTACGTTTTTATTTATATAGTTAGTGTGTGTTTGCTATGATGGATGTNCCATGGTGCATGTGTGGAGGTCAGAGGCTAACGAGGAGAAGTCAGTTCTCCTTCATCTCTGAGCCATTGCACAGGCCTTGAGGGGTCTGTGTGTCCCTGTTCTCTTCTGTTGCTTGTGGTGTTCCTTAAGCTTCTTTGTCATCCAGGGCCAGGAAGGTTTGCTTCTGGGAGCTTCCTAGTTTCAGCTCTTCACNCATTTATTTAATCATCTGTGTCTATTTGGTCATCCTCATCTTTTTGTTGGTTGGTTGGTTGGTTTTCTGAGACAGGGTTTCTCTGTGTAGCCTTGGCTGTCATGGAACTCGTTCTGTAGACCGGGTTGGCCTTGAACTCACTGAGATCCACCTGTATCTGCCTCCTGAATGCTGGGGTTAAATGCGTGCGCTACCGTGGCTGGCCTATCGTTATCTTTTTGTTTGCTTGCTTTCAGGGCCATCCAGTTGTTTTCAGCATCATTTGTGGACACTTATTCCCTCATGAGTGGTTTTGGTTCCCATGTGGAAAGCCAGTTGGCCAAAGAAAGTATGGATTTACCTCTGGACTGGGAGATCTTTTTAAAAATTGATGATAATAATGATGATGATGATTTTATGTGTGTCCTTTGTGTGTGTATGTGTGGGCACATGTGCAGAAATCAGAGGACAATACTGTGGAGTTGGTTCTCTCCATTTTCACATGGTTTAGGGGCACAACCTCAGGTCAGCAGGCTTGTGCAGCAAGTGTCCTTTCCCTCTGCGCCTGGCCCTGGACTTCGTATTCTATTGCAGTGATTTAAGTCTGTCTTGTCAACTCTTACACTGTCTTGATTACTATGTCCACTTTCCTGCTTTCTAAAAGTGTGCATGTGTGTGTATTTATGTGTGTGTGTGTGTGTGTGTGTGTGTGTGTGTGTAGTTCTGACTGTCCTGGAACTCACTCTGTAGATCAGGCTGGCCTTGAACTCACAGAGATCCACCTGCCTCTGCCTCCTGAGTGCTGGGGTTAAGGTGTCACCACTATGTCTGGCCCTGTAGTGAGTTTTGACATTAGGAAATGAGTTTCTCTATGTGAGTTTTAGAGTCAGTCCATCCACTTCTATGAAGCATTGACTTGAGCTTCTGGAAGACTCCCTGGAATCCATGCCTCGCTTCGGAGATCCTGCTGTCTTAATAATGCTCAAGTCTTTGCCCCATGAGCATCGGGATGCCTTTCCATTTCTTGAATTTCTCTTTGCAGTGGTGAGTGGTTTTAGTGTGCAGGTCTTTCACTTCCCTTAGGTTTATCCTATGCATAGTCCTTTTAATGTCGTGATTGGAACTGTTTAATTTCATTTTGGATTGCCTGTTGTAAATGTATAGAAACATAACTGATTTTGTGTATTACTCTTGGTTCTTGCACCTGGCTGCATCTGTTCGTTTGTCCTGTAGTACAGTCCTGAGGAGAAGTGGCCAGAGCACACAGTTTTGTTTTATGAGCTTAGACAGACAGAGTGCCTGTCAACACTGAACATTGTGTTAGGTATGGGCTTTCCTTCTCTTTATTGTGAGGAAATACCCTTTCATTCCCCATCTGCTGAGTATTTTATCATGTTTTGTCAAATGCTCTGTGTCTGTGGTGGTCACATGAGTTTTAACTTTCTTCTGTTGGTGTGGTAGATCCCACAATCACTTTTCACTTGTTGAACCAACTTTCCTTGCATTCCTGAGGGAAATCTCACTTGGTCTTGGTGTGCAATTCCTTTTCATGTGTTGCTGGATTTGCTTTCTAACATTTTGCTGAGGGATTTTGTCTCCATATTCATGAGAAGTGCTGGCTTGTAGTGTGTGTGAGATATGTTTTGTATCAGCATGCAGGTCACTTAAGAGTGCTTCCTGCCTTTGTAGTCTTTGGAGATGCTTGTGAAAATGATATTAATGTAGACTTTGGAGCCACTGGACCTTGGCGGCTTGCATTCTCAGGCACTACTCTTTATTCTATAGATGAGGATATTGGGGTTCAGAGGGGTGAAATAATTTGCTGACAAGTGGCAGAGTTGGGGTTTGAGTCTGGGTTATTTTAGGTCAGTTACTAGGATGATGGCTTTTATACTGGATGCCGTAGCAGAGCCATCTCAGGACTGTCCCATCATGGAGTGCTCAAGTAACCATCATGTCAGCTTTATGTATGTGTTTGTCCCTACTTTCAGGTCGAGACTCTGACACAGGGTCTGTGGCTTACCCTAGTGAACTGTGGCCAGGCTCTGTGCCATTCACACAGATGCTCATGGGTTCTGAAACTTGCTCTTGGTACTGCTGTCCTCTGTGCCGGCCGGAGACTTTCTCTGCAGCTAGAGCAGCAGTGTCCCATGTGGACAGCTGGGCTTAGATTAGATTTGGCCCTGGGCATGAATGGGCTCACACTGCCTGTCAAGCTCCACTCAGCATAGCTGAGTCAGCTCAACCTGGGAAAGCTGACTGCATCTTNACACTGTCCTCTCATCTTCACAATATTCCACTATTGAGTGTAAGAACCTGTGTATCCTTTTGCCTGGACNTAATTAGAATGAAAGTGAGCTTGACTCTGCATAAGGTGGAGAAGACTGCTTGGTTTGTTAAGGTTCAGTGGCCCAGGCTGGCCCCTTAACTTGCTAAACTGAGGGTGACCTTGAGATCCTGGCCTCCCTGCCTCTGCCTTCCCAGTGCTGGGATTATAGATACGCACTAGTACGCCTGGCTTGAGACATCCTCTCTTTTCTGCGTGTGCTAGGGATTTACAGTATGCTTCAGTCCTTGTGAGCACCTCCCAAGATGCTCAGCTTAGTGTAGGGGATGCCCACGGCAGTCATGCAGTGACATAGGCTGTTCTGAGCCTTGTTGTCAGCTTTGCTGTCTGGTCGGCTCCGTTCCTGTCCTAATCCCGTTTATACCTGTTTATTCCTTTGCTGTCATAGGTTTAGGGCTTGGGGAGGGAATGGTGGTAAGTTTCTCTCTCTCTCTCTCTCTCTCTCTCAGTGGTATGTTCTCTCTTTCTCTCTGTTACCTGTTTGTGTTTTTTGCCTTCTTTCCTGTTGGTTTTTGTTTTTGTGGGGTTTTTTGTTTGTTTTGAGACAGGGTTTCTCTGGGTAGCCCTGGCTGTCCCTGGAACTTGGTCTGTAGATGAGACTGGCCTCAAACTCACAGAAGTCCACTTCACTCTGCCTCCCAAGTGCTGGGATTAAAGGTGTGAGCCACAGGCTTTTTCTATTGGGTTTTAATTTTATCAATTTGTAAAATATTTTAATACATGATGAATATTGACTGACCTAGTGCAGTCTTTCTCTCTTCCATGTTGACTTTTCTTAAAGATTCATTTTTATTTATGTGTATATGTGGGTATGTGAATATGAGTTTGGGTGTCCATGGAGGCCAGAAGAGAGTGTTGGATTCTCTGGAGCAAGAGCCACAGGCAGCTGGACATGTGGGGACCAAATGTGAGGTCTCTGGAGCAGTAGACACTCTAACTGCTGAGCCGTCTCTCAGCCCCTTAACTGACTTTTGAAACACTCGCTGGGAGATGCTGGTGGGGACTCTAGCCTTAGTGACTTNTAGTACTGATGGCTGTGAGGGCGGTGGCTTCAGAGAGTGGCCAGTATGGAGGTGCNTGCGTTTAGTTTTTGCCCTAGTGAAAGCTGTCTGACTCATGCCTAAAGATCTCGTACAGTTTCACACTGAAGGCTGTTGGCTGAGTGTGCAACCTTAGCATCTCTACCAAGCATTCAAAGTACTTCCCAGGAGTCAGCAAGGAAGGTCAGACAGTAGCTGGGCTGCAGGACACAGGGCTCTGTGGCCTGCCACCGGGCTTTTGCCCCAGCATTGCAGAGAGGACTTGTACACAAGCCTTGCAAAGATTGGAGGCTCTGGCACAAACAAACTCCTCCTCTGCTTCTAGCAGTGGGTTCAGGGCCACAAGGAAGGCTACTGGAGGACAAGAAATAGCATTGCCCACCACATGTCCNACTTGGCACAAATGGACAGGTGCTGGCCTCTTCTGTTCACAGTGATCTGGTTTTCAACAAATTTGTCAGGGTTTGGCCAAATGCCAGTTCCACTTAGCTTTATCCACTTTCCATTTGTCTTTTGAGCAGAATGCCATACAGAAGCAGACGGGAAAATTACATCAAGTGCCGGCTTGAAAACCTGAGGTGGGTGGGGCCTTGGCCTGAAGCACAAAGCTTCCTGTGTTCATGTCCATCTGGCAACCCAGTTGGATTTGTCTGAAATGACCCATAAGGAGTTCAGGACCCCAGCTAGCTGTCACCCACATTCCCCATGCCCAGCTTACTCTGCCAGAAGTTGAATGATCTGACACGAGACCCTCTTCATGGTCTTCTTTCTCTTCCACACTGGCCTGTTCCCTTCCTTCTGTCNAGCTGCCACCATCATGTCATCAGGCTGTCTTTGACTGCCCTGGCTTCTGTCTAGCCCAGTACCCTGCAGGATGGGACTGCCAGGCTCACTGTCATGGTAAGGTAGCCCCCATCAGCCACTTCCCATCTAATTGTTTCTCCTTTTTCTAAGACCTGGCTCTTGACTGCCATGGCAGCCTCAGGTCAGCTTTCCCGTTCCTCACTGGGACACTTAGCAGCCAGCAGTTGGTTTGGGTTGCTCTGAAGGGCAAGCCTGTTTCATCAGGAGGGTAGTAGCAGGCNCTTGGAGGCAGGGCAGCTGCTTCTGCCTCTTTAGTCTGCATAGTTGGTAATGTGGAGCTGCTCTGGGAAGCCAACAGAGGAATGCTGATGTNAGGGAGAGGGAGGGTGTGTAAAAACTGGAAAATGACCCTGCAGGCTGAGGAGAAAGCCACCAGATCATAACTTGTTTGGGGCTTTGGCTTCACACCTACAAGGTAACTTCACTTTGATATTTTCCGGTCTCCAAAATAGGAAGGATGGAGTGATTTCTTCCCCCTCCCGACTCCCGACAGATAGATTTTCCTTCATGATCTGTCTGGATCATTCTCTTGAAATTAAAACCCGTGGACTGCTTCTGGGTATCCGAAGTTTTTCCGACAGGTTTTGCAGTGCTCTCCNTGCTCTCTCTGTTTGCGTTGCAGAGGGAACTGGGATTTGCAGTCTGGCTACTTTTTAGGACAGTAGACAGAAGGCCAAGGTGTTNTGTTTTTCCAGCTTGCCTATTGCAGACGTGCAGCTTTGGTGGCCCATGGTTCTCATGTATTTCTCTCCTTTTCACAGACACGATGCGGCGAGTGGTTCGACAGAGCAAGTTCCGGCACGTCTTTGGACAGGCAGTGAAAAACGACCAGTGCTACGATGACATCCGAGTCTCCCGAGTGACCTGGGACAGTTCCTTTTGTGCTGTCAACCCCAGATTTGTCGCCATCATCATAGAAGCAAGTGGGGGAGGAGCCTTCCTGGTGCTCCCTCTGCACAAGGTGAGTGACAGTGATGCCCCATTCTGGAGCTGGAGGTACAGGTGNTTGGTTTCTAAGTTGCCTCATGTGGGTGCTGGGAACTGAACTCAGGTCCTCTGCCAGGACTAGCAAGTACTCTAACCCACTGGGCCATCTCTTCAGCCCCTGGTTTTTGGTTTTTGAGTTGTAAATGGAATATGAGCTCAAGAAAATGTTCCGAAGGATGGGTTGTAGCTCAGTGGTAGATGCTTGTATCTCGTTGTTTAGTGTGCACATGACCCTGCTTCCATCCCCATTGCCAGGTCAAGGGTGTTGGCGGGATCCACACAGACACACAGGATTCAAGATTTATCCCAATTCTGGTAATAGGTCACAGCATAGGATTTAAACTGTTTAACAAGGGGTAGAATGACAGGCTCTGACTGAGTGGCTCTGTGTGTACTTCCCCCTCAGCGTGTCCCCACTGGTCCTTTCCTAACTTTGTCTTTCATTGAGCCCTGTCCCAGTCGGGCAGGAGGTGGAGCTTTTGTTCTCCTGTTCTCCTTAGCAGTAGGAGGAAGGGGTTTGGTGAGTCCTTACCACCATGTGAGGTTGCAGATGTTGAGGGCAGCTGTTTCCCTGCTGTGACTATCAGCAAGGGACTGTGCCTACCCTGCATGTCTACTTCTGAGCCATGTGTACTAGGGCACATCTCACTATGGATCTTGGACTCTGAAAGTAGAAACAGTGAAGTCAACTTTTTGCCAAGAGTACTGCTCCACATCAGGTGGATGTTTCCCCTTGGTGAAGCTTTTGGTTCTCCTGGAGTTCCCCTTTGGATGTTCATGACTAGCTTATTTTGTTTTACATTCGTGTTTAACTTCTATGGTTGGATTGATTATTACACAACTGAACCAGCTCTAAAAAGAATTAGGGAGATGGGTGCTCCGGGAACAGAGCAAGCACTTGTTTCCAATTCATCTTCCAATTAGCAGATGTGAATCTTACCATTAATTGGAGATATTTCTGCTTTGATACCTCTGTTTCTATTGACTGATGCCATACCATTGTAACTTAACCTGATTTTGGAGTAGGGGGTTTGAACTGAATGTTGTGCTTTGCCCACACTGTTTAGTGTGTTCCTTTATTTTTCAAGGGTTTATTTTTAATTACATATAGCTTAGGCTTGTTCTTAACTAGCTCTTATAACTTAAATTAACCCATATTTTTATTAATCTACATTCTATCACGTGGCTTTTACCTCTATCCCATTTTGTGTGTCCAACTTGTTCTATGTCTGTCTGACTTCTCTCTCTTCTTCCCAGCATTCTCTCTGTCTTGAAAATCCTGCCTAGCTATTGGCCATTTAGCTTTTTATTAAACCAGTCATAGTGACATATCTTCACACAGTGTAAAGGAATATTCNACAACATATAGGTGTGTGTTNTGTGTCTCTGTATGCATGTGTCTGTAAGCATTTGTGTGCTCATGACACGTGTATGCGGAAGCTAGAGGCATTGGATCTTCAGGAGCTGAGGCAACAGAGAGTTGTGAGCCACCTGGTAGGGGTGCAGAGAATAGAACTCAGGTCCTNTGGAAGAGCATCAAGTGCTCTTAACCACTGGGCCATCTCTCCAGCTGTGTATTCCTTTATTAGTAGCGAGGAACAGTCAGGAAGTTGGTTTTTTTATTACTAGGGGTCAGGGCAACCATCTGAGAGGACAGTCACAGCCTGTCAGCCAGGTCAGGGACTCATGGTCTGTTTGGAGTTAAGGCATTTTTCTTTTTATAAACTGAGTGACAAATTCAAGACATTCTTTTCTTCAAAGAAATGGAACAAGCCAATTAAGAAGCCCAAAATAAACTCTGAATGGCTAATGTTCCACTGAGTTCAGACAGTTCCTTCAGCTTCCACATCCACAGAAGGTTCTGTGAGCCCATCTTTGCTTTTGCAAACCACAGGAGACTTTGAACCTCATAGCACTTACCNGAGATCTGTTCGGTGTGGTTCTTACCCACATTAAGTGGCCTGTGTTAGTTGGTGTATGTTGTCCTGTAGTCATTCTCACAGGAATGAGAATAGAATGAGCCCTTTGAACATTGTTATGCTTTGGCTGGGAGATGGCTTAGTGCATAGTGTTAGCATGACAACCTGAGTTTGGGTCTCCAGCATCATGTGATAAGCTAGGCCTAGTGATGCATGTCTGTAACTCTGTCACTAGGGGGGCAGAGGAGGAGAAGCCCAGGGGCTCACTGGCTGCCAATCTGTCCAAAATGGTGAGCTCCAGATTCACTGAGAGACAATCTCCAGAAATAAGGTAGAAAACAATAGAAGAAGACACCTCCACTTGTGCACACACACAGGTGAGTGCAACCATACATGTGTGCATACACATACACATATATCCCTCGGGCATTTCTTCCACAGCTGTAACACTATCTGTAAGGCTTTGCCCTGAACGGTTGATTTGGAGGTGGAGCTGACAGTGATGTAAACTTAGTGACAGCGTTGGCAGGTAGACCAGTGCTTGATGCTCTTGCCATCTCTCATCAGGAGGCTCACAGTACTNGGTGCTTCCCAGGCATTAAGTGTANAGTTAATTCTCTGTGTCAGAATGGCTTTGAGGAAAGAATGAGGGCTGGGAATTGAAAAGCTGTGAAATCNAGTCCTGGCTGGGTCACCTTGTAGTGGGACATGGATCTGTCTTTGTGTCCCTTGTTTCTTTCTGTAACTTAAAGGAGCTATATATAAAAGTGGCTTTCTCAGCCCTGGTAATTCTATATCCTCTCAGTGCGTCTCCTCTCCTGTGGCNGTCAGCTCTGGGCAGTTTCTGAGTGGGTTCAGTATTCAGAATCCATAAAGCAAATGTTGGTGTTGCGTTGTTTCCCCTTCTTGGTCTGACATATAACTGCATCTGCCAGGGCCCTGCCCANCAAGAGTGNTGGTCAGTCCTGGGGGCCCTCAAGAGGCTCCCCTGTGCCCCTGTGCTGTGGGAGCAAGGCCTGGCCATGAGGCCGGGTGTCAGCTGACACTGGTGTTTCTGTTCTTCCTAGGGTACTGCTTGGCTACTGGGCATCATTAGTTGTAGAAAATAGGACTATCCTCCATGTTGGCAGGAAATGCCTACTCTAAGTATTTGAGTCAGGCTTGTGGACTTCACACTGTTGCTGATATTTGATTGTTGCTCTCCATTGTTGTTTGACTATCATAGACGATGCGTTGGTTGTTTGTAAACTCAGCGCCTGCCCANTGCCAGCATTTCTGTCCTTCAGAAGAACTTACATCTAGTTTTTGTAGTGGTCACCTTCCTCCTTGGTGAAGGGAGGGAATTGAACCTCAGGCCTGACTCATGTTAGTGTCACCAAGCTACACCCTGCTACCCTGTCACCCTGCCACCCTGTCCCACCAGCATTGTGGTCGCTTTTCTAATCTGTACCAGAAAGTATCAGATTGCTGCTACTGTGTAGTACACACCTTTAATCTCAGCACTTGGGAAGCAGCCTACATAGTGAGTTCTAGGCCAGCCAGGGCTACATGGTAAGACCCTGTCTCGGCACCCCATCCTTCCCAAAGAGTGAGAGAGAAAAGACAAGAAAAGATAGCAAGGACTTGAGCTCTTGTTGAGCACTGACTTACTGTGCCTGCTACAGTCTGAGGTTACTCTAAAAGAAATGAGATCTTGATATGGTTTTTATTTTTAAAAAATTATTTGGTTTTATGTGTGTGAGTGTTTTGCCTGCATGCATGTGTGTGAAATGCCTGCAGAGGCCAGAAGAGGTCGTTGGATCCCCTGGCACTGGAGTGAGCCTCCATGGGCATNCTGGGAATTGAACATGGATCCTCTGGAAAGAGCAGCTGGTGCTCTGATCCACTGAGCCATCTCTCTATCCCTTAGTTATGTTCTTAGTCCCTTCTGGAGGCTTCCAGTGATGCTTCGGGGCTCTGTACACAGCAATATTGAGTGTGCACATACTGGTCAAAGAGATCATGACCTTTCAGAGAGTCTCACATTTAAAAGCTAGTGTCTGCCCACAGTAAATCACACTATTGTAATCTCAGAGTTTGTGGTTAGATCCTCAGAGAATATNAATGAGTTAGACAGTCTCTGTCTTCCAGGACTTAGGATCCAAAATGTTAATAGTAGCAGGGACAAATATACTGGTGTGTGTGTGTGTGTGTGTGTGTGTGTGTGTGTGTGTGTGTGTGTGCGCGCGCGCGCGTATGTATGCTCATGCACAAGAGCCAGCACACAAATGAGCAGTCAGCACATTGGATCATGTTTTAAGTATGTGATTTATGAATATTTTATGTGGATGATTTTATTAGAGAAAGTGATTGTTAGAAGTCTCTGCTTGAGGAATAAGAAATGTTCTCAGCTAAGGTGTGGTGGCTTGGATTAGCCCATGTGAGGCCTGGCTCTGCTGTAATATTGCTCAAGCCATGGCATGCGGCCACTCTGCCATGACTTCTATAGGTGTGGTCTGGTATATTTTCTGGTTCTTCAGTCCTTCAGTGGATGAATAAGACATGGCAGTCCTGCTGAATACAAAAAGGCTTTGTGGTTTGGGCTAGCATGAGGAATAGTTTTTCCCTTGTCACAAGTGTCCAAGTATGCCTCATCTCCAGCATACAGGTTTTCAGTCCCCTGAGCAGTCTGCCAGGCTGGTATGAACAATCTTTCTTCTGTGGAATAGCCATACTCGTGATACACAGCTGAAGCAAGCATCCCCTCCCTGCTGTGAGTCATGGGGACTTAAGCAAGCACAGCAAGCAGCAGTTCCTGTTAGGCATACACGCGAACTTCAGACCTCAGAGAACCTGCCAGTCCTGCCTTAACAAGTGAGGGTGGAGGGTGCTCTCAGAGCTGTGTGCACTTGCTCTCTGGCTACTCACTAGGATGGAGGATACACACTGCAGGCTCCTATCTCCCTGGTGCCTCTCCCTCCCCCTTGACTATTCTGATTGTAAAGGACCTTTGTGTCTTGGAGTGACTGTTGATTTCCTTGGTGCAGTGACTGTCTAGAGAGGTATGGGCCATGATGGGATGGGCGTGGCTGGGGCTCTGTTAACCTTTATGCCACTTCTCTTTGTCCCTTCAGTGTTGCTGGGCAGTATCTTTTATTTATTTAAAAAATACATACATATATATACACACATATATATACATATAGAGATATGGGGGTGCGTGCATGTGTGTGGTGTGTGTGTGTGTGTGTGTGTGTGTGTGTGTGTGTGTGTGTTATTCATGGTGATTATTCTTACAGAGGACAACCTGTGGGAGTCAGTTCTCTCCTTGCACCATGTAGGTCTTGGGCATTGGTCTCCAGTTGTCAGACTTGACCCTGGAGCCTGTATCTGCTGAGTGGTCTCACTGGCCCCTGCACAGTACTTTTAACCCATAGTTAGTTCTCCCATTACCTTGGGAACATGTAGAACTGTAGGGATTTTGCTTTGTGGCTGTGAACTCCAGTCTTAACTCATTTTGTAGTCTGTCTCAACTATTGATTTGTGAAAGAAATTCAGCAGATGCTCTCAGAATGTACAGAAAACGATGACNGATCGTTTTCTTGGTTCTTGCAGGAATGGCCCAGAGCACCTGCTAGATGCCTGAGAAAACTTAATTCCCTTCTCACAATGGCTGCGTTAAGACGTTTAGACCCAAGTCTCAGATAGGACCAGGTTTGGCCAGGGACTACTCTAGAGTTTTTGTCGTGTTTTGGAGAAGAGAATTTGATTGATTCCATTCATTATTCTGAGTGTCTAATAGCTGGTCTCTTCTTACTGTTCAGTACTCAGAGAAAACCATACTTTGGGTTCTCTTAGTCACTCGCCATGCCACTGTACCGCAGCAATCACTGTGTTGTGATTACTTTCTTGCTCACTGTAGACGGGCCATCATTTGATCAGATTCTCTTGATTCGCTTGGGTGGAGGATGCAAACCAAATGACTATTTTTGTACAGGCCTCTCGAAGTCTGTCCAGACTGTGTTGTGGGATCAGTCTCCAAGATGGCGTCTGGTGATTTTCACCCCTGGTATTTGTGCCATTGTGTGGGTCTCCGGATGTAGTGGAAGTGTTGGAGTGTGGCTTCTGAGAGTAGGTCATAAAGCGTAATAGCTTCTTTGGAGCTGCCATATTGTAAGGACACTGAAACAGCTCTGAGGAGAGGCCCATTGACCCTCCATCAGCCACACTAGTAGGTCATGTGGTGCTGTAGCTCATTAGCTTATTCAGGACAGACCTTCACCTATGAGACCCTGATACAAAACACCACATAACCAGTTTTGAATTCCTGATATCAGAAATTGTGAGGTGATGAGTGTTCATTTTTAGGCAATTGAGTTTCGGGGTAACTTGATAGGCGGGAAGCAACCGTACTACAGATACTGTCAGACTGTAGTCTTTGACATAGAGTGGTTGTTTGCACTCCATATGTGAGTGTAAGAGTTGTGCCGACTAGTTTTATGTCAGCTTGACACGAGCTAAAAGGAAAGAACCTCAGTTGAGAAGATGCCTCCATGAGATCCAGCTGTAGGGCATTTTCTTAATTAGGGATTAATGGGGGAGGGTCCAGCCCATTGTGGGTGGAGCTATCCCTGGGCTGGTGGTCCTGGGTTCTATAAGAAAGCAGGCTGAGCAAGCCATGGGGAGCAAGCCAGTAAGCAGCACTCCTCCATGGCCTCTGCATCAGCTCCTGCCTCCAGGTTCCTGGCCTGAGTTCCTGTCCTGACTTCCTTCATGATGGACTGTGACCTCAGAGTTTTAAGTGGAATAAACCCTCTCCTCCTCAAGTTACTCTTGGTCATGGTGTTTCATCATAGCAGTAGCGACCCTGACTAAGACAGGTGGCTTTCTGTTGTCCTTGTTCCCCGTGTCTCTCCACCCCCCATCCAGTGCTGGGCCTTATATACATTAGGTGGGTGCTCTTNCTGACCTAGCATGATGAGCTGTCAACCACCACGCTTGTTCGGGTAGTTTTGTGCATTCTTACCTTAAAAGAACTATAAATAGAGAATATAAATNTATATACATTTATGTGTGTGTTTGTGTTGTGTTAATATATACACTTTTTTGTTTGAGATGGGATCTTACAGTGTAGTCCAGGCCCTTGAAACGTGTGCTGGGNTATTACATCTATTTATTTATTTATTTTTAAACGTAAAAACTAATCTTATTGTTTGCTCTATAGATTGATTTTTAAGTGGTAGGAAGCAGATCTGCTTCCCTTGTAGCAGTGTACTTAATGTGCACACAAGGAACAGAACAGAAAGAACAAGATGTCTGGTGTCAGAGGTCATGTCCCAGCAGAGAGTCATGACAGTGACAAGTCAGAAACCCATCTTGACTGAACTAGACACAGACAAATAACAAAACAAAAAAGAAGACCAAGAAAAATAAATAAATAAATAAATAAATAAATAAATAAATAAATAAATAAATAAATAAATGGGAAATTAGCCCTGTGTTAACCCAGCTGTGTGCTGCTGCGGCATGGCTTTGGGCTGCAGTCTGCTGGCCTCTGCCATGTCAGATCCCAGCACCACAGAGTTTAGTATTCCCAAGACCAAGACCCTCCTGCACAGGAAGATGTTGTAAAATTCATTCAGAGCTGGGTGTGCCGGCACACTCCTTTATTCCCAGCTCTTGGGAGGTAGAGGCAGGCGGTCTCTGTGAGTTGGAGGCCAGCCTGGTCTAGAGTGAGTTCCAGGACAGATGGGGCCATGTAGAGAGACTCTGTCTCAAAAAGAAAAAAAAAAATCATTCATATCCAGAAAATGTTTTTCTCCCCTAAGGCTTAGGTCACAGACTCTAGGCTACCTCTCTCTTAAGTAAACTAGTTTGTGCCCAAGAATTCTTCTCCTGGTTCTTCATTCTGTTTCTCCTGNGGAGAAACTGTGAGACCCCAGCCCTGGGCAGTGCTGAGCGTCACCTGTCATCATGGATGCCAGCTGCCAAACACCAGGGATGAGCAAACAGCCACATGCCTGCCTGCTCTGGAGAACACCAGACTGCTGAACCCCTGTTTGTAAAGTGCAGTACAGAAGGAGGTGGTCTGAAGGATCCTGAGGTCCTATGGTGACACATGACACTACAGTGGACGCTACACAGCTCATTTACCCGCTGCACATTGCAGTAAGATGCATGCCTCCTTCACAATCCTGCCATACTCCAGATTTAATACTCACCACATACACCCTACCAGCTTGTCATTTGAGACTCCAAATGCTGAGGCAGGAGGATCTGAGTCTGAGGCCAGCTTGAATTCCATGGTGAGACCCTATCTGAAAAAAAAAACCAGAACACAACCCAAAGAATATATGCCAGGTTAGAGCAAAGGCTCACAGTGAGTCTTGCAATATGAGCCACAGCTAGTCCGTGCACAGGCACTCAGCCGGCATCTGCAGTGAAGACACCGTTAAACAGGGTGGTGACTCCTAACTCCAGCATTCCTGTGGCCCTCAGAGAGGGCAGCAGATCTGTTGACAGAGGCTGCAGATGCAGACATTATCAGGACTCTTCCCTCCAGAGGGGAAGGGAAGAAGCTATGCCCTTCACCGGTCTCTCAGCAAGTCCCTCTGAAGGGCTGCCTTTCCCACACACGGGCTGAGCCCCAAGGTTTCGCTTCTGCTCTTGCCTTACTCTGCAATGACCCATCAGCCCCACAACACTTTAACCAGAACCTTTGCCTCCTTGTCTCATCTCTATGGATCAGGGAACCTGTCTGTCACTCCTTCACCAGCACATTGTCAGGGCACAGCAAGCATTTACTAAGGGATCAAGGAAGCGCTTCCNGGAGGTGGCATTCTCTNGGAGCAGTGTGGGAGAAGGTCTGTGAAAGCCTGAGGAGCAGAAGGCTTGGGAACTTGTTGCCGGGGCTCCCTCTGCTCCTCGCTGCAGTGTGGGGCTGCTGAATGNTCCCCAGATCATNTGCCTTCTGCCAGAGGCTGTCTTTGCATGTCACTGTGCCCCTGCACTTGCCAACACTCTGCCTGTAAACAATCAGGAAATGGGTCACAAATTGTTGAGAACAGTTCCCACCCGTGACCTGCTGAACACAGGTGGCGTCAAGTGGATTCCTCTGTCCCAGAAGGCTACAGCAGAGTTTCAGCATGAAGCCTGCCCGTGGGCCCTGTGTGCAGGAAGGCCACATCCTAGGTGACTAGCCTGTTCTCAACCTGGGTAACTCCACAAGGTAGAAAANAAATACCAAAAAGGCATGTTGATTTATCTTTTTTGGAAATCGACAGCCTCATTTAAAGCCGACCCTGTCAAGTTGTTGACCTGTATGGGGTTGTGGCTTTTCCATAACCACATTGAGCGGGTCCCGCTGGTCTCTTCAGTGATATGCCTCACTCTTGTCCATACAGTTGACTGGTCCTAAGTCTCCTGCAGACGAGTTCTCGGAAGGTAGAGGACTGTGACCATTCAGCATGACCGTGCTGCAGAGGATCCTCCCCAGGGTAGAGCGTATGGTGGATGTTACAGTTTAGGAGATAGCTCAGAAACACTGTAGATTTGTGAGTTGTGACCTGCACCTCAGGGAACAGTTGAGGTCTGGTCTGTGCAGAACAAGCTTCCGAACTCAGCGTTGAAGAAAAAAAGTTTGGTTTTTTTCTTTCATTCTCTTCCTCTCCTTTTTCCATGCCTGCAAAACCAGCTGCAACTCATAGTCTCCATGAGCGTATATCTGCTCCAACAGCCCAGTCAGGTGTGCAGCCACACCATGTCTGTGGTCAGGTGTGCAGTCTCACCGTGTCTGTGGTCAGGTGTGCAGTCTCACCGTGTCTGTGGTCAGGTGTGCAGNNNNTGTCTGTGGTCAGGTGTGCAGTCTCACCGTGTCTGTGGTCAGGTGTGCAGCCTCACCGTGTCTGAATGTACTCCTTCATATGGTGTCTGAATGTACTCCTTCATATGGTGTCTGAATGTACTTCTTTATATTCATGGTTCTGATCTTGGACCACAGCTCAGGATGTGCACACCAACTAGTCAGCCGCACTTTAGCATCATGTCNGCCAGCTCATTGTATATGTTGTCATCAAAATACAGCACTGGGGCTCCTTTCCATCCCGTGAGCTTCAAAAATTCATGCAGACCGTTCTGTTTGTACATCTGGCCTCTCTATAACTTAAGGTTCATCCCAAAGTCAGAGCCGTTCTCACTGACCTTTCAGAAGGGCCCCACATATCATAAGGAGCTGGGCTTCTTGGTCTGGACTGTGACCTCTGGACCAAGCCCCACTGACTTCTCCAGTGCTGTGCCTCACCCTTTGTCCATGAAGATGCTGGGGATGGTGGCGAGGAGTATCTTCTTGAGTCTGCTCAGCAGAGTGAACGGACTTTTCACTATCTGCTTCGACTGATGTGGCCACCTCTTATTGACTCCACATCTTTATATGGGTGCACAGGCTCCTCGTCAATGAGCTTTTCAGCTCATTCACACAGGACAGCAGGGTCATCTCAGGCAGAAAAGATGTCCCTGAACTGCTTTGGAGTCCCTGAGAACTCTTACCATAGAAGTCATTCATTTGCTTCAAGGGTATGTGGCATCTCTTAGGGTGCCAGTCACTTCTTCTTTGGACACAACACTGAGGCCTCTGTGGACAGTACCCAGCTGGCTNTNTTGTACAGTGTCAATCTTGACACTGTCCAGGAATCACAAAACTTGGGTCAGACTCATACTTCCTGGTTTCCACAAGACAGTGGTGATCGATGTGAGCAACACTGAAGATGGATATGTGCACTTCCTTCGAGAACAGCACCAGGGTGGAATTTTATCCAAAGCCATGGTTCTTGGTGTCCAACAGGCTTTTCTCTTTGTCTGAGAAAATGACATCTGGATTGAACAATTCGTTCATGGTGGGAGGAACCAATTGGTTGGCACTTCTCTTTGTCTGCTGGTAGTGCCCNCAGAGTAGGCTTCCCATCGCACACAAGCTAAGAGCATGCACAGAGCCAACATGGGGAGTGCTGCCCCTTCCACACCCCATAGCTGCTACTACCGAGGCTATGTCCACTGCCATTCGGGATGACAGTGGCATCAGGGCCATTGCTTTGTCAGCTCCACCTGTGGGCAGGAGGGTTTGTCTAGGTAATTGTTTTTAAAGTTCCTATAACAACTGCCTGGGTCTGCCCGGTGCTGAGCTTGTGACCACATCAAGTGCTCCCACCCTGGGTGCTGAATCTCACCTAAGGCTAGAAGATGAGGAAGACAAGGAAGATTGTTTGCAAAGCCCATCAGTGTACAATCTGAGAAGTATGGGCAGGTGTTCTGCCCCAGGAAGGCAATGATGGCCACATCCCTCTTCTAGACTGGGACTTGAAAGTGTAGGTTGGCTTTCTTGGCATGGGGGAAAGAAGAACATGCTAGAGGAAATGGATCTGGTCNTCTGTGTATCACATGACCGACATTGTAAGTCAGAAGTAGTTGAAAGCAGCTTTACTGTTTTCCTTCATTTCCAGTATGAGTTGTGCAGAATTGTCATTTTCCTTGAGAGCATGTGAAGAACCAGAACAAATGCTCAGGTCCTGTAACAGCTGCACCAGCCAGCTGTCTTCCCTTAACCACCTCAGGAGGAGGCGGGGACTCCATAGTCCCATCCAGCTGTGTTTGGAGGGTGTCCTCCATGAGCTGCCAGCTTTGTGCTATGTTTGGCTGCTGTCTTTCCCCTGTTCTGCAGAACTTGAGTCTGGGATGGAGTGCTTCAGGCTGCGGGCTTTTTGTTGTTTCGAACTTCCAAGTCTGAGCCTTCC
>LZPO01057486.1:1011372-1023435 GCA_001675575.1 Neotoma lepida
CGGGGGATGTCTTAGGGACTTCCCTCCCTGGATGGAAAGCTTAACAAGACAGTAGCTTGGTTTTCGTGCCATCAGCCCCTGGTAGCATCAGGTGTTTGGTCTTGGTGTGTGCAATGCCTTATGATGGTGATGAGATCCCAGCAGCTCTGTCCTAAGGGCTTCCTTGAAGTGCTAGGCGCTGAGCTGATAAGTTCCTCTTTCACACGCGGACTCAAAAGGGGCACAGACTCCCATGGTGCCTTTCTGTATGACCCACTGT
Source organism: Neotoma lepida (assembly GCA_001675575.1). Classification (NCBI taxonomy): domain Eukaryota; kingdom Metazoa; phylum Chordata; class Mammalia; order Rodentia; family Cricetidae; genus Neotoma; species Neotoma lepida. The sequence goes on from LZPO01057486.1 coordinate 1,011,632, forward strand.
GCCAGCACCTGCCAGATTTGCATTGGCTGCATTGCTGTGTCAGCTGAATATGCTGACAGGCGATTTTCATTTCTGCAAAGAGTGATGCTGATTGTCCACTGTATAGAGGTGGCTGTTTGGCACGTCATAGCTNTTGGTGTTAATGGAAGAGGATTTTATTACATGCCATTTCTTGGTGTGTTGTGACCTGCCTGTCCACTGCCTACTGAAATAGTCTTGTCTGATGCCCCCAGCACCTACTCTGAAGTGTGTAGGCCTTGAAAGGCTGGGGGATGGGCTAGGGATTCAAGGGGAGGGCACCAGGTGCAGAACAATGACTTCTAAATTGTGTCCTGAGCTGCCAGCCACATGAGTGCTGCGTGGCCTCATTACCACATGAAGTGCCACAGAAGGGCCTTTTCATTTCCTCCCAGTTCCTGTGTTTTCCAGGAGGGAGCAAGGAGGAGGGGAGCTCTGCTTCCCCCCAGTTAACAATGAGGCACAAAGTGCTGGCAGANGGAACCTCACAGTGTGCCCTGGGGCTATTTTTGATGACTGCAAGTGGCTGTGACTCACTGAGAGTATGCCCAGCAGATGATGGTTTCCACCCTCCCCCCTCCTCCCAAGATGAGCAGGCAGCCTGTCCTTTGTGCATCTCCTTGCCTCATCCAGCTTCTGCTGCTGCAGTTCACTGATATGTCCCCAGCAGCCGGCCTGCAGGCCTGACAAGCTCTGACAGTGCTTTTTACCATATATGGCCATCAGTGCTCTGTGGCTGACAGCTGGCCAGGATAATTTCCTCCCTTTGCTTTGATTGGCTGCACAGCTGCTTGGAGAATGGTGGGATCTGGAAGTGTGTGGTGAGAAGCTACCTAGTCCAGTGCAGGGAATGTTTAACTCTTTCCTGGGTTCTTGGAGGTCCTAAGTCCATGCTGAGCACACCAGCCTCTGCTCCCAGCCGATGTCCTCAGTGTGGGAAATGAGTTGATTCCACACTGGACCAGGCTGAGAGAGGGTTGCTCTAAAAGTCCACCCAGTGTGGAATGAACACATTTTTGCAATGTCATCTACACATACAGCAAACTGCTCTTGCCAAGTTGAAGGTCCCTGCCGCTTGCGTGTAGAGCCCAGTAGAGTTCAGGAAAGACTGAGCTGGGAGGCAGGGATGGGACATGTTTGCTGGTGGTGAGTGGATGGTGAGTGGGTTTCATCTGGCTGAGCTCTGAGTGACACAGGCCACTGCATTGGGTCTGCACTCTGCTCCTCTAGCTTGTCACAAGACACATGCTGTCCTGCTGTGTCATTTACCCCCTGCCCACCAAAGCAGTGTTGTTCTGTTTTTATCCCCACTTCAGAGTCCAGGTGTTGAATCTCCATTTGCTCACTAGGGCAGATTAGACAGCCACTCACTCTCCTTAACGAGGGGACGTTCCCTCTATATTGCACTTAGATCTTCTTGTGCTTTTGCTTTTAAGCTGAAAAGCTGGTTTTGACTATATTCTACCCCGTCATGGCTCTTGATTTTTGTTTGTTCTCAGCTCAGAAGTGTCACGTGGAATCATGATGATCAGAAGTATTGAGTTTTTACTTTGTAAATTTTTTCTCATTTAAGAAATACTGGGTTGGCCGTTACGGTTAGGGTTGGCCCACATCTTTAATCCTAGCACTCAGACACAGAGACAAAAGTAGGCAGATCTCTTGAGTTTGAGGCCAGCCTGGTCTAAATACTGAGTTCCAGCCAGCCAAGGTAACATAGTGACACCCTGTCTCAATAAACTAAACCCCCTACCCCCCAAAAAGGATATCTGTTTTTCAGGTTGCTGTTTTGTATTTTTCTGAGGCCAGAGGGGATGCTGGTTGTTATGGAAACGTAGGAAAGAACTCCTAGGGCCCGGGAGCTGATGGGGCCCTGGCAGGTTCAGTGTGGGACTTTTATTGTTCTGTGGCTACAGGGATTGAATTTAGGACTGTCTGTGTGTCCATCCAGTACTCTACCACTGAACTACATCCCAGTGTGGCATATTTGAATAAGATCATGTTAACTTTTTTACTTTTTTTTTGCCTTCTGATGAAATAGTCATAGTTTTATAGTAACTTCTCTCAAGTTCTTAATGGGCTTTATTTTAGGTCTGGTCNATATTAAATCCAGTACTTGGGCCAGCAAGATGGCTCAGTAGGCAAAGGTGATTGCTGCACCAGCCTGGTGATCTAAGTTGAATCCTGGAATAATGTGTAAAGTAGGAAGAGCAAAGCTGCTCCACAGACTTGCCCTCTGACCTCCACACATGGTGTGGCATGTATGAAACCCCACCACACACACAGTAATAGATTTAAAAATTACGTTGAAGGATAGATGNGGTGGCACACACCTTTAATCCCAGCACTTGGGAGGTAGAGGCAGGCAGATCTCTGAGTTCCAGGCCAGCCTGGACTATATGAAGAGACAGATCCTGCCTCACAAGAATAGAAAGAAAAAGAGTTGGTGAGCCCAGCTCTTGAGGATACCTGTGATGCAAAGATTNCCTGTGTGCCATAGGCAGTTCTCAGGGCCACACCTCCCCTGGCAGCCTTAGCTGCTGGTTTACCTTAACTCACAGAGTAACTCAGTCTGATGTTTCACTCCAGAACACAGCCACATACCCGAAGGCTGGTATTTTTGTTCCCTTAAAGCAAAACTTCTCCATGTGTTTCATCAGCGTGTCGCACATGGTGTGCATCTCCATGCCAAGTCCACCCCGTCACTGAGGTCACCATAGCTCTTCCCTGTGGAGCAATTGAGGCTCACAGATCCCAGCAGAACATGTACTCACATAACTAATTCTCCCATAGAAAAGGAAGCTGGAGAAAGAAGCAGCCTCCGTGAATGCCCTTTCCTAACTCCCTTGAACCCTGCTCATGTGAATGGAGCCCTTANGCTTAGCTGAAACTTTCTTCTGCTTCCAAGCGTGTGTGTGAGTCCACCATTCTCCCTGCTGGAGTCCACCAGTTCTCCGTCTATTGCCCCAAAGCCAGAAATGAACTGTTCTGAACATGGGCACATCAAATGGGTTTGTCCTTGTTTTTTCCTTGAAAAGCAAACATTTGGAAAGACTGAGCTGCTCTTCCCTCTTCCTAGAGTTGTAAGACNGGAGGCCTTCAGCTTACCTTTTCTAGTCTGGCGTGGAGGCTCTCTGGACCCTCACATTTGCCTGGCCATACCCAGTTTGCGACAGAGGCATAGCTGGAAAGTTGGAAAGGACGGGGAAGTGAGGCAGCTGCCCAGCTTGATAACAGACAGGCAGAAAGCAGAGGTTGGGGTTANGTGGGGAATTTCAGGATAGAAGCTAGGAAGAAATGTGCAGCTGTCTTGAGCATCTCAAGGGAGTACTTGAGACTGATGACCAGTGTGCTGCTACCACTGTGTCATCGGAGTCNTTACTAACTTTGCAGAGGTATATGCTACTTAGGAAAAAGTTAACACATGTTACACATTTCTACTCTGGAAGGGGCCAGTGACTACTCATGGGTCCTTTCTAGCACCAGTTTCATTGTGCCCGATTGACTGACTGTGGGAACACATGCTGTGTGAGGAATTGCTCTATTCTGCATGATCTTGTATTAGCCACACAGGACACATTACAAGCCTTGGATTTTGAGGGTCCGTGAGGGTGAAAGCGCTCCAGGTCCATCTCTCCACAGTGGCATCCCTGTACAATAGAATCTGTGGAAAATTCGGTATGTGTTGTATACATTTACAGTTTGGTCACAGGGTGGACTTAGCACACGTAGCGCATACTGCCTAAGATGGAGTGTGAGACAGATGCAACACATGCTTAGACTGACACAGAAGCCACTATGGTTTTCTCTCAGAATTGGTGGGAATATCATTGTAACCAGAGATTTATACCCAGCTTTACAAGACAAGCTTTGGAGCCTGTCCTGGAACTCACTCTGTAGACCAGGCTGGCCTTGAACTCACAGAGATCTACCTGCCTTTGCCTCCCGAGGGCTGGGATTAAAAGCGTGTACCACCACTGCTCTGCAAAACATTCCTTTTTTAAAGGGCTGTTAGATATAGTTTTATGTTTACTGATGCTTCCATTTTTTCCCCATTTCTTCCACCCTCCCCACGCCTGTGCCAGGACATGCTGCCTAATTAACTGGGTTTTGTTGAGAGACAGCTCTCTCCAGAGGCTTACACTGGCTTGAAAGTTTAAGGTCTTCCCCCAAACCCAAAGCACATGACAGTGCTGGTGTTGGCTTTTCTGCTAGGCTGGGGGTTGCTGGCTGGGATGTGCTCAAAGTTGTCACCCTCGGCTCGGGCCAGCCACGTGGAAACTGTGCCCTTACACCACTGCCTTGTGCCAGCTGTCTGCATGCCTCAAAGGCTGAATTTTCCCTTGGGCTCATGTTGCTTGGCTCGGAACAGGCCACTGGATCTGTCAGGTACTGAGGAAAGTGTGCCAGGGTCCTGACCCATTTCACCACTGTCTCGTGAGTTTATGAGGCAGGGCCTGCAGCAGAACCTCTGGGAACCTGGGTGTTGGTTTTGACAGTTACTGAGTTTACTCCGGGTAATCTCAACCACTTGGGGTTGTGGCTGGAGAGGCACAGTGAAGCCACTCTGTGACATGTGATCAGACAACTACGTAGGAAGTGGGTGAATTAAAACCTTATTGAAGGCTCAGAACACAAATGGCTGCAGTTTCTGTACTAGAAAAGGAGTGATGCTGGGTGGTGTGGTACNCACGCCTGAGATACAATGAGCTCCAAGCCAGCCAGCTACACAGTGAGACACTGTTTCAAAGAAACAAGCAAATAAAACACATAACATTAGTGATATTTGATATTTGGGTTGATGAAATGGCAGGGGAGAGTGCTTACTGTGCAAGCCTGGCTACCTGAGGTAAGTTTCCGGACCCACAGTACTCTTGACTCTGACCTCTGGCATGCACACCCACTCATGCACAGACACACTAATAATAAATACAATTGTAGAAAGAAAAGTAGTGACACTCNGGATGAATCAACATTAGTAAAATGAAGTTATTCCATACAGAACATTGGAAAATTGCAGAGAGGTCTTTAAAATGTCACTTTTTAGTCAGAAAAAGATATTGAAAAACTGGCATTAAATTTGTAAGCTTTCCAGTTTTGCTGTTAGTTACATGTGCTGCTGANGGGCCTGCAAGCTGTGGCATCCTGGGCTATGTAGCAGACCTGCCAAGTAGACACAGTTGTTCACTGGATGACAAATGGTGTGCACTGCGCCCCTCCCTCAGTGTCTTTCCCAGTGATGTCTGCTTGTCCTCACAAGTTATTGTTAGAGTAACCAGAGTGTCCCACTCTACAGTATTTTGTCTGTTTGTTTGGGGGGCAACAAATGTACCAAGGGCACATGTGGAGGTCTGGGGGGCGCTGACTAAGTCCCTAGGAGGCCAGCTGCTACCTTTTAAAGGGTTCCTTATGAGGAGGAGAGAGGAATAAGAAACTTTTAGATAGAAAGATAGCGGAGAGGAGACAGACAGAAACACAGGATAGCTTTGGGAGGACCTGGGTCAAAACCCACCGGCCCCTTCTGTCTCTTCAAAAGGGTTTTTTTATAACAATGCCAAGGAGCGGGGCAAAAGACCTCCCCCTTGATAGATCAAAGCACACCACACAGCCAAGTGCAGACCCTTCCATGGGAGGCTCAAAGGGTTGAACGAAGGTGCGGAGCTGGGTCTGCGGCTCTCACTTGCCCTCCTCAGCATGGAACTAAGTGCGGGCAGCCAGCTAGCCCTCAGGTGCTCACCCAATGGCTAGAGGGAGGTTCTGGCTAGGCCTGGAGTCACAGCTTGGTGCCTTTAAGATCTTGTTCCCCTGCTTCTGTGTGGTGGAACACCTGGTAACCACGCCCATGGTCAAATCATTCCCTTATGCAGCTCTGCTGGGTGNAGCAAGCTCCGATCTCACTAGGAAACTTCTGTGAGCTCCGCAGAGGTCGGAAAATAGCTTGCTGGAGGGAGTCAGTTCCATTTGAGTTCTGGGGATTGAACTCAGGTCCTTAGGCTTGGCATCAAGTACCTTTGCCCACTGAGCCATCTTGCTAGGCCCCATAGTCACAATCTTAATAGTGTGTATATACCCTTTGATAAAAAGTGTGGTTGTTTGATTTGTTATGGGTAGGAAGATATTTGGAGGTTATAAATCATGAGAACAAGATAGCTTCCAATGTGTAAGCATTCAGTGTGTCAGATGGTCAGTGTGCACCTAGAATGCCATACCCTGGTTCTAGTCATGCTTGTGCTTATCTCACTGTGCGGTGCTGCAGTGTGATGCTGCTTTATTTGTTAGAAGGATTTATGGTGACATCATAGCCAGAGGAAGCAGCTGCTTACAGAGTATACATTTTTATTAACTCCATGTTTCTGGTGGCCCGCTGCCAGTAATTGCAGGGCTACTGTTGCACCCTTTGCACAGCCCATGTCCTGGTGGGAATTTTCTTTCCCTATCCAAGTCCTAGTATAGATGGCCAGTGACATTTTAGATAACTGCCTCTTGGGTACTGTGCCTCTGTTTATTTAGAGAGTGGGAATAATTAAGTTCCCGTATCATCAGTGGTCTTGTTCACACCCCGAAAGCATTAGCTGTCACCATTACCTGTTGTTTATTTTAGTTGGTGTTTTTGTTGGCTAGCCTATAACTCACTCTGTAGACCATGCTGGCCCTGAACTCACAGAGATCCACTCACCTCTAACTCCAGAGTGCTGGGACTAAGGGTGTGCACCACCATGTTCTGCTTACTGTTGTTACTTGGTTTCAATAGAAAGGAAGTTACCCTTTTAGCAGTAGGCAGGTTCCTGGGAAAATATAGCATGATGTTCTGATACTGTGGGGTTGTGACTCAGATGAGAATGGCAGAAATGNTGCTTGTTCTCGGAGAACTTACTTGGGTAAAGAATACACGTGGTACCTATCTGCTAACTTGTAGCTGGTACTGTTTAGCTGGGGTAGTTAGAGAGGCTTCTTGTGTGTAGTTAAGCTAGTTTAACTAGGGCTAGTGCTCCAGGTTCAGCTCCGACTTGCCTCACTCTCCTCAGTGGCCCTACTTATCCCAGGTCAGATACCACCATTGTTCTGGGGAGTCCCAAGTTCAGCACTGTGTTTGTTGTCACAGTGCCAGGTGGGGCTTGGGATACAAAAGCCCCGGGACAAGACAATTCAGCAGAAAAAACTTTTTCTAGGGAAAAAATATTAATGGTGACCAGTGAAATAGCTTAGTGGATGGAGGCTTCTGCCACTAAGCCCGACAGCCTGAGTTTCTGTCCGTGAGACCCACACGCTGGAAGCAGGCTTGGCTCCCAAAAGTGTGTGCTGCCATGACTCACAGTGTGTGTGCGTACACAAATAAATAATGTGATTTAAAATCTTAATGTAAAATTCATAACAGTACATTGATATGCTTGAATTTTCTTATATTTTATAGGAAGCACCAAATAAAATGGAATACTCATGTGTTCACCCAGGAGGTTGAGCAGATGTTAGTATTTTGCCATTTTGGTTTCATCTCTCTCGAAAGAAAAGTACAACAGCTGTGGCTGGAAAGCCACCCTTTGTCCTTTTCTTCATCAGGGAGGATCATCTTCTCAAATCTGCTCATTCATTTCTATTTTAAATTGTTTTCCTTTTAGTCCACGAGCAACCTCAGCAGTGTTAGCAGTACAGGTCGACTGTACGTGCACACACATGCTTCTCTTTTTATAGATGTATGTTTGTGGGCATGAAACTTTCACATAAATATTTGTTCCCATGATTGAGGACAGTGAAATGGTTCTTACTTCTGCCACTATTGGCAATGCTGTCACAGGGAATCTTCCTCATATAAAAAAAATATAGGAACATTTCCCTCACCAAGACCATTTAGAAAGTGACACTTTTGGAGTAATGTCATCACTGTACCTGTCGCTGTTACAGAAGGAAGTGTGACAAGACATTCCTCCTGTCAGCACTTCTATTTAGACGTTTTTATTTGTGCTATTTGTAATAGATGTCAAGTGGTGCCTCATCATTTTTAATTTTTTNTGTGTGTGTTGGTGTGCATGTGCAGGTGCCCATGGGGGCGAGAAGAGTGTGGGATTCTCTGTAGCTGGAGTAACAGGTGGTTGTGAGCTGCACAGCATGGGCACTGGGGACTGAACACAAGTCTTATGGTCCTTAGCCACTGTGCAGTCTCTCAGCCTTGTCATTTTAACTGGCAGTTCTCTAGTTACCAGAGCAACGGACTATCTTCTTACACATCTGTTGGTCCCCAGGTTTCCCCCACATGAACCCTTTGCTTATAGCATCTGCTGTTCTGTCTGCCTGCGCTGCCTCACTGACTGTGCTGCTGTGTCTCTTCTGATGTCAGACTTGTCTTTTTCCTTGGCCTGTGTGTGTGTGTGTGTGTGTGTGTGTGTGTGTGTGTGTGTTCCCTTGTTTGGTTTTGAGACAGGGTCTCTTTGTAGCTCAGGCTAGTCTCAAACTCACATGCCTCTTGCTCATTTTCCCCAGTGCTGGGATTACAGGCACGCACCACCTTATTTTAGAACAACTCACACTAGTTAGTCCATCTGTCCTTCCTTCTTTCCTTTAGTCCGTTCTTCCTTCCTTAAAATGTTATGTACTTATTTTTGTGTGTATGAGGATTTTGCCGGCATATGTGGCTGCCTGGTGCCCTCAGAGGCCAGAAGATGGCACTAGAGCCTCAGGATTTGGAGTCACAGATGGTTGTGAGCTACCATGTCAGTGGTGGGAACCAAACCCAGGTCCTCTGGAGAAGCCAGCTGGTGTGAGGGGATGTTTGAACACTCCATGTGTTCTGCTGTGCTCTGTCTGTACCACCCTCTCCTCGTGTCCTGAGGCGATCTCAGTGGCGTGTCCCTCTCTGTTCTTGGAAAGCTGTTTCAGGCAATCTTTTGACAGGATCTTACTGTGTAGTCCCTGCTGGCCTGGAACTCCCTTTCCAGTGGTATTTCATTTTTTTTGTTTTGTTTTTTTGTTATTGTGTTTTTTGTTTGTTTTAATCGAGTAAGTTTTGACAAGTGACATTTGTTGTATGTAAGACTGTTTCATGTGGAGTTGTCAAATGATTAATCTGGTGTTGCTCCTGGGTTCCCACTGTGCACATCCAGCCTTGGTCAGTCCTTTCCTCCTCATGTTCTGGTGTTATTGCACCTTCTTTGATTTCCTGACCTATCTGATTTTCTTCCTTGTTTCTGTTATTATTGTTGATTAATATTTCATTTCTGCTCTATTTTCATCTGTACTCCATTAGCCATCCTCACTGCTGTTTTGCACAGTTAATTCATATTAAACTTAACATATTGACCACTTTTTTAAGTCTTTTTTTTCTAACTCCTTTGAGCAAAGATCCATTTGTGGTATTATTTTTGTTAAATGTCTTTTTTTGTTGTTTGCTTTTTAAAAAGAATCTCTCTTGAATGGTGGTTTATTTGGGCGTAAGATACAAGGGTGACCTTTTCCAAAGCTGGGGTTTAATACAGCCCATCTGACTACTCTGTCCATGGACAGGCATGCTCTTCTTTCTCAGGGGCTGCTTCTGAGGTGTGTGTGTGGGAGTAGTGGGGGAATAGGGTGGGTGGGGGAAGGTGGAGTGAGTGTGGAATAGTAATGTTTTCTTGACCATTCCAACAAAAGAACTGCCCCCAGTTCCCCAGCTAGACGTTATCTGAGACTTGTTTTACCTTAGTCTCTAGTTTCTTCTCTTCTAGAACCTTCTCTTCCTAGATCCATAGCCTGTTACTTTCATATCAATAACACTTTAGCTCCAGCCCCACTGCCTGAAGTCCACCTAGAGCCAGCCTGTACCTCATCCTGCTATTCCAAGGTCAGAGCATAGCTGTTCTGAGAAGAGGGCCATGGGGAGGTGGGGGCTTGGGGCTTCTGAGATTGACAGCAATGTTCTGCAAGCCTAGAGTGGAAAACAAACCACATAGAAAACCCCTACATCTTTGTTTCTGCTAGCTGTTAACTGAAATTTAGCATTTCCTTTCACTATGAATGTAAGCAACAAGACACAACAGAGCTAGGGGTATTTATGAATTCATCATCAATGGAAATCACAAATCTCTTTATAACACATCATGATTGTTACGATGAATGTCTTTAAATATTTATACTCCTNGCAACTTTGAAATTATAGTACTTATAAGACCTGCTGCTAGAGCCTGCTGGATATTATCAAATCATAGTTTAACTAAATGGTTTGGTAACTGTTACCACATAACTGGTTTTGTTTGTAATTCTATATTTCACTTGTTTTGCCCTGTGAAACATTATTCTGAGAAAACATAGGTTTTACCACATTGCCACAGGGATCCAAGACAAAATAACAATATAGAATTCTAGATGGGCTTGGTGGCATACAATTGTAATTCTTGGATTCAGGAAGCTGAGGCAGAAGGATTCTGAGTTCACGGCTAACCAGGGCTATATAGTTAGACCCTGTGTCAAGAAGCCAAAGCAAATAAACAAACACACAACATACAAACAAAACAGATTTATAATCCTTCTTTGGCTGGAAAAAGTCTAGCTGATGTTCTATGTGCAGTCAGGACCAGCGGCCAGGAGGGAAGTCACTCCAACNTAGACTTTGCCCATCCCTGAGAACCAACAGCAGAGGACTGTCTCCAAACCCTCTAATCAGACCCTTTCCATGGCGAAGAGAGGTACTGGTACCCTGCTCTTGATAGAGGATGGATGCCAGACCCTCTGAATGCTGAATGTGAGTGAGGTTATTGTTCCCTCCAGAATGGTCCCTAGCTGAGGACTCTGCTGGTGCTACCCGAGCCACTGGAAATGGAGATGCTTTTTATGCAGACTCCATCCTCAGGCACTATCTGCTACCACATAGAGACCCCTAGCAGGCATCCCTCACTTAACCTAGGCCACATGACCTGGGGAGATAGTAAAGACCATTGCTCTTGGTGGTCTGTCCCACAGTAGCAGCAGAATACCAGCTCCCATGGTGTAGTCCTGTACTACCTGGTGCACTCTAGTTCTTGCACGGTGACCTGCACAAAAGACGGCTTCAGTCCAAATGTGAACATTTATTTTATGAAGGAGTTTTAATAACGATTTTACAAGTTTCTCCCTGTGTTAGTTAGGGTTTCTCTTGCTGTGAAGAGACACCATGACAATGGCAACTCTTTAAAGGAAAACATTGGGGCTGGCTTACAGGTTCAGAGGTTTAGTCCATTGTCATCATGGTGGGGACCGTGGTAGCATGCAGGCAGACAAGATGCTGGAGAAGTAGCTTAGAGTTCTACATCTGGATCTGAAGGCAACAGGAAGAGACTGTGAGCCACTAGGCCTGGCTTGAGCTTCTGAGACCTCAGAGCCCACCCCTAATGACACACTTCCTCCAACAACATCACACCTACACCAACAAGGCCACACCTCTTAATATGCCACTCCCTATGAGCCTATGGGGGCCGTTTTCTTTGAATCCACCACAGTCCTGTATCAGACTCTAGAGCAGTAAGATCCAACAGAAAAAAAAGTTCTGCAGTTGGGGTTCGTGTGCAGCTGAGTGGCAATGTTCTCAGCTTATGTGAGGCCCTGTGATTCATACCCANCATCAAAAATAAATGAGTAAATGCTAACAAAACAACCAACTAAATAGACATTGTGCAGTGCTGGCCATGTTCTCCACAGCTCTGGCCAATCTGGTGTATGCACTGGCTACTTTTACATCACTGTGACCAAATACCTGGCAGAAACAAGGGAGGTCAGATTAATTTTGGCTCACGGTGTCTTAGTTTCCTTCTTGTTGGTGTGGTGTGTGTGTGTGTGTGTGTGTGTGT
>LZPO01057486.1:1033822-1066054 GCA_001675575.1 Neotoma lepida
GAACACCTTTTTGGAATGGGTTCTCTCTCTACCTTGCTGAGGCTGGGTTCCCCTGTCTGTGCCACACTGTGTTGTCAGGGTTAGGTGGTCTGTGAGCCCCAGGCAGCCCTCCTGTCTGCNTCCTTCTCCTGGTAGGAGTGCTGGTGTTGCAACTGTGCACCACCATGTCCATTTTTTCACGTGACTTCCGGGGATTGAACCCTGCTGTCAGCAATCACCTCTACCCACTAAGCCGTCTCGCCAGCCCCGCCTCCCCATCTTTTAAGGTGTATGTGTTTATATATTGTTTTTTTGAGACACAGTTTCTCTGCGTAGCCCTGGCTGTCACTTAGTAGGCCAGGCTGCCTCCACCTCCCNAGTGCTGGATTTAAAGGCATGTACACCAAGCACACCCAGCAAAATTGTGCATTTTTTAAATGTGCCTTGATGTTTTGTCTGCATGTGTGTGGGTGTCAGATTGCCTGGAACTGGAATTAGAAAAGCTGTGAGCTGCCATGTGGGTGCTGGGAATCACACCTGGGTCCTCTGGAAGAGCATCCAGTGCTCTTAACCTCTGAGCATTTCTCCGGTCCTTAAAGGCCTAAAAGTAGAGTCTGGTGGACAGCTTGCATTTTAGGTCCTGCTGTTTGGAGCAGCGTTTGACACTAACAAGCAGCAGGTGAGCCCTCCTCCCAGAAGTTGCCCTTTGCCAGTCCAGGGTTTTGTATTGTGCTTTCTGTTCTTTGGCAATAGCTTCATATGGAGAATTTTTGAGACTGTGGTTTCTAAATATTTTAGTTGGAGGAATTTTAGCCCCAGTAAATGGCAGTGATTGAAATAATTCCAAGAACAGTCAAGTTAGGTCCATGACTGCTGTTGGCTACCCTTGTCTGGAGAGCAGTGATCAGACATAAATGTAGAAGCTGTAGTTCAGGCAGGGGAGGGGAAGTGCAAAGCTGTGTCTCCAGAGTCTGGGAGATGGAAAGATAGACCTTAACTCTCTCCAGCCATCACATTCTAAACAGTGGCAAATTATTTATTTTTGGTGAATGCTTCCATTCACCCCTCTCCCCAAAGTAGTCTTTAGCCTATAGAAGTAAACAAAAACAAACACTGTACCATGTTTATTTGTGCTTTTATCATGGATTTTTCCAAGCAAACTTTATTTCTTACAGTAGAAGTAGAAGCAGTGATATAGTGTGTCCCATGGTGTGTCTGGTGTACAGATTGCCTCTGTGTTGTTGATCATTTGCCTTTGGTGGATCCACACTTAGTTCCAGGCTCAGCTTGCTCTCCAGAAAATTCTGAGGCACCACACTCTGCCTNATGGGGCCTCCTGGTTGCTCTACAGCAAATTTCTCACTTGGTGTCTTGAGAGACCTCCTTCGTGTTCCCTTTGAAATGAGTGCCTTTGGCTTTTTAAAAACAGGACCTTTTGCAAAGAAAGCACTCTGTGCTNGGAACTCTAGTGCCTCACCCAGTAGCAAGTTCCCAGAGGGTGATCAAGATAGGAGAGTGGGGTCTGGAAACAGTTGGTGTGCTTTAAATTTGTGCCATGTTTGAAAAATAAAACCATCAAACCAATTGCATTTATTCTNAGGAGGAGCCCAGTTTCTCCCTGCCCTGTCTCCATGGGACTCGCTCCCTGTCCTCTTCCCTGTGCAGACTTTCAAATGCGCAAAGGACACGCTGATGCAGTTGTCGCAAGCACATGCTTGAGAAGTTTTTTCAGAACCTTGGTGGGTTTTCAATGATTGATACCCTCTTTCATCTGGAAGCCCTTTGGGACTCATTGTCCTGTTTTCCTTTCTTTCAGAACAAAACATGCTGTAGTAATGTGTTGTCTAATAGAACGTTTAAGGGACTCGAAGCCTTTTGTTTTTGTTTTTGTTTTTGTTTTCCTTTTAATAGGCTGGGTAGTGACTTGTCCATGATGTGCTGAGGCGCCCTCTATGGAGGATATTTCTGCTCTTTGCCTCCCTGCTCACTCAATGTTTGTGAGGAAGGTTGGTGTTGGGGTACCAGTCTGTAGACACAGCAGAGAAAAGCTCACCAGCCTGCACAGACAGCATCAGCACTTACTGTCTCAGGCATAAACAAGGGCTTTCACACGTAGGACATGTTGGGTGTAAGTGGATACTAATTAGTTCAGTATAAGACAAGATTCCTTTCAGAAGTCTTGGTGTTCAAACCTAAAAGTGTGTGTGGTCACAGGAGGGAAGAGATGTGGTAGGAACCGCAGCAAGTGCCTGTGTGTGGCATTGCCCGAGCCGTGATATACATGCTTGTATATTATCACTGCAGTAGCATAGGGGAGGCAGGGACAGCAACCGTCATGTGACATGGAAACACAGGCTCACATGAGCACAGCTTTGTCAGAGGTGTCACACAGCTGAGGAGGGCAGCGTCCAGGACCCAGGCTTTCCAGCTCCAGAGCCATTGTCCCTCCCCAGGAGCAGTTTCCTATTAGGGTAATACTGTGCAGAGCCTTAGCTCAGTTGACCTTTCCAGAACCCTCTGTAAGCACAGCCCATGCTCCCTCAGGATAAACAAGGAGTTTGGCTCCCAGCAGCGAAGAGTTTAGTGCTAACATGGCTAATTAGCATCCTAGCCCCAGAGGCCCAGGCCAGAGTGCCAGCTTGTGCATAAGACTGAGGCATAGAGTGGCACTTATGCTCTTTGTCCCCAGGAAGCAAGACCTTCAGTCCACATTGACAGGCCATTACCAGAAGTAGCAGGCACCCTCTGGGCAGAGAGCCAGATAATGACAGCCCGTGAGCAGGGCCTGCAGCGCCAGCCAGAGGGTGTGCTGAGTGTGAGAAGACATGCAGCTCTTTCCCACAGTTCACGGGAGAGCAGTTTATTCTCATCAACGCACTGGTTCTGGTGTCTTTTGCATTTTGTTTCACAGACTTTCCCAGACACTCCTTCAGTTGTCAGAGCCTGTGCCATTATCGTCCTGACTGGTTCCTTTCTCTGCAGGCCCCTCAGCCAGCCTCTCCCAGGCATTGTTTAGATGCTTTTTAGAAAATTGCTATGTGCATTTGTGGTGTTTCTTTTGAAACTAGCTACTTGATTTCCTTTATCCTTCCCTTTCGCCTGTTCCTTTTCATTCTTAGAGGTCATCTCTTTAGCAACTCCTGGATGGACCAGCTTTCGTGGTATGGTGCTGGTGATGCTTGCATTTTCAGTCAACACCTACTCACGGCAGCACAGTGTTGGTCACACTGGGCTCTGGGAATAATATGAGGGAGGAACCTAACTGATGTTACAGCGTTTCTGCTTGTGCTGGGCATCATCCTAAATGTGTTGGTTCATGTCACCATACCCACCCTCCACCGTCACCCCAGGTCAGTGCAAACACCAAGGTCATGTTAATGGACACCCTCAGTCCAGTTGGAGCTCACTGCTGTGGACAGTCTACATTTGTAGCCCATTTATGTGATTTGAACTCGTCAGGCTCCAGGGCTTTCCGTATCCTACCAATTCCATTTGCTGTCCCTGGTTGTCAGTCTATTGGAAAGCTCCGTTTCTTGTTCAGCCATTGAATCCTAGGGTGGGGCGCATTAAATCATTAGCACCAGACCTGCTTTGTGGTGGCTGCTCAGTAAGTGCTGCATGTGTGTTGGATCCAGGGAGTAAAAGGAGCTTGGGTACCTAGTCTAGTGCATCTCCCTGCCTGCTTGGAGAGCCATCAAGTCTGCTCAAAGCCCGGTGCAGACGTAAGCTGTCTAGGTCTGAGACTCCTGTCATAGAATTGATGTTTTGCTTTGTTGGTGACATTTCCTCTCCACTCAAGCAAGAGATGGGTGAAGGAGAAGCTAGAGAAAGCGAAGCCCCGTGCTGAACCCTGCTGCTCCTGTATTCCGGGGTAGAAATGCTGCTGACACCCAGAGCCTCTCATGCATCAGGATTTACAAAGCTCACTACTGCGGACCTGGGGAATCCCAGCAGGCTGAGGCGAGGGTGCCATCTAGAGCTAGTACATGGCGCTGCCACACTTGCAGTTAGAAGCTTGGGTCAGATTCGTCTTGAAAAAATGAATACCCTTTGAGTCACCAGTTTTCATGACTGTCTCTGCCAGCTTCATGCTTTCATCAAAGTAATAACCGTTGTTTCCTGTGTGTTCTGTTGACAGTTCCAATCCTGATTATACTCAGATGACCAGGTTCAATCAACCCAGAGCTGTTTGGCTAATCATAAACCTTTTAGTTTTATTAAAATAAAAAAAAAATTGTGTATTAGGATGAAAGCACACTGTCGTACTGGAAAGTAAGCGGTTGCTTCTGCACTCCAAGGGAGCAGACCTGTCTGGCCAGGGAGGGGTGAGGCAAGGCATATTGTTACCCTGCCTTCTCTGCTGGCCTCAGCTGCCTGCACAAGCTTGGCTAAGTTGTAGGAGCCAGGGTGGAGCATTAGGTGACCTCTAGGCTTGAGCCTCAAGGGGTTGGTTTATTTTCTGTGATCTGCAGGAGAGGTTATACTTACGAATGGAACCAGCTATGACAGTGAGTGAATCACTCACTACATTTGCTCATCTTCCAGGGTGGCAAACTGTTGTTTGCATTTTTGTAGGGCAGCTGCTGAGCTGAACCTCATGCGCTCACCTACCCCAGATCTCTCCTTGTGCCAAGCAACTGAAACCAGACAGTTGTCTGCCCCTAAGGCCACCCTTCCTCACACTTGCTCCACTGAAAATGTAAAGTGTCCCTAAAAGCTCCAGCTTTCTTGAACTGTGCCCGTCAAGTCTTTTCAGAATGGTCAGTTTGCTCATTTTAGTCTTCATCTATAAATGTGAGGTGGCTGGAGAGATGGCTGGCCATGAGGGTGCTGGCTGCTCTCAGAGAGCATCTGGGTTTTTAAAGGATCACCATTCTAAACTTCACCTTCATGAGTAGGTGCCGTGTAATAGTGCTCTCCAGGGCTTTATGCCACTCCGCTTACTCGTAACAGCTTTTAGAGTCATTCTGTCTTGGGCTTTAAAACCTCCCTCTTCACCTGCTTGTCGTGTGGCTCAGGCTTGTGATCTTGGCACTCTGAGGCTCAGGTGCGGAGGGTTGTTTTGAATTTGATGCCAGACTGGGCTACATAGCAAGACTCTAAAACAAGACAAAGAGGTTCCCTCCCTTCCTGTTTCCACATTGAGTCTTTTTTTCTCACTCTGCTGCATTCCTCCTCTCCTCTCCTGTGACCCAGACAATCTCCATTTAGGAGATGAAGAATCTTCTGCCTGTCACCATCAACCAGAGTGTGTGTGTGTGTGTGTGTGCGTGCGTGCGTGCGTGCGTGCGCGCCCATGTGTAGTGATGCACTTTTCCCAATAATGTTGTCCAGGGCAAGACAGCAGGCACCCTCCTCTGTTGTTCTCCGTTCACCACCTTCTGACTCAGTGTCCTCACTGAGTCAAGAGCTCACAGGTGTGACAGGGCCCAGTGACTGGCCCATGAGTTCTCAGAGTCCTCTTCTCTATGCCCCACCCCAATTACAGTACTGGAATTACAGGCATGCACAGTCTTGCCTGGCTCCAAACTCAAGATTCTCCTGCGTAGCCAGCACTCTCACTCACTGAGCCGTCTCCAGCACTCAGAAGGATTTTTTTTTTAAAATATACACCTTGTTACAAATAATTCATGGGGCCAACAGGATAGCTCAGCAGGTAACAGCACTTGCTCTGTGAGCCTAATGATGTGAGTTCAGTCCTTGNAACCAACACAAAGGTGGAAGAAAAGAAGCAACTCTAGAAGGTTGTCCTCTGACCTCCACATGTACCATGTGCGCGTGCACGCACGCACACACACACACACACACACACACGCGTGCACACACACACAGATGGTAGCAGCAGCAAATAAGGTTTCTTTTAAATATACAGTTTATACTGAATTTGCTCATTTAAAATGTGCAATTCAAGCCAGGCAGTGATGTCGTGCCCCTTTAATCCCAGCACACTGGAGGCAGAGGCAGGTGGATCTGTGAGTTTGAGGCCAGCCTGGTCTACAGAGTGAGTCCCAGGTCAGCCAGGGCTACACAGAGAAACCCTGTCTCAGATGGGGGAAAAAAGTACAATTCAATGATTTTTCCTTTTTGGTTTTGGGTTTTCGAGACAGGGTTTCTCTGTGTAGCTCTGGCTGACCTGGGACTTGCTCTGTAGACCAGGCTGGCCTAGAACTCACAGAAATCCGCTTTCCTCTGACTCCTGAGTGCTGGGATTAAAGGCGACACCACCATGCCTGGTTCAGTGATTTTTAATATATGTTCATGAATACGTACAACCACCAACACAGATTGTAGAATAGTTCCACCATCTCAAAAAGGAATGAGAGACTGGATGTGGTGACTCCCATGACCTTTAGTATATGATAGTTTAAAACTACGGAGTGGGTAGCGGGTGAACTATTGAAAGAAAAGGACAGTGACTTAGTCCCTCAAAGAAGCACCAAGGACACCCTCTGCTGGACNAATGGTGTAAACACAGGCTCTGCTTTACACTGGAGTATTGGAAACTTCTCTACCACACTATAGAAAGGAAATCTCACTGAAGAGAAAAGAGGACAGGATTCAGTCAGAATGAAAAACCTGTGCTTCTAAGGACTCCGTTGGCTGGCAGGTCACAAATGAAGAAACACAGTTATCAAGTACTTAGTATATCTACATCCCCCAAAATATCTATCTATCTATCTATCTATTTATTATAGATGAGTGTTCTATCTGCATGTAAGCCTCCACACCAGAAGAGGGCACCAGAGTCCACTATAGATGGCTGTGAGCCACCATGTAAACCCAGGTCTTCTGAAAAAGCAGTCAGTGCTCCTGACTGCTGAGCCATCTCTCCAGACCCATATATTTACATTTTTAAGACAGTCACTTCATTGTGCCTTTTACCCAGGTGCCACTGGGTGGCCACAGTGACCTGGAAGTAAAATATGACAGGTGACTTTCAGACTAATAATTTCCTTCCTTTTCCAACAGGTTTGGCAAATCCCGGAAAATGGACTGACCCTTTCCCTGACCGAACCTGTGGTGATTTTAGAAGGTCACTCAAAAAGAGTTGGTATTGTCGCCTGGCATCCGACAGCCCGCAATGTGCTTCTCAGTGCAGGTAGGAGCCAGTGGGCTAGCTTGCCTCGTAGGGGGAGTGACAAGTGTGCGTCCACTAAAGCAGAGCACCAAGGAGCATGGCAGACTATTTAAATGTGAATGGGTTTGTACACTTGGTCTGGTGCTCTGTGGTCTTTCCACACTCCTCTCCCTCAGTGCAGGCGATGAGCCCACACTCCTGCTGGCAAAGCCCAGTTTAACTGCTCAGCCCCCAGCTCTGGNTACTGATGCTGCTTCTGAACTTTCAGTTCAACTGCACCGCAGGGAACCCTGGCACCTTCTGTCTCAGTGTGGAGTGTGGAAGTGTCTAGCTGCTTCTGTGCTGCTTTCTTGCCTGATTTCCAGGTTCAGCTTACAGAAACGTTTGCCTTTGCCCAAATTTTAGACTTTTCTTTCCGTCCGTCTGTCTATCTGTCCCTCCCTCCGTCTCTGCCTCCCTTCCTTCTTATTTTCTAAAAGCAATACATCAGCTGGATGTGGTGGCACAGTAAGTTCAAGGCTAGTCTACTGGGGAGATGGCTCATTCAGTGCTTCTGTGCCCTTGTTAGTGAAGCCAGGTGTGGTGCTGGTGTTTAATCCCAGTGCTGAGGAGACAGTTCCCTGGGACAAAACGGCAGGCCAGCCTAGCTGATGGCAAGTTCCATGCTTGTCCTCTGGCNTCTACACAGTGCAGACACACATGCACACCCACAGGCATGGTTCTCAGAGATCGTCCAAGCACTTAGAGCAGTGGTTTTCAACCTTCCTAACGCTGCAGCCCTTTAATACAGTTCCTCATGTTGTGGTGACCTCCAACCATAAAACTGTTCTTGTTACTATTTCATGACTGTAATTTTGCTACTGTTATGAATCATAAATATTTTTGAAAATAGAGTTTTGCCAAAGGGTTTGAGACTCACAGATTGAGAACCATTGGCTTAGAAGATTAATTTTGAAGCAAGGATGGGGCTGAGTATCTAGGGGACTGTGGGCCTCTCTGGGAAACAGTTTCTGAATCCACATATCAGTGTAATTTACTTTAGCCTTCTCACCATGGACAGGTCGCTCTGGCCCCATCTCCCTCTTTTTGATAAAGATCTCTGTGAGCAACAGGCCAGCCAGTCTCATTCCTTTCTGATACTGTAATTCACCCCGATTCCNTATACAGGAAGGACCCTGGCTCACAGTGTCACAAACTTAAGTCGTGTGCCACTCCAGGTTCTCAGGAGCAGAAATAATGTCCATTCTGTTATCTTTCTGGAAAAGGGTACTTACTTGAAACCGCCTGGTTTCGTTAGTCCAGTTGACAACAGGGCCTTGGCTTTGGTGTGGTTCTTGTTTGGGCTGACTGATGGTTTCACAGTGTTGCTTTAATAATGTTCCTTTACACAAATCTTGTCACTCCAGCCTCCTACTAGGGAGGGCCCTTGTCATCAGCACCTTCCTTCCCGTGCCTTTGTGTTCCCGTGGGTCTTGCAGCTTTATCTGATAAGCTGTGCAGGCGTTTCTCACCTTGCGGTNGGTTGATCTGCTTGGCACAGGATGTGATAACGCCATTATCATCTGGAACGTGGGCACAGGGGAAGCCCTCATCAACTTGGACGATATGCATTCTGACATGATTTACAACGTGAGCTGGAACCGCAACGGCAGCCTCATTTGCACTGCNTCCAAAGACAAGAAAGTGAGAGTCATTGATCCCAGGA
Source organism: Neotoma lepida (assembly GCA_001675575.1). Lineage (NCBI taxonomy): Eukaryota > Metazoa > Chordata > Mammalia > Rodentia > Cricetidae > Neotoma > Neotoma lepida. Next base: position 1,042,585 of record LZPO01057486.1, read on the forward strand.
AACAGGAGATNGTGGCGGTGAGTGTCCTAAGCCCAGCCCTGGTAGCCGATCAATAACCTGGACTCTGCTTTGGGGGCTGGCGCTCTTAAGCCACGGTGTCCTTGTGGCGTGCAGGCACCAGCTGAGCAGGGAGGTGACTGCCTCAGTCTCTCCTCTCTCCAGTCATTTCAGCCTTGGCTCAGCTCTGTCCCTTCATGGCAGTTAGACAGAATCTCACTGTATAGCCCTGGCTAGCCTGGAACTCACAGAGATGTGCCAGGCTCTGCCTCCCGAGTGTTGGTANGACAGGGCTACTGAACGGCTCATGATACCCTTAGGAGTTTTCCAGTCCAGATGAGCTCAGACAAGCTGTGAACTATCTGGGAATCTCACTGGTGCTCCCTAGTTGATGCCCACCCCATCTCAGAACAGTATCCAGGTGCCCTACAGACCTACAGCAAGCAGGTCCTACTGTCAGCTCAATGCCCAGCATCTGCCACCCAGTAGGACTTCAGCAAAGTCACATATCCTGCCTGAAGGTGTACATGTCAGGGCTGCAGCTGCAGGTGAGAAGTCCAAGAACAGCTCACCTTAGCTGTGCTCTGATGCTGTCTGAGACATGGTGTTTGTTAGCACCGTCTAGGGCTGGGCAGCAATCGTGTCGAGTGCNTATGCACCACAGGGACTTTCCAGCCCTATGTTTGTCTACCCAGCATCTTCAAGGGTGGCTTCTCAGCCACTCTCATTCACCAGACAATGCTAGGACAGTTTTCCTTGTGTCCCGTGGTGTTGGAGAAACTGTTGGCTGCCCCAGCCTGCAGGTCACCCTCTTGAGAAGCATGTATGGCAGAGCCCTAGCATGTGCTTGTGGCTGCAGTGAGTGGGCTGGGACAGCAGCAGAATGTAGTAGGAGTGGGGCTCNTCGGTCTGTTCTAGGGCAATTGCGCTTGCTGACTGTCCCTTCTTCCTCATATGGGGGCGGTGGCTAACCATGGCCTTGAGGTCCTGCTCAGGGAACATGGAATGGCCCACTGGAGGGTGTGTGGGGAGGCTTGCTCCCAACATGGGCTTCCCACTCAACCTTCCCACGTTGCTGTCTGATTGTATGAAATCTGCATCTGCTCCCCTCCCCAGGAGAAGGAGAAAGCACACGAAGGAGCTAGGCCCATGCGCGCCATCTTCCTGGCCGACGGCAATGTCTTCACTACTGGCTTTAGCCGCATGAGTGAGCGGCAGTTGGCACTCTGGAACCCGGTAGGCCCCTTCCCAGTTTTCCCTTGTTCTGAGCGGGGCTTTGGGCTGCCGGGGTCTTAGGTTCTCAGTGTGGTCTTTAAGCTCCTGCTGCCTTAAGTTAGCAGGGGGTTCTCATCCCCAGTGGAGCACGGGTAAGTGCATCTTAGACATGCAGTCAGGACGCTCCCGAGGATCCCACCAACTGCTGGATCTGGNAAATGAGTTCCTGATGACTGAGGCACAGTCCTGCTCAGGGAAGTGTTTAGAGCTGGGTGAGTGGTTTACACCCCCTGAGCGGCATGGGTAGAGGACTCAGTGTGCGAAGGAAGTAGTCCATGGTGGCAGTGCTTCCTGCTGGGCTGTAGGATGGAGGGTGGTTTCTCTCTTCTAAGTATATGCATTCTTTATAGTGAGTAGTGGCTGGAGAGAGGACTCAGGGGCCAGAGCATTTGCTGACTGCAGCACATATGTCACCTATGGTCACAACTCCAGTTCCAGGGGATTGATGCACTCTTCTGGCCCCAGCAGGCAACTGCACTCATGCACAGGGGCTCACCACGTGGCCCTGGCTGGCCTGGAATTCGCTGTGTAGACCAGGTTGGCCTTTAAAAACAAAAATCTTTTTAGAAAAGAAAACAGCTGCAAAAGTGAAAGGCTTTTTTGTCTTTTTGTGGAGCCGTGCTGTCTGCATTGACTGGACATGGTCAATCAGCATAGCTGTCGGTGAGTTTGGTCCGTGGTGTTTACATGTATGAGGATAGACCTGCGTTGTTCAGACTCTAGATTCTGCTGGGAAAATGGAGTATGTTAAAGAATGTATAATAAGGTTATTTGTCTTACATGTACCTACACGTGTCTATATATTGTTTATGGACTTATTTTCAGAAAAACATGCAGGAACCAATCGCTCTTCATGAGATGGACACTAGCAACGGGGTACTGCTGCCTTTCTACGACCCAGACACCAGTATCATTTACTTGTGCGGGAAGGTAAGCAGGAGCCCATGCCTGATGTGACGTCAACCCTGGAAGAGGCAGGGCTCATCCTCCAGAGACCTACAAGCCAGACAGTGTGACTAACATATTATTTAAATGTTTTTAACTGGCGTGTGTGGGTGTGCACCTGTGGGTGTGTGGGTGTGCATGTGTGTGTNCATGTCCTCTTTCAGACCAGGTTGCAGTCATTGATCACACTGGCATAACTCATTTATTCTTAGCCTAGCTAGCACCTGCCTCGGGTAGCTTGCCAAAAAATAGCTGACCGCTCTAAATGAAATGACCATGGGGTTTTACAAACTGCGAGGAGAGACTTTGGTGCTGTCCAGGTTTCTTCTGATCATCACTCTTCTGATCATCCTCGGTGTCCATTGTTGCCCTGGCCAGGGGGTGAATGCACAGACAGGCAGTTGTGCTCTCAGCCACCTCCTCTGCTTGCTTGACTTGGAAGCTTATGCTTGGGGCAGTTGTGTGGGCCAATGACATTTTTGCCCTGACCTGCTTTCTAGGCCCAGGAGGATAGAGGCAGAGGAGCCTTCTAAAGGACACGCTAGAGAATTCTAAGTAGGAGGGACTTACCTTGGTGGGGAGACAACTGTTTTATATTTCAGGCAGATGTCTTTGGAGAGATCAGTGGTCATCTACTGAAATTAGACTCCCATGAATTCTGGAGTGGTATGGGGTACCACCCTCTTAAAACATTTCTTGTCTCTGTTTCTTGTAGGGTGACAGCAGTATCCGCTATTTTGAAATCACAGACGAATCCCCATATGTCCACTACCTCAACACGTTCAGCAGCAAGGAGCCTCAGCGAGGGATGGGCTACATGTCTAAGCGGGGACTTGACGTCAACAAATGTGAGATCGCTAGGTAAAGAAGGAACCCTGAGTGTCCAGTTGTTCATGACAGAGCAGGCCAGCTCCAGGACTACTGTGGGTGTGTTTGGTTGATTGTAGCTTGTGACCTGTCCTTGCAATGGAGCAGTTACATGGCTTGACTCAGTGTCTCACGTACTCACTTCCTTCATACTGAGGCTGTGGGCAGTGTTTCCTGGTGGGCAAGTGGGTAAGAGCCTTCTGCGTTCATCTCCCAAGTGCCAGGGTTACAGACCCGCACCATCATGTCTGACTTTTTCTTTCTTAAAAGTTACAGTATGCTGGACAGTGGTGGTGCATGCCTCTAATCCCAGCATTTAGGAGGCTGAGTCAAGTGGATCTCTGAGTTTGAGGCCAGCCTGGTCTACAGAACAAGTTCTAGGGCTACACAGAAACCCTGTCTCCAAAAAACAAAAACAAAACAAAACAAAAAAGTAGATGGTTGTAATCTGACCCAAATCCTGTCTTGACCACCTGGTCCCAAATAACTGACTCAGGCTGAATATAAATTATAAATGCTCGGCCAAGAGCTCAGGCTTGTTATTAACTAGTTCTTACAACTTAAATTATCCCATTTCTGTTAATCTATGTATTGCCATGTGGCTTGTGGCTTGTGGCTTTACCTGTCTTCTAGCATGTCTTGCTTCCTGGGCGGCTGGCTGGTGTCTCCTCTCATTCTGCTGCCCTCTTCCCATCATTCTCAGTTTGGCTTTCCTGCCTAACTTCCTGCCCANCTACTAGCCTGTCAGCTTTTTAGTTATTTATTTACTTATTTTCTTAATTTTGTTTATTTGTTTGGTTTGGTTTGGTTTTTTGAGACAGGGTTTCTCTGGGTAACAGTCCTGGCTGTCCTGGAACTCACTCTGTAGACTTGAACTCACTGAGATCCACCTGCCTTTGCCTCCCAAGCGCAGGGATTAAAGGTGTACACCACCACTGCCTGGCCTGTCAGCTTTTTGTTGACCAATGAGAGTAATACATACCCATAGTGTAGAAAAGGATGTTCCACAGCACATGCAGTTGGTAAAGCTCTGGGCTTTTGAGCATAAGTTAAGTTATGTCTCCAGAACCTATGTTCACACACTGTGGTGTACACCTGTAATCCCAGCAATAATGAGATGGAAGGCGGAGGACACAGATCCCTGGAAGCTCCAGAGTCAGCTAACCTGGCCTGTGTGGCAGTGTTCCAGGCCAGTGTGTGGCCCTGCCTCAAACAAAAGGTAGAAGGCAGGGCCANCAGAATGCTTAGTGGGTAAAGACACTCGCCACATGGGCCTGACAGCCAGAGTGTGAAAGTGGAAGAAGGAGCTGACACCATAGTTGTCCTCTGACCTGCCCATTGTGCTGTGCACACACACCCACATACCAACACACACAGAAATAATAATAGATTGTAAAAACTACCAAGAAGGTGACCAGCACCAGCAGTTGTCCCCTGAGTTCTACATGTGTACCATGTGTGTAGAAACACAAGACATAACATGAAACCCAAAGAAAAAAGTTCTGTTCATGTGTCACGTGTTCAGTACCGCGTACTGGCAGGAGAGTCAGCACCTAGGGCATAGATGCTGCCTCCTGTGAGGTATGTGCTCTCCTGTCTGAGGACATGGCGAGTCACTGTGGCATGGCTATGCTTTCCACCAGCACCTGACACTTGGCATTGCTGCAGCCATCTTTTACAGGCCTCTCACACCTGCTGTTTCCAGCTGCATGGATGAGCACAGAGCCGTGCTTAGGCCTGGAGCAGCGGGTGAGGTGGTCAGTGACGTGTGGTTCAGATCCCATGGAACACTACAGAGAGTAGTCTGTGAACGGTCACTCACATGTCACCCACTGCAGCTTTGCCTTATTTCTCCTTTGAAGGTTCTTCAAGCTTCATGAGAGAAAGTGTGAACCTATCATCATGACTGTCCCCAGGAAGGTAAGTGTCCAGGTTTTGGGTTTTAATGTGTGTGGGTGTTTTGCCTGCATGTGTGTCTGTGCACCGTCTGCATGCCTGCCTGCACCTGATGCTTGAGGAGATCAGAAGATGGTGTCAGAGCCCCTGGAACTCTGAGTGCCGTTTGGGTGCTGCGAATCAGACCTAGGTCCACTGTAAGACAACAAATACTTATAACCACTGAGCCACCCATCCCAGCTAGGGTTTCTGTTGCTGTGATAAAACATCATGACTGTAAACAGCTTGAGAAAGAAAGCGTTTATTTCCATTTACAACTCTTGGGTCACACTCCACTGCTGAACTCAGTGTCAGGGCAGGAGCCTGGAGGCAGGAGTTGATGCAGTAGCCATGGAGGGACACTGCTTGCTGGTTTGCTCCGTGACTTGCTCAGTCTGCTTTCTTACAGCACTCAGGACCACCTGCCCAGGGTGGCTCCATTCACAGAGAGTTGTGCCCTCCCACATGAATCGTCCATTGAGAAAATGCACTGTAGGCTTGCCCACAGGGCAGTCTGGTGAGGGCATTTTCACACTTGAGGTTTCCTCTTCCAAAATGACATAAANCTAGCCAGCACACTATCTCTGCAGCTCCATGTACCCAGTTTTTAAGTAACTCATGTTTCAAAAGAAAACTCAGGTCTCAGTGTGATGGCACATGCCTGTAATCCCTGCCATCCAAATCCTAGGAGAATAAGTAAAGGGTGGGGACATACAGCTTGTGGTAGAACACTTGCCCTGCACACATGTGCACACATGTCCTCAGCACTGCAGAAAGATAAACAGCTCAGGAGAGCCCCAGCCTTTCTCGCTCACCAAATGTTGTCCAAATGCCTGTTGCAGTCTGACCTCTTCCAAGATGACTTGTACCCNGACACAGCGGGCCCAGAAGCTGCNCTAGAAGCAGAGGAGTGGTTCGAGGGGAAGAATGCAGACCCGATCCTCATCTCCTTGAAGCACGGGTACATTCCAGGCAAGAACAGGGATCTCAAGGTGGTCAAGAAGAACATTCTGGACAGCAAGCCGGCTGCAAACAAGAAGAGTGATCTCATCAGTGCTCCCAAGAAGACCGCAGACATGGCCAGTGTGGTAAGGAGTGTGTGCTGGGGCAGGGCTTGGCCTGGGTCCTCCGGAACCCGGTCTCTTAACTACCTTTCCCTGGTAAAGCATCATGGGAGTTCAGGGTCACAGGAGCCACGAACTGAGTGCTCCAGGCGAAGGAAATAGTGCCTGTGGGCATTGTATAGCGTTGTGGTGCCTGTGTGGGGCTAGCTGTAAGGATGACCTTGGCTAGAGCCATGGGGGTTGGAGGCAGCCCAGAGGGCACTACCACCAGAGGGCACTGCCACCACAGGAAAGGACAGGTATCTGTCCAGGAGGGGAGGAGCATGGGGACCACACGGACCAGAGTGCCTGAAGTACTAGTGGGGTTAGTGCTTTGGGCCATGACGAGAAGCTAGCATTGGACTTGGAGCCATAAGGTCCCCACTGAGTAAGCTCAAGNGGAGAAATTGGGGCTTCCTCAGAAGACCTAGAGGTGGGTGGGGGGAGCCCTCTGTGACTGACAGGCAGAGGGGTGAGGGGCTGTAGGGCTGTGGGTGCTCTGTAGTTTAGAGGCTTTGTCCGCCCAGGGTGCAGGTGAGGACTGGGAGCCACCCTGAGGCGCTGCACTTTCCTCATGAGCTCTCGTCTGTCTCAGGAAGACCTGGTGTCCTAGTTGGGATGGGGTCTGCTCTTCCCAGAGTAGGAGTGCTGAGCTAAGTGTCCCATTCTGCACTGTTCAACTTCATTAATGCTCTCGGTCACCTTCTTCTGTTTGTTTTCTTAGCAAAACGAAGCCAAGTTGGATGAGATTTTAAAAGAGATTAAATCCATAAAAGACACAATCTGCAATCAAGATGAGCGCATTTCGAAGTTAGAGCAGCAGCTGGCAAAGATGGTGGCCTGAGGCCCGCCCACCTCCACAGAGGGCAGCTGCTCATTGGCGTGCTCCGAGGGAGGGCAGAAAGGGAGGCACTGCCATTTGGAGACATTCCATTTCAGATCTGTCAGCCAGCAATAGGCCACATTCCAGCAGGAACTCAATTCCTCTCCCAAATTGGCAAAAAATGAAAGCTGAGCTTTTATCAGGAAGCTTGTTGGTGTTTGACAGGCCCAGGGACTTGTTGAACTTTTACTACATTTAAAATGCCAGGTATTCTGAATTTTAGAAAACAAANCCACCCCAACCCAGTGTCCTGCCCACACACCTTTTGATGAGTGGGGCCAATGCTACCTTTGCTCTGTGTATTTCTTCCTTTTTAATGTTGCCAAAACCAAAAGTAGCTTTTTTTCTTTGTATTTTGCTACTTTGCAGTATTTGTGTGGTGGTTCTTTTGGGTTTTTTCCCCCCTTAATTTGAAAGGGACAGCACTGTGTCTGTTTATAAACTAAATGAAGATGAGATGATTATTTTGTATGAAGTCTCACAGGAACAATCAGTGTAGCTACACGGCACGGTGCTGGCTTACTCACAGCACAAATCNGGTCATTAATGACTGTCCAGCAGGAAGACTTGAGAAAGCCCGTGGACCCACACACCACCCTCCATTCCCTTGAGTCTGCGATCAAACAGCTCTTGTCCCATCTCTCTCTCCTTGCTCTCTCTCTCCTAGGAGTTGGTGGTTGTACAGATGGAATTTAGCTTCTTGATGCTTCACATGATTATAAGCTAACCCAAGCTAGCATGCATTTCTCCAGTTTTGTTCTAAGCAGACTCTGTCTTGTCCATCCCCTCCAGCATTGTGGTTCATTTCCGGTCCATATCAGACAAGCGCACCCAAGACAAAAGAATGGACAGGTGTTGAGTGTTCTTGTCCATCAAAGCAGCTTGCCTGGCCTTTGGGTGTGGTGTGGGGCTTGAACCCAGGAGTTGTGAGCAGAGCCTCTCCTGGCGGTCTCTGTTTCCCCACATCTCCTGTCCTCTGCTCCTCACTCCACTGCCTCCTGTCCCAGGCACCCAGCCAGTCCTGTTTTTCCGCTGCTTGTCAGGCCTAATCAGTCCAAAGGATGTGACCTGAGGTCTCTTGAATGATGCAGCTGAGGGAAAAGTCCAGAGGAAAGTAGAAAGGGGGTATAGAGATAGGCTGTAGCTCGCCATGCGCAGGCACGATCCACTGTGCCATACAAACCAGGCTACTGTTCCCCACTGTTGACCGTGGCTGTGTGTGGCACAGCAGTTCCCTGGACCTGCAGAAGACAGACTGAACCTTACCTGCCTCCTAGGGCAGCTGGAGCTTAGCTCAGTTTCACATCCTTATGTTGCATGTTTGTGAAGGCAGATGACCAGATAGTGTCCTAAGGATCATGGAAGGCAGGCCTTGGCAAGTGTTCATGCTTGTGTGGGCACAGTGCTGGCTGCAAGCAAATCTACAGGGTATCAGGACAGAGGCAGAGTGTGGTGGCAGCTGCTTAGAGTGTGGACTGACTGGGCACTGTGCTCTCAGCCACCCACNCGGGTTGCTAGCTCCACAACTCCAGGGCACCTGAACCTTTGTGGATTTGTGTGTGTGTCCTGTGTTTTTAATGTTGAAGTGGATAATGNGATGTAAAGAAAACGATTAGTGGCTTACAGACACACGGCACTGTATGCGTGTGTTCTGCTGGGGACCTTTGTTTCAAGATTCAGAAATGCTCTGGAGTCTGTTCCAATTAATTACGTAGCAGTTGTTGGGGCTAGTGATGAAGCACCCGGGGGAATGTGGTTCAGAGAGAGAGGAAGGAGCGAGGAGAAACCAGCGACCACAGTGTGTGTGTGCCAGGCTCACAGTAGGCCCTTGATACCTTGTGGTGGATTCTTTTTCCCTGTTTTGTCCCTGTCTTCTTAAAGCCATGACACCAGAGGAGGACAGTAAACAGCTCCCAGATCCGCTCTTATAGAGTGGCCATAGTGTTCTGTCAAAACACTTGCTTCCATTTTCAAAGATAAAAGACATTGATTACAATCGTGTGCTGTGTTTCTTTCATACCTCAGTTGTCTCTGAGGCAGCCATACCTCTGCTGGACACAGGTATGCTGCTGCAGCAGCCAGGCGACAGTGCTCTCTGAGAGTGAGTACTAGGAGTGGGGATGGGCCCTGCACTCCAAGGAGGGGTGATGAGGAAGCTAGAGCTGTGGTCCAGATCCTCACAGACCTGCCTGGCAGATCCTGCCTCCAGCCATGGCCGTCAGTGTGACCTGAAGCCAAGCTCATCTTCTCCCAGTTTTTCCCTGGTTTGGGGAAAAGATGGTAATCCCATGTGCTTTGGAGTAGAGAAACACCCAAGCCGGGCCTCTTGCAGGGACACCATGGCCAGAATGGGGAGGGCGGGGGAGCTGCTCCGTGGATATTTGAGACAGAGTGTCATGTAGCCCAGGCTGACCTCAAATCTTCCTGCCTCTACCTTCCAAGTGCCTGGGATCACAGGTGTGCTCCACCATGCCTGGTTCACATGGTGCTGAGGATCCAGCTAGGGGCTTGGTGTGTGTTCAACAAACGCTGGACCTGCTGAGCCACATCCTCAGACCTGGCTTCTGTTTGTTCTAACTGTTGTTTAAGGCAAGGTCTCAGTGCCAGGAGTAGTGGTGCATACCTACAATCCCAGCACACAGAGCTGAAGCAGGGCCAGCTAGACCTTGTCTCAAAAAGAAAAAAGACAAGCTCTCAGGTACCCCAGGCTGTCTTTGAACTTGCTAAGTGCTAGATAGCCCTGAGCCTCTTGCCTCTGTAGCATGGGTTGCACACTCAGCGGGGGGTAGGGAGGGGTGGGGCCCTCAAAGCGGGTTTTCAGTAGAAAGGAACTATGCCTGTGCTGTGTTCCAGTGGGCCTGGTGTTCTCATTGCACCTTCTGACTTCTCCTTTTCTGTTACTCCATCCCCGATGACATTTCAGTATTTGTAGGGAAGAAACCCCCTGTTTACCTTTTCTTGGTGTTTCTAAAAGTGACAGGAAGCTGTCTTCCCCCCAGTCCTTCCTCCTGAGCAGAGGGATCAGCAGCTGGTTCTCNGTTCACCCGAGGGGGAGAGGGGGAGAGTTGGCAGACCTCTCTCTGAGGACCCCAGCTGTAGGGAGAGGCCTAGCAGTCTGTTTACGACTGGCCTGTTGTCTGGTTTTGGCCACCTTGAGCCTTTGCCAGGAGACCTCACAGTTCTGTGTCCCTCNCTCGCAGACGGCCAACCAGACGTTGTCTGGAGAGAACTTACTTTTTAGGGTTACTTCCCCCCTGTAGTTAGTGCTCTGTGTCCAGAAAAACTTGCTGTTGGGTCTTAAGCTGTTAACTCCTTCCGTTACAGTCCGGAATCCTGAAGTTGTCACTGGTTCATGGACATGAGTCGTGGTCAATGGCACAGTTTTCTTTGGAGGGAGGCGTATTTGTTGTTCATATTTGTTGCTCAGGGTAGACTGTGCCCTCTAAACACTGGAAAGGTGGGTCCTTTACTCCACTGCTAGAGGTCACGTGCANGAGGACAGTACCTTTCTTGAAGGCAGGCCCACAGGCGGGGCCAGTTTAACATGCATAGCTTTTTACTCACACTTTTCACCTGAGAGCTTCGCCCCTAAACACCAATGGGACATAAATCGAAGACTTAGAGGGGTGAGAATTGGCCCCACAGTTACTGGTCACATGCCTGTAGTCGTTTAAGTATATTGAGTAAGAAACATTAAAAAAAATAGGTTGTAGCTAGGGCTGGAGAGGGCACAGAAGTTAGGATTGTGTATTTAGCCACATTAGGTGGCTCCATTCCAGGCAATCTGATGTCCTTGTCTGACCTTTGAGATGTCCTTGTCTAGTGCACAGACACACAAATACACATAAAAATAAACCTTAGAAAAAAATACAGTTGATTCTGACTTTTGCCTTTAATATACAATATTTATTGTGTATGTACATAACTGGCTGGATATGGCAGCAGACACCTAAATCCCAGCACTCTGGAGGATTGAGAGTTCAAGGCTAGCCTGGGCTATAAAAGAAGTTCCCCAANAGCCAGGACTACACAGGTTTTACAAACGCTGTCTTGAAAACACAAAAATGGAAGAAAAAATAAGAGAAGAATGGTGTTTTGGTTTGATTTGTTTATTTGAGAAAAGGTCTCACTCTGTAGCTTTAGTTGAAACAGAACTCACTGTGTAGAGCAGGCTGGCCTCAAACTCACAAAGATCCACCTGCCTCTGCTTTCGCAGTGCTATGACTGAAGGTGTGTGCATACCCAGTGGTATTTACGTTTTTAAGTAGTTGACAGAAATGCAAAGAAAGATTATTTAGTGAGAAGAATCATGAAATTCAAAGCCCACTGTCTATAAACAATCAGAACATGCTGGGGCTGGACAGCCAGCTCAGCCGCTGAAAGTGTAGACTTCCTAGCACCCACATCAGGTAGCTCACAACCAGGGATCCAACACCCACTTCTGGCCTCTGTGAGTGCCTGCACTTCGCTGCACACACCCATAGAGAGATACACATAATTAAAAATAGAATATATTATTTTAATTTCAACATGCCATACATTGTGGCTGTTTTTCCTGAGTACTTGGAGATCTGTGTGACAGAGACAGTTTTGCTACAAAACCTAAAATACTGCTGTCTTAGTGTTTATAAACCACCATAGCCAAAAACAGCTTGGAGAGGGAAGGGTTTATTTCATTTTACAGCTTGTAATCCATCATCCAGGAGTCAGGGTAGGAACTGCAGACAGGAACCTTCTATAGTCAGTGTTCTCTGGAAGAACAGTGGCTTACAGGCTATGCTCCAGCCAGTCCAGCAATCGCTACATCCTGAGGGAAAGTCCAGGGACTCAATAGTTGTTCNGTCCATGAGGCTGGATGTCCTAGCTGGTCTTCAGTCTACATTAGCGTCCTGAAGAGGTAGGCTCTAATGCTAGTGAAGAAATGCCTCAGTTGCAAGATGGGTGGGCATGCCAGTGAGAATGAGGACAAGCAGGCAAAAAGTGAAGGCTTCCTTCTTTATATAGGCTGCCACAAGAAGGTGTAGCCCAGATTGAGAATGGATCTTCCCACCTCAGATGATGGATCAAGAAAAATCCTGCCTGGCAGTAGTGCCCTACACCTTGAATCCCAGCACTCAGGAGGCAGAGGCTGGTGGATCTCTGAGTTTGAGGCCAGCCTGGTCTACAGAGTGAGTTCCAGGATGGCCAGGGCCACACAGAAACCCTGTCTTGAAGAAACAAAAGAAAAATCCTTCACAAGTGTGCCAGGCTGCTGGGTTTTTTACTTAATTCTGATGACTGGTCATGTTGACAATCGCCATCACAAACCTAGAGACAGGAACTGATGTAGAGGCCATTGAGGAGTGTTGCTTACTGCCCTGCTCAGTTTGTTTTCTTATACACCCTAGGACCAACTGCCCAGGCGTGGCAACACCCACAGTGGGCTGGGCCCTTCCACATCAATCCTCAATTAAGAAAATGCCCCCATACTTGCCTACAGGCCAATCTTACAGAGTAATCTTCTCAGCTGAGTTCTCCCTTCCCAAATAACTCTAGCTTGTGTCAAGTTGACAAAACTAGCTAGCATAATTGACTGACCCCTTATTAACCTGACACACAAGCACATCACTACTTAACCAGAACCTTTCCTTTCTCATTTGTCCCCAAGATGGCATGTTATTAATACCACAATATAAAACATTCCAACTTTTAAAAAGTCCCACATCCTTTAAAGATTCAAATGTTAAGTCTCTAAAACATAAAAAATTGAGCTGAGATTTAGCTCAGGAGTTAAGGGCACTTATTTTTACAGAGGAGCTGGAGTCAATTCCCAGCATCCATGTGTTGGCTCACAACCAGTCCCAGGGGATCCAATGCTCTCTTCTGACCTCAGTGGACACCAGACATACATACACAATTACACATGCAGGCAAAACACTTGTACACACAAAATAATAAAAGCCTTTAAAAATTAGAAAAACAAAGCATTCAAAGTTCAAAGGCTCTCTAAAATAACCAAAACCTCTAAAATTTCCAAAGTGTCTGTAAAATTCCAAAGTCTCTAAAACACTGTAGGTCCCTATAAAATCAAAACAAATACTTTTTTACTCCCAAGAGGGTAAAGCCAGAGCACAGCTGTGACGAAATCAAAGCAAAACCGAAGCGTAAAGAGTTCAGTGCTCGACCTCTGGGACCTACTCACGATCCTCTGGGCTCCAAAGGACCCAGGGTACTTGTCAGCTCTGCCCTCGGCAACAGGCAACAGCTTGTCTCCTAGGCTCTGGCCAGCTCCATGCCTCAGCTGCTGCTGTCCGTGGTGGTNGTTCCGAGGTACCGGCATGTCCAAGACGTCAGATCTTTACTGCAGGGCTGCACCTCCAGTAGCCTCTCCCAGGCTCTATGCAGGGAGCCTGACCTTGCTATGTGGTGCCAAGCCTCAGCTGCTCTCCATGACCCTTTCATGCTTTAGAACCAGTACCACCTGGGAAACTCCTACACGTTACCAAGTTTGGCCAGCATGAGATGCAGCCTTTGCTGCCTGTAGGCCACACTCCATAGCTTCTGGGTGCTGACTCCAAATTTACAATCCTCAGTGGTGCTGGTTTCTCATTAATCATGGCTGAGTCTTCACACCTTTTTTTTATGAGAAATATTTCTTTTTTTCTTTTTTTATTAAAAGATTTTCTATTCATTTTATATACCAACCACAGATCCCCCTCTCTTCCCTCCTCACGGCCCCCAGCATTCCCACCAACCCACCCCCTATTCCCACCTCTTCCAAGGCAAGGTCTCTCACAGGGAGTCAGCAGAGCCTGGTACATTCAGTTGAGACAGGACCAAGACCTTCCTCCCTGCACCAAGGCTGCACCAGGTCCACCATAGGCACTGGACTCCAAAAAGCCAGCTTATGCACCAGGGGCGGGTTCCGATCCCATTGCCTGGGGGCCCCCTAAAGAGTTCAAGCTAAACAACAGTCTTGAGTATCCTGAGGTCCTAGTCCAGTACCATGGAGGCTCTACAGCTATTGGTCCACAGTTCACGCATTTCCACTAGTTTGGCTGGCCGTCTGTACATTTTCCCATCATCATCTCGATGCCCCTTGCTCATAGAATCCCTCCTCTCTTTCATCGATTGGGCTTCTGGAGCTCAGCCTGGGGCCTGGATCTCTGCATCTGCTTCCATCAGTCTCTGGTTGAGGACTCTGTGATGACAGTTAGGGTATTCATCCATGTGATCACCAGAGTAAGCCAGTTCAGGCACCCTCTCGACTATTGTCGGTAGTCTAAGGTGGGGTCATCTTTGTGGATTCCTGGGAACTTACCTAGTATTCTGTTTCTCCCTATTCTCATGATGAAACCACATGTTCTTAAAGCTTAATATATTGAGTGGCCCCAATAAGAGTGTTTAAGGGGCTCTTAAACTTCCCTCTGAAACTTCACAAGCCAGGGGAGCAAGCATACAAGACACAAACCTGAAGGGGACATTCCTACACCCATGATGATCGGATGTGCAGCCAAGACCCTGGTAGAGCTTCAGAGAAAGGCTGTCTCCATCAGCTGGCCTGGAAGGGGCCTTTTGAGATCTGCAATGCCTCAGGAAGGTTATGGGAGGCGTGGATTGCTCAGGCTTTTTTTTTTTTTTTAAGACAACCTTTGTAGTCCTTGATGTCCTCAGCCTCCTCATTGCTAGATTTATAGTGCATACCAGTATGTTTGGCTTTGGCCTATCAGCACACCACAGCTTCAGGTGTGGGGAGAGACACTTTCTGCTACCTAAGGCACCCAGTGAGCTGGAGAAGGGACTGCTGCCTCTGAGGGAATGCCCTACGCTTCGGTCTTTAATGTGGAAACAGCTTCAGATGCTGCCCATGCAGGCATCCAGAATCTGGGCTTGAAAGTGAACACAAAGCCTCGAGGTGGTAGCACATGCCTTTAATCTCAGCACTCCAGAGGCAGAGGCTGGCGGATCTCTGAGCTTGAGGCCAGCCTGGGCTACAGAGTTCCATGACAGGGCTATGCAGAGAAATTCTGTCTTGAAACACACCCCCACCCCAAAAAAGAAAGTGAACATCCCATACCCTGTTCCTGTTTGAGGAGGGGAATCGAATCTGGTGGGTAGCAGGGGGGCAGTAGCCATTTCCCCTTCAAATAACTCAGACAAGCAAAACTACAAGCCCCCTGGAGTGGAAGATCCAGCCTGGCCTTCTAGAGCAAAGCAGTCCTTTCCTTACTTTCTGACACCTTTGCCTCCAGTTGATGGAGATCTTGGAAATGCNAAGATGGCAAAGACTGTATCTGACAGGCCAGGTTTTAATTTTTTAAGATTTATTTTTATTTTTAATTATTATTGTTTGTGTATGAATGCTTTGCTCACATGTATGTCTGTGTACCATGGGCTTGCCTAGTGTCCACAGAGGCCAGAAGAGTTCACTGGATCCCCTGAAACTGGAGTTGCAGACAGTTGTGAGATGCCATGTAGGAGCTGGGAACTGAACTCAGGTCCTTATGACTTGTATTCAGCAAAGCCAATGGGTGCTGGACCTTAGCAGTGGTCTAGCCTGGGAACCAAAGGCTGTTTATAGGCCTGCTGAGAGTAATATTATTTATCCCTCTCCAAGGTACTTGTGTGATCCTAAACACAAAGGACATGGGGGAGACATCCTGCCAAGAATCCTGTCTGCCCTCCTAAACAGTCATTTTTCTTTCCCGAAAGATGACATTCTAGGAGCAGTATGGGTGTGTTTGAGCCTGAAGCTATCTCCTAGGCTGAGTAGAGTCCAGCCTGCTTCTTTGAGTCAGTGGCTTTTAAAATTTACCCACCATGGGGCTAGAGAGATGGCTCAATTTGTAAAGTGCTTGATGGCCAAGCTTGGGGACCTGGTTTGGATCCCCAGCCTCGACAGAAATGTTAGGCCTAGCAGTGTATGTNTTGGGGGCGGAGGGGGGAGGGTCCCTGGAGCATGCTGGTCAGTTAGGCTAGCAGAATCCTTGGTCCAGTTTCTTTGAGACTCTGTCTCCAAATAACTAAATAAGTAAGATGATGAAGCAGTTGAGGAAGACGCCAGGAACACCTGTGACACACAGACAAACAATCAGGTGAAACACTCACGAATTTTGTTTGTTTGCTTTTGTTTTTTGAATCAGGGTTTCTCTGTGTAACAGCCCTGGCTATCCTGGGACTCCTGTAGACCAGGCTAGCCTCGAACTCACAGAGATTCACCTGCCTCTGCCTTCCGAGTACTGGGATTAAAGGTGTGAGCCACCACTGTTCAGCTATAAAATTTTAAAAATCAAAAGAAAAATTTTTAAAGTTTCAGGTTGTACTGGGATGGACAGAATCAGTCATTGCCCATCTACACATTTCCAAGATTCCCTTAATAATTGGCTGTGTACCAGCCATCATGATCCTGGCCAGTTGAAGCTCGGGCCAGCTTTGGTCACCCCATGCTTCCTCCCTGTTTAATGAAGTCACTGGGTTTCAGTTTCCCCTCCCAATGCCCACTTAGAAATAACTGGCACTTAGTGCAATAAAAGGTACCAGGCAGACATCCTGGAACTGTGTGGCTGGGAGCCTGGAGAGCCCTTCCCCCAAAATCAGCTGAAACAAGACTGGGTTCAGGACAGGGATGGCTGTTCAGGAGGCTGGGGGTTGTTCACAGCCTTACTTGTCTGCCAAGTGGGAGCCACAGTGTCACTTTTGAGATGGGACTGTGTCAACAATGACTAGTAATTACCACCCAAAAGCACATTCTCCCCAGCAGGCCCAGAGACGGACCTCAGTACCCAGGCTAGCTGTCCACTGGGTTCCAGCACCTATCAGCATTGTTGATTGTAATTCCTGAGACACACTCCAGGAACTTAGAACTCGTGAGGGACATAGGAACATTGTATCCTCCCAGACTGGTCACAGCAGGCTGGGATGCAGGGCCGAGCTGAGATACAGGCTCTAATAGGCACCTTTTGTATCCACTCTAGCTTTGCCGCCTACCAGCAGATCACCCTGGGCAGGATACTTCACTCCTCTGGACCTGGTATTTCTCATCTATAAAATGGGGGCAGCAATAATACCTACCCCATGGACAATTATAATGGTTAAAGTGCCCAGAACAGTGCCTGGGAAACCTGAGCAGCAACTATTTCTTTTTTGTTGTTGTTGTTTTGTTTTGTTTTGTTTTGTTTTTGGAGACAGGGTTTCTCTGTGTAGCTTTGGCGGCTCCTTTCCTGGAACTCATTGGGTAGCCCAGGCTGGCCTCGAACTCACAGAGATCCGCTTGCCTCTTCCTCCTAAGTGCTGGGATTAAAGGCGTGCGCCACCACCACCCGGCTCAGCAACTATTTCTTTTTTATTTCTTTTTTATTTTTTTATTATTAAAACATTCGATGTACAACTGCAGGAGAGATAATATATAGATAGCTTGAACATAAATAGAGGTACAAATTCTTATCCTAATAGTGAAATGTTTCACTAAAGTATGCCCAAACCCAAACTTATTTTATGCTACAGTCATCCTAGGGTCCTTCCTGCTAGGTAGCCTCCCTGGATCTGTGGCTTGCAGAGTGATTGTCCTTTGGTTTATATCTAGTATCCACTTATTAGTGAATACATACCATGTTTGTCCTTCTGAGTCTGGGTTACCTCACTCAGGATGATATTTTCTAGTTCCATCCATTTCTTAATGCTAGGTACTGTGCTAGGACAAGGAGATGNCANGCTGAGCAAAACAGACATGGCTTTCCTCCTGAAGCTTCCAGGGAGACAGGCACATATCAAGCAGGGGCAGGGCTGAGTGCTCTGTAATGACAAGAGAGGCATGCAGTGAGCTGGGAAGGCTTGAGGAGGCACGTGAACTAGATAGTCTGGTGAGTGAGAGGCAGTTGTTGATTAGAAGAAAATAAAAAAGTATGCTAGGCAGAAGGAACACAACCTACAGGCGAAGAGACAAATCTGGCCCTCCACCTGTTCTTGTAAATAAAGTTTTATTGAGACACAGTCCATCCATTTGTTTACATACCATAGCTGCTCTTACAACTTAACAGATTCACAAAACAGTAAAGGTTTACTATCTGGTCCTCTCCAGAAAAAGCTCTCTTGTGGGTAATGAGTTGAGTTCGTTCTGTAATATCTGAAGAGGCTGCCAGACCCTTCCAGAGAATCTTCCACAGAGATCTGGAAACCAATAGGATTGGTGCCACTTGTGGCCTTGGGAAGGAGCCATGGTTTGCAGCCCTAAGCAGCAGTCAGACGTGAAGGTAACTGATCCCATGGACCCCAGAAAAAAAGAAGGCAAGAACTATGTCAGTATGCAGAGTGTCCATAAAGTCCTTGTTCCCTTCAATATCTCTGTTTCCTAATTATAACNTACACACAGGGCTGAGGATATGGCTCTGGGCAGAGGGCTAGCACATGGGAGAGCCCTGGGTTAATTCAGTAGTACCTAAATACAGGAAAACAAATGAACATGACATCATTATGGGCATTTAAAAATCCCTATAAAAATGTAGAGGGTGGCAAAGGAGATGGTACCCACGCTGCTGCTTAGGGGCAGCCATGTGAGCTCAGATCAGGTCACGTGGTGATATTTTGTTTGTACTCTAACGAATAAAATTTGCCTGAAGATCAGAGGACAGAGCCAGCCACTAGATTAAACATAGAGGCCAGGCAGTGGTGGCACACACCTTTANTCCTAGCACTNGGGAGGCAGAGATAAGTCTGGATTTTTTGTGAGTTCAAGGCCATCCTGGACTACANGAGATTAATCCAGTCTAAAAGAGAAACAGAACCAGGCAGTGGTGGCACACACCTTTAATCCCAGTACTTGGGAATCACATGCCATTAATCCCAGCACTAGGAAGGTTGAGACAGGAAGTGAAATGCCTTGCAGAGAAAGGAATATGAGGCGTGGGGGAGACAGGAGTTCAGCCCCCTTTCAGCTTAGGACTCAGGGCATTTAGTCTGAGGATTCGTGGAGACACGATCTTCTCTTTTCAGCCAAGGAGTTGGTGAGGTAAGAGGTGGTGGCTGTGGCTGTTCTGCTTCTCTGATCTTTCAGCTTTTACCCCAATATCTGGCTCNGGGTTTTTATTATAAGACCATTTAGGATCCGTGCTACAGGGTCAAGCCGTTAGCACCCACACGATCGAGCTTTGCTGTTCACTCGTGTCTGTGTCCTGCTTTTCCCTTGATGGGTAGGACGTGCTTTACAGGCACACCACAGGAGCATGGCGTCCATGCCTGCAATGCATATGAACTTGAATTTCCCGACAAATCAGTCTCCTCCATCCCTCNCTCCCTCCCTGTCTTGTGTTGTGAANCAGGGGCTCACTCTGTAGACCAGGCTGTCTTCAAACTCACAGGCATCCACCTGCCTCTCCCTTTTGAACGCTGGGATTAAAAGTGTGCNTCACCATGCCTGGCCCTGTTTGTTTATCTGTTGACATAGAGCCTGGTCCCTAGCCCTGGCTGGNCTGGATCTCCATTTGTAGTTCAGGTTGAACTTGAACTTACTGTAATCCTCCTGCCTCAGCCTGCAGAATGCTAGAATTACACCTGTGTGCCACCACACCCACCTCCAATCTCTTTTATGCAAATGATCATTGCTGTGGTCTAGGAGGGATTTTGAATCTTTCCAGGCTCTGTTTCTAAAAAGCAGAGCAGAGACTGGTGGCACTGGGCCTACGGTCCCAGCTCCGTGGGAAGTAGGATCATGAGTTCAAGGATTGCTGGCCCACAAAGTGAGTTCAAAGCCAACCATAGGAATTTAGCAAGCTCCTGCCTCAACCAAAGGCCTGGGAGGTGGAATGTTTGCCCAGCATGCATGTTTGATAACCAATGCCTGTGCACTTTGAATGCCCACAAGTGTGCTAAAAGTGAGCTGAGACATAAGAAAAGATTTTTGGAAAATTTGCTTAAACAATGATACATAAATTATGAAGCTCAGGGCTTGACAAGATGGCTAAAGGCACTTGCCAACAAGTCTCACAACCTGAGTTCAATCCCCAGAACCCACATAGTAGGCGAAAACTGACTCTTAAAAGTTGCCCTTTGTCTTGTACACACACACACACACACACACACACACACACACACACAGAGTAATAAAAATTAGTAAATCTAGAAGCTTCAAGCTGGCAAGGTTCAGGTATCCTGCCAAGGGTACTCAGGAGACCCAAAAGGAAAACGGAGATCCGACTGGTTTGGAAAATTCCTAGTGATCAGTTATAACTGTACTGGCTACTTCCTATTGGTTGATTATAACTGTACTGGCTACTTCTGATTGGTTGATTATAACTGTACTGGCTACTTCTGATTGGTTGATTATAACTGTATTGGGTACCTCTCATTGGTTGACTATAACTGTATTGGCTACTTCTGATTGGCTGATTATAACTGTATTGGCCACTTCTGATTGGCTGAGTGCAAGTTCCATCTGTAGGTAGTTTCAAGAAATGGCTAAAGCTTTGTTTGTGTCTGTTTGCAAATCAAGCAGGGCCTGTCTTTCTCTAGCTGCCTGTCTGTTTGCTCAGGGTCCCTCAGTCTGCCTCCTTTTAAATCTGCTTTAGCAAGCACGGATATGATTCTTAGNCCCTGCTTTGTACTCCATCAAGGGACAGATTTCCCTGGTGTAGGAGTTATGTGTTTCCCCAAATGTTCTCATGTTGAGAACATTTGCTTTGGTCCTTGAGGGTGGTGGGGAGTCTTGTGAGCTCCATTCCTAGAGGCACAAAGCTGCTCACTGTGGCTGCTGGCCTCACAGGTGTCAGGTGCAGGAGGATGTGGCTTCATGGTCCCCACACAGAAAGNATGAACTGGAATCCACTTGACAGTGTGCGCACCTCTAGAAAGCAAGTGTCCCTGCTCGATGGACCTTGATAGGGCTGAAAGGCTGCTGTCTCCTGCCGAATAACCTGGCTAGGGTGGAGCTGGGTGGCAGGGCCCTTGCTGGGACAAAGAACAGTCACTGTTCCTTTCCATATTCCGCACATCACAGCCCAGATTTGAGTCCAGTCGCTGCAGCTTATCTGTCTATTCAGGCGGGGTCAGCTTTGGGCCTCAGNGCTGGCTTCCTCAGGCAGCTGAAAGATCCTATCATGACTGACCACAGAGCCTTGAGTCTGTCTGCCTGTCTTTCTTTTCTGTTTTGTGTGTTTGCTTGCTTTATTTAAAACATTTTTATTTCATTTATTTATTTTATGTATGTATATATGCATACACATTCATGCCAGGGTGTGTGTGTGTGTGTGTGTGTGTGTGTGTGTGTGTGTGTGTGTTTGAGAGAGAGAGAGAGAGAGAGACAGACAGACAGACAGACAGACAGAGAACAACTTTCTGGAGTCAGTTCTACTAGGTAGATTCCAGGACTTGAACTCAGGTTATCAGAGTTTGGTGGCAGGCACCTTTATACACATCCCTGTTTTGTTTTTTGAGGTATGCTGTGGGACCCTGGTCGGCCTGCTGTTCATTGTATAACCCAGGCTGGCCTCAGCCTCACAGTGCTGGGACGACAGGCATGAACTACACCATACCTTGCTCTTTTATTTTATTGGAACGGTCTCATTTTGTACCTCAGGCTGACCTCAAACCCTTGTTCTTCTTGTCGACTTTTGAGTGCTGGGGTTACAGGCATGTACCACCTCGCCCTGCTGGCTTTCGTTTTTAAACAATCTACATGCATGGCAGGGTATCCCTTATCTTTATATGGGTCCTGAGCCTGGCCGTGCAAAACCGCAGGGTAGACCTTGGAGGCTAATCTCTTTCTCCCCTTCCAGATCTGTGCTATGCACACTCAGCCTGTGCTTGTGTTGTGCCGCCAGNCTGGCTACTCACCCCTGTGGTCACCTCTCCTGCCTGACTCTACAGCCCACCCGGGAGTGACACATTTCCTGGAGGTGGTGGGGTATATGGTAATGGCCTATTGACCTGTTTACCAGCTGGCCTCACCGTCCCATGAAGAAACCACAAGAGGAACAGCGTGAGACCGTGGCAGGTGTCCAACCTGAGATGTAGGGTTGGCCCAAGGAACAAATTAGGGAGGAGAAATCCACTGGGGAACGGGGAACGTCACTGCCCAGGGAGCTCTTGAGTGCTGCTGAAGGGACCTGCTGAATTATTTGTGGAGTGGTGAAGACAGGGTCTTGCTCTTTAGCCCAGATTGGCCTCAAACCCATGGCATTCTTCCTGCCTTGGCCTCCCCAGTGCCTGGGTTGTAAGTGAGAGCCACCGTATCTGGTTATGTACGCACGTTATGAACCGAGTGAGAAGAAAACATCCTACTGCCCAGGAGAAAGGAGGATCCTGAGGCCAAGCTGAACTGTAAAGATGGGACACACACACACACACACACACACACACACACACACACACACACACACACACGCCACGGCGCGGAAGCTATTCTATGCACGAGCCCCAAAGAGGTGTGTACTTTGTGGTTCCCGTCCCTCTACCTCCCATTTTCCATCTTGAATGGAACTGAGACTTGGTCCTCCTTTTCATCTGGCCTCAGCCTCTCACCGCAAGGTTCTTTCTGGCCATCACTCTCCATTGCCCAGGGAGAAATGCTGTGACTCTNCTCCGACGTCTCACTCAGATGTCCCCTCATTTGTAAGGTCCCGTACCTTCCTTGTATTTTCGAGAGTGGTATCAGGCCAAGCATGTCACTGTCACACTGCCCACCTGATTTCAATCAGACTTGTCAACCAAAGCTGTCACAAACAAGGGAGTGTGGGGTGTCACGTGACCAGCCTGAGTAACCGCTTCTCACTTCCTTCTTCCACACCCTGCCGTTGGGGGTTGGCAGATTGGGACCACAAGTGTCTGGCAGTGTGGGCTGGGGCCTTGTCACTGAGGCAGAGTCATTTCTGGGCCCTGAGGCAGCTGCCCCATGCTCTGCTGAACACGGTAAGTACTGATTTGCAAAACTGTGGGGAGTGGCTGGGGGCCCAAGGGACAAGAAGTCTGCCTTTCCATTGCTAGCACACAGGGCAGGACCTGCGGCCCTTCTGAGTGGCACTGGGGCTCTGGACTAAGGTCTCTGTGGAGACTGGGTCTTCTCCAGTCTTTGCTGTGGGCCTCTCCTGGTACTGCCTAATTACTGTGCGGTTATTAGGCCACGGCTGCTGCTGAGCCTCTGAATGGAGACGCAGAGAAGTCTGGGCCTTCTCCCTAGAAACTATCCCATCCCCTCTTTTCACAGGTGGAAAACTTAAGGTCAGAGCTAAGACTAAGTCTGGAAGAGTCCAGAAAGGATGGTGTGACGCTTGTCTTGAGGTTGTTTAGGCATGAAAATATTCTTTGGGATTTGCTCTCTCTGTCTCTCTTTCAAATTAGGTATAGTTTCCATTTGTTCACCAGGCTAGCCTGGAACTCTATGTAGCCCAGGCTAGCCTCTTGCCTTGGCCTAGTGCTGGGGTTCCAGGCATGCACCACCATACCAGCCTTCTTTGATTTGTATATTATTATTGTGTGTGTGTGTGTGTGTGTGTGTGTG
>LZPO01057486.1:1081283-1096806 GCA_001675575.1 Neotoma lepida
GGCAGGTAGTTGGTAGGCTAAGTTTACTCCCAGTCCTTGCCTCCCCCCCTGTGTCAGGGGCTGCCCCCCTCCCTCCCATCACATGGGTGTTTCACTTGACAACCCATCTGGACAAGAGCTCAGATTCTTCTCCCTGTCTGGCACAAGTCACAGGGTGTAAGAGTGTGTACTAGTGTAAGCACAGGAGTGTGTGTGAGGGACATGAACTAGGCAATGGAGGGGTATCTGGAAGAGGAAGAGTTGCTGCAGGGGTGGGGGGAGACTGAGGATGTGGGTGAAGGGATGATGAAGACCCATCTGGGGGATGCCGAAGTTAGAGAGGATGGGGGAAGAGCAAGCTAAGACCTCGGGGTTCTGCCGAGGGCAGCCATCCTGAAGGGGGACTGTGGGAAAGGCAGTTGAGGGCTGGGGTGAGGAAGGGAGGGGGCCCAAGTGGGATTTCAGCCTTGTGGAGTGTGAAGGCCCTCCAGGTGTTTCCCTAAGGCAAACACTGTTTGACACCATCAGCTGTCAGGGGAATGCTCAGGGAAACTCCACTGAGGGTCACACCACAAAGACTGAAACTGAAAAGGACAGCAGCACCCTACTGGATGGGAGGGGCTGGGGTGCCCAGCGTGGCTGGTGGAGTTATTCATGGCAGCACCCAATTGCTGGTGAGGAATTGGGGAGGGGGCTGGGGCACTCACCATGGTTGATGGGGTCCCGAATGGTACATCTGCTTTGGAAACCAGTTGGGCAGATTCCCAAAAAGTTCAACACAGTCTTTGTGCAGCTTGGGGATCCAACTCTCGGGTGTTTGCCATGCAAATACATGCTGATCTGAATCCATTCCCAGGCTGGTAGCAGCCTCAGTCCTAACAGCCAAATTCAGCCGGTGAAGGGGTAACTACATTGTGGTACGTCCATACGGTAGACTAGTACTCAGGATGAACGAGAGCAGATACCAGCACAGCTGCTGACANGAAGAGCTCACTCACTGGACAGCAGAAGCCAGGCACAGAGGCTGTATGTAGAACGTGGATTCCAATGGCACAATGTCCAGGAAGAGGCTGTAGAGATGCTCGGTGGTTAAGAGCACCAGCTGCTCTTCCAGAAGACCTGGGTTCTGTCCCCAGCACGTGGGAGCTCACAACCACCTGCAATTCCAGCTCCAGGGTATTGATGTCCTCACTTCCATAGGCACCAGGCATATGTGTGATGCACATACACACTTGCAAGCAAAACATTCAAACACATGAAATATTTTTTAAAATGTAAAAAATAAAAGCTCAGGAAGGGGCTTGAGAGGTGGATCTGTGCTTAAGAGCATTTACCACTCTTGTAGAGGACCTGAGTTTAGTTCCTAGCACCCAGGTCTTGTGGCTCATAACCACCCATAATTCCAGCTCCATGGGATCTAACACCCTCTTCTGGCCTCCCTGAGCACTGCACTCATGCACATATGCCCATACTGAAACGTATCCACATGTATAATTTTTAAAAAATTTAAATATTTTTAAAAGTTCAGAAGGGCTAGGGAAAGGGCTCTGTAAGTAAAAGTATTTGTCAGCCAAACTCAAGGATCTGAGTTTGGAGCCCCAGATCCCTCGTGCTTTGTGGTGAGTTGGNATATAAAGATGGAGAAATGTTGTGGGATAATCTTTTTGTACACTGTGAAGATGTGTCTTTGCCAAGGTGCCTTCTGATTGGTTTAATAAAGGTCAATAGCTAGACAGGAAGAAGTAAGGCAGGAATTCAGGGAGATGAATCTAGGCCTGTGAGAGATGCCAGGGAGACACCGAGGGAGCCGGACATACAGAATGAGCTAAAGGTAAAAAGTCACGTGGCAGAACATAGGCAAATAGAAACAGGTTAATTTGAGTTATAAGAGCTAGTTGGGAACAAACCTAAGCTAAAGGCCAAGCTTTTATAATTAATAATAAGTCTCCATGTCATTGTTCGGGGGCTGGTGGTCCCAATGAGAAAGTACTACTACAGAAGAATCTCCCAAACTCATGGGCTCATGGGCTCAGCTCCCTGATCAGAGCTGCTTCTGAGCTCTGGATGGATCTGGCCACCATGCCAACCTCCTGTGCTTGTCCCTACTCTTCTTCCTGGGGAGTGGCATCTCCCCCCATCCTCACTCTGGTGCTGGATGTGGAGATGAGTCTGGTTGCTCTACTGCACCATCCACCTGCAGGGTGGGTGCCTCTGTGTCTGCTCATGTTACCCAAAGACCACTGTTTACCTGTTCAGGTGGATGTCACCCTCAGGTGGATGTCAGCCTCAGGTGGATGTCACACAAAAACTCACAGATTTTCCTTTGCCTGGTTTAGGAAGGAAACAGATATCAATCAGCCTGAGACCCTGCTGGGTGTTTTCTGAGGGCTTTTCTGTGTCTCATGGTGCTTATTTGCAGCCTGGTTGGTCCCAGGGCTCTGGAGACATTGGGCACAGGTCTCCCCTTCCCCTACAAACAGCCACAGTAACCGCTTCCTTGCTGCTGGCTAAGTTTGCTGTTAACTCTTCCACTGATTCCTCACCCAAGGTGCGTCCTTCTGGGGAGGCTATTTTATCTCACAGGTTTGTCCTGTGGGGAAGTCAAGTGGCAGGGACACATCATGTGACCTGGCTGGGCTTGCTTCTCCAGTCATGTGAAGTTCAGAATCCCCTGCCTAAGGAATGGTGCTTCCCACAGTGGAGGGGTCTCCCTGCTGGAAGCAATCCCCTGTAGACCTGCCCACAGGCCAACCAACCAAATCTAGATACTTCCTCATTGAGACTCCCTTCCCAGGCTGATAGTTAAAACTAAACATCATAGTCACTTAACTAAAGCCACACAGCCTGAAAATTGGAGCTCTGGATTTAATCTCTCTCTCTCTCTCTCTCTTTCAAAGCATATTTTTTTTAAGCCAGGCATGGTGGCACACACCTTCAGTCCCAACATCAGGAAGCAGAGACATGTGGAGCTCTGTGAGTTCAAGGCCAGCCTGGTCTACACAACGAGTTCCAAGACAACCACAGCTACATAATAGACTCTGTCTCAAAAACCCAATACATAGCCAGGCAGGTGCATGCCTTTAATTCCAGCACTTGAGAGGCAGATGCAGACGGATCTCTATGAGTTTGAGGTTAGCCTGGTCTACAGAGTGAGATCCAGGATAGCCAGGGCTGTTACACAGAGAAACCCTGTCTTGAAAAAACAAAACAAACAAACAAATAAAAAAAGCATAACATTTTGTAAAGTATAAGAAACCTTTCCGGAGTTTAATTAGCTCAGGATTAAACTCTTTTTTATTTTGAAAGAATTTAAAATCTTATGTGGGTGTGAGTTTATATGTACCTCGTGTGTGTTTATATGTGTCTGCAGAGGCTGGAGGATGTCCAATCCCCTGGAACTGGAATGATAGGCACTTGTGAGCTGCTTGATGTAGGTGCTGGAAACCAAAGTCCATCCTTCGCAAAAGCAGTAAGCACCCTTCCCCGCTGCCTTATTTTTCCAGCTCCTAAAGACCTGAGATCAACCATGACCACAGCCTAGCTCCCTGAGCAATGGCTGGGAAACCCCCAAATTTCTAAACTGCTAAGTCAGGTCCTAGCCTGACTTCTCATCAGCAACAATGTTACTTTGCCAGAGAACTTTGAGTCTGCGTGGGAAAAAGCCACTACCATGCACTGTCCACCTGTGGTGCCCATCTGGCCAGAGTAGAAGCAGAGAGGCCACCTAAGTCCACCAGCTCTGGGCTAAACTCTAGAAGCCTGGGGGNAGGCCACCACACTCTCAGCCCCCCATTTCCTCATCTGTGAGTTGGGAGTGTTTATGTTAGCTCCCTCTGTAGAGGTAGCTCCAGCGGGCAGGAAGCAAGCAGGTCTGAGGGACTGATGTATTGCATGGCAGGCAGTGACTCCCGAGAGAGTTCCCACCTGGCTGCAGGAGACTGCAGCTTGGTGATGAGGGAAAGCCAAGAGGTAGGGTGTGAAGCCTCTCCCTNGAGGAAAGCGGGAGCTGCTGCGGCTTCAATGTGTTGAAAAGGGCCCTGAAATCCATGTGTTAATAGTATTAGNAAGTGGGGCTTTTGAGAGGTATTTGGAGTTCAACGAGGTCATGAGGGTAGGGTGCCTTGGCAACCTTGGTGGCATTGTAAGAAGAGGAAGATAAACTCTTCTACATAGCTCTGGCTGTCCTGGAACTCACTACATAGACCAGGCTAGCCTCAAAATCAGAGATCTGCCTACCTCTACCCCCCACCCCAGTGCTGGGATTAAAGGCGTGTGCCACGATGCCTAGCTTTCCCTTGGAGCTTTTAAGGCCACCCATCTTCTCATCACAAGCAGTCCCCTGTTGTAGAATATTATATTAAGATGTGCTACATTTGTTTATGCTGTGGAACATTTGTTTAATGATGCAAAGATGTGTTGCATTCTTTTATGTTGCATTTGTTTAACTCTGTGAAGCTGTGTTACTGTGCCTGTCTAAAACACCTGGTTGGTCTAATAAAGAGCTGAACGGCCAATAGCAAGGCAGGAGAAAGGATAGGTGGGGCTTCCAGGCAGAGAGAATAAATAGAAGAAGAAAAAAAGGATTTAGGAGCAAGAGGAGGAGGAGGACTCAAGGGACCAGCCACCCAGCCACACAGCAAGCCACGGAGTAAGAAGTAAAGAAAAAGGTATAGGATAAAGATAAAAGCCCAGAGGCAAAAGGTAGATGGGATAATTTAAGAAAAGCTGGATAAAAATAAGCCAAGCTAAAGCTAAGGCTGAGTATTAAATAAGTCTCTCTCTCTCTCTCTCTCTCTCTCTCTCTCTCTCTGTGTGTGTGTGTGTGTGTGTGTGTGTATGTATGTGTGTGTGCTTACTTGTGAGCTGGGTGGTGGCCCCCAAGAAAAGAGCAAAAACAACCAACTCCAGTCCCCAGACACAGATGGGACATGTCCATGGGAAGCAAGTGAGACTCACTTTTTTTCTGCCACGGTCCCTGGCACTGAGCAGGTGACTGGGGAACATGTGGAGAGTGTCGTAACAGCCGGAAGCTTGTCAAGGGAGGCAGCGCCAACCTATCCCAATAGAATATAGAATATTCTTCAAGCAACCGAAACTGATGTTTTTTTGTTTTTGTTTTTGTTTTTGTTTTTGTTTGTTTGTTTCAAAGATTTATTTATTATGTATACAGTGTTCTGTCTGCATGTACACCTGCAGGCCAGAAGAGGGCACCAGATTTCATTACAGATGGTTGTGAGCCACCATGTGGTTGCTGGGAATTGAACTCAGAACCTCTCGGGAAGAGCAGTCTAGATTCTTAACCGCTGAGCCATCTCTCCAGCCCCGAAACTGATGTTTTGAAGAATAACTTGGAACCTAGTTGTGGTGGGTTCATGCCTGTCATTCCAGCACTCAGAAAGCTGAGGCTGGAGGATTGCTTCAAGTTTAAGGGTAACCTGAGCTGTGGGTAACTTGGGCTGTATAGCAAACACCACACCTGAGCTACAGAATCATATCTGCTCTCAAGAAAACGGAACAACTGACGAGGGGCCAGTGAGGTGATTCCTGGGCAGAGGCACTTGCCACACGAGCCTGCCTGACAAACGAGTTTGATGCATGAAGGTGCAAGGCAAGAAGTCACACACACACACACACACACACANTGCCTGACAAACGAGTTTGATGCATGAAGGTGCAAGGCAAGAAGTCACACACACACACACACACACACACACACACACACACACACACACACACAATTTTAAAAGATGAATGGGAGAAATGTCAATGATGTCTATGTTGAATGAAATCTGAATCTGTTTTCTTAAGATTTCTCATGGTCAGGAAAAACCATTAGTGTGAAGACATTGGGGACCCAGCCTCCCCAGGCAGTGAGACCAGTGCCCCTGGTACCCCTGCCCACACAGGAAACCCGTGGCNGCGTCACCTCCCAGGGGATGTTTGACCAGCCTATAGGTATTTTTGGTTGTCACAACTAGGGAGGTACNNCAGCTGTATAGGGGTACAGGTCAACAGGGCACGGTGTCTCCCTACAGGGTGGCNCCCAGTGTCTGTGGTACCTAAGTGAGGACTTGGCTCTGAGGCTCTGCACACAGCAGGAGAGATCCCAAAACTTCCCTCCCAGTGATTTCTGGAAGCTCCCAATTGCCCTTCTGGGTCCCCATGAGCTTCATTGGGGAGTGGCCTCTTGGTGGTATGATGTGGCTACAGCCACCTCTATTTGTGCCTCTGGGCTGTGAAGCCCCACCACGGTGGCCAAGGTTAGTGGGAGATGGGAGCTACTGTGGGCACAGGAGCCCAAGCCCAAGCTGCCTTGGCCACACTTTCACTCCCCTAGGGTGGCTCTGTGTTCCGCAGAGGCACGAATTCAGGTGAGGTCCCCCAAGTGTGGGAGGCCAGCTCCTACCTTTTAAAAGGGTTCCTATGAGGAGGAGAGAGAGATAAGAAATTTTAGATAAAAAGATAGCAGAGAGGAGAGAGACAGAAACACAGGATAGCTTTGGGAGAACCTGGATCAAAACCCACCAGTCCCTTCTGCCTTTTCAAAAGGGCTTTTTATAACAATGCCAAGGGGCGGGGCAAAAGACCTCCCCATTGCTAGATCAAAGCACACTGCACAGCCAAGTGCAGACCCTTCCAAACACCNGATAAACACGCACAAGGTCCAATCATCCCCTTATGCAGCCCTGCTGGGTAAAGCAGATCCTCGGACCCTGAGGAAGTCCTCAGTAGGAAACCTCTGTGGGTCTCTACACACAAGAGTTCAGCAGTCCCTGTGGAGACATTGACTACAAAGGATCATGAGTGTCATCCATTCTGCTTATCAGTGGAAATTTCTGGGCCCACCTTTGCCCTTGTTAATTTTCTGACACACATCTGCATCAGACAGTTAAAGGGGGTGCTGGGTACCTCTCACTGAGCCCTCATTCCTCAAACCTTTCTGCTCCTCAGGGGATATTTTTCTACCTCAGGACCTTTGCATGTGCTGTTCCTGATGCCTGGTGTACTCTTCCCAGATCTCTGCATGGCTGGGGCACACAGATCTCTGCATGGCTGGCATCTTTGAATTCCTTAGGTCTCAGCTTGAAGTCCGCCTGCTCAGATAAGACCACTCGAGCCATCAAGAGTTCCCAGCGGCAGCCCCTACCCTCATCCAGGCATGGTGGATGGGTGCTATAGGAGAGCTTAGCTCATACTCCCTATATGAGCTAATATATATGAGCTAATATATATGGCACACAGTAGGGATTCAGAAAACATCTATGGATCAAGGAACTAGAAAGGGAAGCTTTGCAAAAGGCTAAAGGCACAGATGAAAAGGTCTGGAAGTCAGGGCAGCTGGTTTAAATCCTGGTTCTAATGCTTACTTAGGCGGGGTGTGTTATAGGACAACTCCCTCACCTCTGGGCCTCACTTCCCCTCCTTGAAATGTAGAGGAAAGCCCTTGGTGCCAATCTGTGCCCATCAGCGAGTAAGTCCCCAGCTGCAAAGCAGGCAGGACCATCCCAGGGGCACCATGGGGGCCTCACAACCCTCTCAGCCTGTCTGCTTCTGTGGTTTTAGGGACCCAGAACCCGCCCTGCTGAGTGCTCTGTCTTTTGGCCTAAAATTAACTCACAAATTCCTTGGCTGCCTGGCCCGAGCTTCTAAGTGACAATTCAAACCAGATGTTTCCAGCTGTTAGGCCCCATCCCCCAAACCCTGGCTGACCCACACTGCTAGTCTATGCCCAGGCTCAAGAGGTTAGACCCAGGCTTGAGTGTCTGTCTATTGCTCCACCTGCCTAGGCCCTGGGGATGGGTGGCCAGTGGGAGGGCTGTGTGCACAGCTGTCCAAGAATAGGACATTTCTCTAAAGATATGGTGGGGTGGGGGAGCTCACTGAACATTTAAGGAGGGGGTGGGGTGCCTGAAGCTTCCTCTTCCTTGTGGAGCCCTGCTGGGTGCCGCTACCCAGCTTCTGTGACCATCACCCTTAGTTCCCTGTGCAGCCACTGTCACCTTGACGGTTCTCATCTGGGTGCCAAGGGCTCTTGTTTGACAACAGGAGGAGAAGGCCCTGGCTGGTTGGCCACTCAACACGTGGTGGGTGTTCCTGCCAAGCCACAGACCTTCAGGGCAGGTAATGTGCTATTGGTGACACTAATTTGCTTCTTTGGTCCCACCCTAAGGGCCTGGTTCCATTTGGTAGGTGGTCTGGATATCCTGGAAGACCCCCATCTCCGATGCAGCTGTCCCTGGGTAACCCCTGGCCCAGGGACAGAAGGCTGACTGGAGTAGCTACCTGCAGGAAGACGAGGCAGAGCTTCTGGACCCAGCTGAGTCAGAACTATGTGGTCAGCT
The DNA here is from genome assembly GCA_001675575.1 of Neotoma lepida. Classification (NCBI taxonomy): domain Eukaryota; kingdom Metazoa; phylum Chordata; class Mammalia; order Rodentia; family Cricetidae; genus Neotoma; species Neotoma lepida. The sequence goes on from LZPO01057486.1 coordinate 1,089,605, forward strand.
GGAAGGAAATGAGGCAGGGACCAGAGGTCTGCATAGCCATCAGGGGGTTGGCCCAGAGCCCTTGCCCTGCCTGGAGATGGGGCCCTGAATATCTCTCTCTCTGGGTCCTTGAGAAAAAAGGATTGTAAATACATAGAGGCTTGATGGATGAAGAATGTGGCCAAGTTTTACATACATGCACCACACAGCATGGCCAACATGGAGACCAAACNGCTTCAAATGTCCCCAGAGCTCTAGGCCCGGCCTACTGCCTTCTGACTTCGTGCCCTCCCATGCCCACTCCATCTACTCGGCTTGAGCCACATTGTGCTCCTTCTCATTCCTGGATGGTGCCAGGGGACCTTACCCCAGGATCTTTGCNTCACTCTTTCTGCCTGGGCCATTCCTCAGAACATGTCCTGGACCCATTGTCTTTGCTTCAGGTCTTTGCTGGAATGTCACCTTCCCCCTACTCTGTGCCACCAAGACACTGTCTAGGCATCTTAAAAATGGTCCATGACCTCTGACCAGGATGTAGGTTCCACAAGGACAGGCCTGTGTGGCACCTGGAAAATGTCCAGAACATACCATGAGGTGGTGGGGACAGGAAGGGAAGGGCAATGTGGAGGGACTAGAGGGCTACGGTGAGCAAGAGAAATGGAGACATTCTGAAACTGGGAACTTCAGGCCCCTCCCTNCTCTTAGATATATGGGGTCTTCACACACACCCCTGCCCCTGCACTGCTTGGGGTGTATGGAGCAGGGAAGGAGGTGACCAGCCTGGAAGCCCCCAGCAGGGAGCCGGTGAAGCGGAAGGCTGAGGCCAAGGCCGCAGCCTGGCAGCCACCAGCTGCACTGCCNCCGCCACCANGGCCCCTGGTGAGTCTCATAAAGTAGCTCCTTCCACAGGGAGAATGTAATGTTTACAAGGCAGCCACAGCTGGCTGGCCACCCGGCCACAGGAAGTTCTGGGACCCTAGTCCTTGGCCTGNAGTGTGTACCCCCCTGAGAAGGGATGTGGGTTCTTAAGANTACTTNGAACTGAGTCATAACCTGGACAGATTCGATCTCCTGTGTCCAGCTGTGCCTTCCCACACTGTGTGTCCCTTGAGGGGAGCCTGAAGGCCACAGTATCCAGGACCACTCTGTTCCTTGAGCCCCTTGCCAGCAGAACCCCCCAAGACTTACTCTTCTGACACCTCAACCCACAGCNGAGTCTGGCCTTGTTGTTTTGTGGGTTTGGGGGTGTGTATTTATTTGTGTGTTTGTTTATGAGACAGGGTCTCATGTAGCCCGGGCTGGTCTTGAACTCACTATGGGCCCAAGGATGTCTCTGAGCTTCTGATCTTCTTGCTTCCATCTTGTACGATTACAGACATGTGCTGTCATGCCTGGTTCCTACATCGCTGCAGGTGGAACTCAGGGCCTCAGGTGTGCTAGGTAAGCACTCAACTGACTGAGCCACTGTTCTATTTAGCTCTGTCAACTAGGCACAGCCCACAGNCACCTGAGAAGGGTAGAGGATTGTCTTGTTGATTGATGTAGAAGAGCCCAGCCCACTGTGGGCAGCACCATTCCCTTGGTAGGTAGTCCTAGGCAGTATGAGCAAGCTGGTTGAGCACAGGCCTGAAAACAAGCCAGTCGGCAGTGTTCCCGCTTGAGTTCCTGCCCTGGCTTCCCCTNGTGATGGACTGTGACATGTGAGGGTTCCCTTTCCTCCTCTAAGTTGCGCTTGGTAACAAAAAGCAAACTAGTATGGCTACCTGCGGCTCCAGCTTGTCATAGCCCAGCTTGGTGGTCACCTTGGTTAGACTGACAAATGCCTAGGATGCTGATGAAACCCCATGGGTATTCCTCCACAGGCCAGGCTTGGGCTGTGATGGGGCTGCAGCCCAGGCGTCTCCAGCCACATGAAAGACCCAGCTATTTTTGCTTGGAAGGCAGGCCCCNGTGCTCAAGGGTTGTGTAATTAGATGTGGCCCTGGACCCAGGAAGGGCTGGAGCTGGAGACTGTGGTGGGCTGGTACTGCCCAGAGCCCAGCAGGAAGAATCTCAGCAGAGACCCAAGCTAGGGGCGTTTCCCAGCCCTCCCAAGCTCCACTGGCCAGGGCTGCTGAGCAGGGCAGTGTGGCCGCTAATTGCAAGGGGTTCAGGGTAGGATCTCTGAAGTGTTTCCAGGCAGAGCAGAAACCCTGGCCCTGTTCTGGGCCTCTGAAATTATGGGTTGCAAGTGAACAGCCCAGCCTGTACTCCACACCACAGGCCTGCCCACGCCCCGTAGATGCCACAGCAGGGCCCCACACGTGTCCCTGAAACTGCGGGATGTGATGTGAGACACTGGGGAAGGATGGAGCTTCTCTTACAGTGTTGTCTGACTGATGCCTGAAGGTGCAGGATCAGATGGCAGAGGCGTCATTCAGTCATTTATNGAGCCCCATTGTGTTTCAGGTGTTGGCCTAGATCAGAACCCACAGGTTCTCAACCTGTGGGTCATGCCCCCACCCCGGGTCACATATCAGATATTCTGCATACCAGATATTACATTACAATTCATAACAGTAGCAAAATGACAGTTCTGAAGTAGCAACAAAATAATTTTATGGTTGGGGGTCACCACAGCACGAGGAACTGTATTCAAGGGTTGCAGCATTAGGAAGGTTGAGAACCACTGTTCTAGCTAGATGCTAGAGTCAGGATAGGACCCCAAACAAAGTTCTTTGTCCCCTCAGACCTGGCTCAGCCACGCTGGCTTGACAATATTTAGGAGCTGCCTCAGTGGTACTGTGCTTTTGACTACCTCAGGGCCTTTGTATGTGCTGTCCAGCTGCTGGGAACCCTCCTGCATCCTTGCCTTCCTAAATCCCTTCTCTCCATCTTTGAGGGTAGCACTATGGTCACGTTCTACAGTGGAAACCTGGGACTGGACTAGACCCCCATAGTGCATGTAACCCTCCTCCCAGCTCTTAGCCCAGGGTGCAGTCAAAGGTCCCTTTGTGCTTCACCTGCTTATTACCACTTCTGTGAGCTCGGGCCTGTTTGCTTGTCACCAGCTCTGAGGACCTGACTGTGTGTAAGCTGGATGCCACAGTCTTGGGACATATCTGCAGAATGAGTGAAGTTTGGAATGTCTCTAGGAGGGAGCCTGAGGCCTGGCAGTCGGCGACTAGTGTCTAAGCCAAACTCATGTTTAGTTGTGGCCCAGGGAAAGTGCTGTGACTTGTGGTGACTGGATGCTNGGCTCTTTTGTCTCTGCTCGTGAGTGGTACTTGCTGAGCATCTACAGGTTGTGGGTGGGGGTGCATGGTGAGGAAAGGTGTACCTGTGTGTGCGTTTGTATATGCTGTGTGAACGCATGCATGTGTGACTAGGTGTGTGTGACTAGGTGTGTGTGTGTGTTCGTGTGTGTGTGTGTGGGGGGGCATAGTCCCTTTCCCCAAGGCATGTGGAGGTAGGAGAGGGCCTGTGCTATGCCGTGGGAATGGCCCAGTCAGAGGTGGGTCATGGCCTGGTGGTGGCACTTTGGGAGATTTAGAAATAGAAACTGGTGCCGGGTGGTGGTGGCGCACGCCTTTAATCCCACTACTCGGGAGGCAGAGGTAGGCGGATCTCTGTGAGTTCAAGGCCAGCCTGGGCTACCGAGTGAGTTCCAGGAAAGGCGCCAAAGCTGCACAGAGAAAGCCTGGATGGATGTTGAGGAGTCAGCAGATAGCAGATTAGAGAGAAATGAGGTGAGACAAACAGGATACGGTCTGTCTCTTATACACATCTAGATGTGTATAAGAGACAGGCCCAGCAGGGCAGGTCTCTCCCAGGTGGCAGGCTGTGGCTGCTCAGCATCTTTGGGCTCTGTGTCCTCAGGCTCAGCAGAAATGACCACATTTGCACTGAGCAGGTTCAGACTTTTCCTTAACATTGTGGCCTTGATAGCAGAGCAGAGCAGAGCAGAGCAGCTGCCCGTACCTGCGCCACAGCAGGNATCAGGGGTCCAGCAGGCATGCAGTCCATATGGGAGGTAGAGGCAGGAGGATCGGAAGCTCAAGAATGTACGTGGTTACATGTCAAATGGGAACCAGACTGAGGTACAGGAGACTCTTGTCTCTAAAGAAAAGAAAAAGAAAGGAACGGGAAAATGAAAAGGAAGGAACGTCGTCAAGGCACACGGAGACAAGTTGAAGGAGGGCGGGGCGGGGGGTCTAGTTCTGCACAGGCGCTATGTAGAGTTGTATGAGGGACTTGAGCATGTGTGGGCTCTGGCATCTGAGTCTGGGCCAGCCCCAGTCNGCACCAAGGTCAACCTTGTATCCCTGGGGCCGAGACATGAGTGCGTAGACCCCTTATCTGGAGCCCATGCTGTCTATACCCTGACCCTTGGTTTACCCTGCCTGTGTCATGAAGGCTTCCGTGGTAAAGACTATTACTTATGTGGGCTGAGGACCTCAGGTGGGGACATGATAGCCCTTGGTCACCCCAATGTGACCTTCATCCAGGGAAGAAAAGAGGGCAGAGAACACTGAGTTAACTGCTTGAGGACTCTGTGTGAGCTGCTGGACATGGAGGAGGATGAGGCGTGAAGCCAAGTCATGCAGGAAACTTCCAGAACTGATAAGACTGAGGACCTGGCCCTCCCTTAAAGACCAGAGTCCTGACACAAGTCCTCCGTCTGTTGGAAAGAGAGCTTGCTCCCTGGGAAGTGGCCCTGGGGAGGTCTGGCTGCCCCTGAAACTGATGACTAAGACAGGTTAGGCAGGGCCAGGGCCATCCTCATTCCTTCACTGCCTGAAGGGCTTTGCCAGGCCCCCTTTTGCTTAGCTTGCTTACAGGTGGGTTCCAGGGTATACCAGCCTTCCTGCCTGGCTTCCTGTGGGCCCTCTCCTGCCATGGAACTCCTTCTGGTTTGCAGAAGGGCAATGCACACCCCATGATGAATCTTGGTGCCCATAGCTCTAGACGCCTGTGAGCTCCTGGAGGGGGAGCTGCGTCTGTGTTCCATCTGGGGCCTGATCAGCACTGATTTTGTATGTGGGGATGCATCGGGTGTTTATGAAAATAAACGAGTGAGTGAGTGAGTGAGTGAATTCAGGGGCCCACGGACCACTGGGTTCCCCAGGGAAGGTACCCATGGTGCTTCAGGGTCAGTTAGCTATGGTCCTCAGGACCCAGCTGCACCGTTTGACTTCCCCCATCCTTTTCTCACTTCTGTGAAATGGGTTCATAGTTTCTGCTCAAGCTGCCCTGCTGGGGGCTTTGTGAGGTAGAGGGCAGGATGCCGGTACCTCAGGGAGCTCTCTCTCATCCCTTAGAATGGGGATACTGAGACCTGGGGAGAAAGGGCCAGGACAGTGCCTGAACTCAGCGCCATCAGGCTTCCCTGAAACACCCTCATTTCCACTCTGCACCCTAAGCCTGGAAATCCTGAGTCACGGCTGGAACGGGCCATGGAGAGTTTTCTTTCCCACTTTCAGGGGCCTCAGAGCCTCCTGACCTCGTCCCCCAGGGAGTGGGGTGGGGGATGGAAGGACCTCAGCTCAAAGTTCTGGGGAAGCGCTCCTGGAAGCCCCTCTGTCTGTCAGTCTGTCTGAGTCTGCCCAGGGGACCTGAGGTCAGAAGGAAGCAAGCTTGGAGTGTGAGGAGGGTGGGACTGCGTGTGGCCCAGCATAGTCCCGCCCTACACTGTCTCCACCCCAAACTCTCTTAATGAAATCAAGCTGGCCCTCCAGCCCAGCAGGGAGGGGGAAGGAGGAGGGCCTGGAGGCCGAGGCGGGCAGGCACCAGCCAGAGCAGCTGGCAGCAGACGGCGGCTGACTGTCGACAGTCGGACTGTCTAGCAGGCCAGGCTCGTCTACCTGGCAGTGGCACCCAGCCCTTCCTTCACTGGGAGCTGGTAAGTCCCAGCCTGCTGCTCCGAAAGTCAGGCGGTTTGGGGTTCTTGGAGAACTTTGCCAGAATCCCTAAATGTGTGTGCAATCTGAGTATGTGCATGTGGTAAGATGTGTGTACATGGATGCTGGGGTCACCAGGAGGGTGCATGTATGTAGCTGGGACATGGGGAGGATGCCAGGGTGTCGTTTCCCAGGCCAGTGTGCTGCTGGTGTGAACTTGTATTGTCCTGTATGTTTCTGTACACTGTGCTTGGGATGTCTGATGTACTGGTTGGTGTATGTGTGTACAAGAGCTGGGAACTGTGGGACCTTGCTGGAGTGTCTTGGAGTTGTGTGTGGGTCTCCGAGTCTGTGTTGTGGGCTCCGGCTGCTGCTGCTGCTATTGCTGCTGGTGGTGTGTAAGCTTGTGTGAAGGCTCAGAGACCTCAGTCTCCTTCCAGGCCTCTTCTCGAGGGGTCCAGCTAGGTCCCTGTCCTTGGCAGCCCCAAGGGAATAGGCTGTGGATACAATGCTTCAGCCAGAGCCCCTTCCCCCCAAGTCTAATTGAAGCCAGGTTTCCCTGGCCCGCCCCTCCATCACTGGCCACCAGTTTCTGGATGGGGGTAGAACAGAGGCTCTGGCTAGGCAGCCTCAGGGCCTGGGGTACCCAGTCCTTAGGGGTGGTTTTGCCTCATCTGCATTTTCATGACCATCTCNATTTAAAACAGCAGCTCCTAAGAAAGAGGGTCCTGGAGGGCATCCTGGCCACTGTGTCCACTTGCTGATACTTACATGCCAGGCACTGCACACTGTGACCTGTCCCCGTAGCATAGATGTGGAAACTAAAGCTCAGGGAACTGACGTGNCCAACCCCAGACACAGTTAGGAGGCAACACGGGGCTGTTCTGAGCCACCTCTCCATTAGGGCTCTGCTGGGCAATGAGTTTCCTCTGGGGTAAAAGCAGAGGTTTATCAGCCTGAGACCTTGAGTCCCTGTTCAGGACGGACCCAGGAGGTCAAGTGGACCCCTCCCTCCCCAGGAGGCAGGTGAGGGGCGCCTGGGAGGTCTAGTGGTTATTTCAGATCTGTTCAGGTCAGTCCTTCCANTCCACAGAGAGGAAACTGAGGCCCAGAGAGTTTAGGGGAACCACTCAGGGTCACATGGCCATCTCCTGCAAGATCTGGCTAACTCCATGCAGGGCTGAGTCCTCACACTTAGCTGCCTTTCTTGGGAGCCAGGAGGGACTGAGGAAGGTGGTGGGCTCCGAGAGTTAGGGTCTTGCCCTTTAGAGGTAGGAATAGTTTCTGCTGTACCCCTTGACTGATTCCGGGGTGCTAGTGGGAGGCCAGTGCTCTCTTGTCTGG